>CM026388.1:36333735-36373950 GCA_014843695.1 Archivesica marissinica
CGAGAGTGATTGTTGGTTGGTTTGTTTGTGTTTTACCAACATCACCAACATTTTGGGCTATATCTTATACATACCAACGAGAGTGATTGTTGGTTGGTTTGTTTGTGTTTTACCAACATCACCAACATTTTGGGCTATATCTTATACATACCAACGAGAGTGATTGTTGGTTGGTTTGTTTGTGTTTTACCAACATCACCAACATTTTGGGCTATATCTTATACATACCAACGAGAGTGATTGTTGGTTGGTTTGTTTGTGTTTTACCAACATCACCAACATTTTGGGCTATATCTTATACATACCAACGAGAGTGATTGTTGGTTGGTTTGTTTGTGTTTTACCAACATCACCAACATTTTGGGCTATATCTTATACATACCAACGAGAGTGATTGTTGGTTGGTTTGTTTGTGTTTTACCAACATCACCAACATTTTGGGCTATATCTTATACATACCAACGAGAGTGATTGTTGGTTGGTTTGTTTGTGTTTTACCAACATCACCAACATTTTGGGCTATATCTTATACATACCAACGAGAGTGATTGTTGGTTGGTTTGTTTGTGTTTTACCAACATCACCAACATTTTGGGCTATATCTTATACATACCAACGAGAGTGTTTGCTTGTTTGTTTGTGCTTTACACGTGAACTATAGTGAACTATATTATCATAAAATATTGAAAGAAATAATCTTTTGTTTTATAATTTTGTTTTTATTTAAATTTATTTATCGTCGCTACCGGTTGCCCATTTGAGCGATGGGCAGATTACCTAACAACACCTTTCCTGGGCAGGCTCCAGCTGTTAACCAGTGCATCAAACAGCCAACTTTTTCATATAAAGAGAAAACGGTCTGAGCGGGGCTCGAATCAGTGACCGTCATTGATGATAGGTTACAGTGGCATACAAGTCAGCGACCACAGAGGCGGTCGGTCACAAGAGTGATTAAAAATAAGTTGCTAAAGCTTGTTTCGTAATCGTAGAATAAATAGTTTAGAGAAAAAACCGGGGTTGTGGAGGAGCGTAGTAGCATTGTGGCCAGATTTGTTATTGCTAGGCGATGTCGCCATGACAACGAAACTCGAATATAAAACCTTTTTTTTTTACATTAATCTTTCTCCTTTTTTCTTTGTTAATCGTTTATAGTTCACCTTATAGTTCACCTTATAGTTGACCTTATAGTTGACCCTCCAATTTAATAGCTCTTATATTTCTAAAATTTTAATTACATTACATAAAACTAAAAAATATATATTCTTAGAAAATTCTAAGCACAGACTATTACTGGTTTTTCTATTACCTCCCTTGACAGATAAAGTCTCCTCTATCCCGAATTGTATAATGGTCCTTTTAGTTGGAATCCTTTGTTTTTACTGTTGTTCCCTAACAAACAAGATGTTGCGGTAGAAAAAATGTGATTTTATATTAAAAATTATTATTAATTAATTGAAAACACTTTTTTGACAGCAAAGTATCCATTGGATAGACTGTAGGATATCTTTCGAGAATTAATAATCATAAAACGAGAAAACAGTTGAAAATGGATAGCATGTGGTGCAAAGGAAACAACGATAAAACAGAGTGAGTGAGTGAGTATTTGGTTTAATGGCGCATCAGCACAGTTCGCGCCGGGTTAAGTATATTGCATACAAGTTATAAAATAATGTAGATTTTTTATACTGTATGTATTAAAATTGTAATGACGAAAGGTCAATTGCTACAAAATTTATCAGGATGTAAAAATGATATAAAAAATACACAGGGATCATTCTAGAGGGCAATGTGGGCGAAATTGTCACCTATGGACCCTGACTTCGCCCTCTGTGGGCCCCACTTCTCCCTATAATAATAATAAAATTTAAAAAAATAATTTAAAAAAATATTTTTGGGTTTTTACGATTTTCAAACAAAATTGTGTCTAGTAAGATACACTGGCCCATTATAAAGCACTCCTTCTATTCAATGCTGTGCATTTTAACCCTATTTTGCAGAAGTATATTAAATAACACCATTTAATGATGCGATCATGCGCTTTCTCACTTCTCCCAAAAATTCTGACCTAGATTAACGTGATTCTTTTAAAAATGCAATAATGTATTGAAAATCAACAGTGTTGAAAAGCTCCTTCATTGTCACAACTGTATAATATTTTCCACGAATGAGTGCTAAATCTACACAGTGAATTAAGATGTGTTCAACATTTATAGAGGAATGGCATGGTATACACCATGGTGTCTCTTTTCAATAAAAATGAGTGTGTGAAACGGGTATGTCCAAGTCTCAGCCGTGACATTACTGTTTCCTCTCTACGGTTGGAGTGATAAACAAAAGATGATTTACCAATGTTTGGCTTAATTAATTGTAGTTTATTGAATTGTATGTTATTCCAAGTTTGCCATTTTGAAGTAATATAAGAAAGAATCGAGAGAAACCAATTAGCAACGATAAAAACAGAGAAAATACCAATTACGAGGACCAATCTACTTTTAGGGCATATGCAGGGAGAGTAAGTGACCAATGTATCTCCTTGGGGGACATAAACTTCCAAGCATTTTCTAAGAAAACCTAGTGAAAATTGACGAATAAGAAAACCGATGAAAAATGTAAAGAGACTGTTGATGATGTTATTATTATTATTATATTATTTATTATATACCAAACTTATATAGAGCTCTTTTCATCTAAAAATAAAAAACTTTCAAAAGCGCTTTACAGCCTAAAATATTACAAATATTGATAAAAACTTCCACATACAATGAGATAAAACAAGACAAAATTAGCAAACACAATTACAATGGATTCTAAATATGCTATAAAATATTAGGATCTAAAATTATAACAATTAAAATATAGGTAATAATTAAATAAAATGTGTTCATTTGCAGTCTTAATCCTGATTGAGCACAGACACAGTTCGATGTTCCATATGAACATTTAAAAAGGTGTGTCTTCAAAGCCTTTTTGAAAGAACACAATGTTGTTGCACTTCTAAGATTTGATGGAAGAGAATTCCAAAGTTTTGGGGCAGCAGTCATGAAAGTATGAAGTATGTTCCCACATGTTTCTAATTATATTCCATCATACATGCCTGAAAATATCAGGACCTTTCTCTCTCTCTCTCTCCTATTTTATTTAAACTTTCCGCAACATGTTTTACGTATGATAAACTTTTGCAGCTTCCTGTTTTCCGGCTCGTGGCCTCCCTTGATGGGAACCAGATGGCGGTAGACTTTCCCCCACTTTACGCTGTTTTTCATACCTATGAAAAATTATGAAACGCACATGTGGTACAGTAATGGGTTTTGCTTACTGTCGGAAGAGACCAGGCAAAGTCTGCAACTACCATCACGGGAAATCATGGTAAACTATTTCCCGCCCAAACTGTAGCATCTTCTGCTTATTTAATCACGTTTATTTTTTTGTGTGTTTTGTGTCATAGACTGGATTGTGTATGTTTTAATAACTCTGCACGCTAGCCGTGAAAATATTTTTTTTTTTAATGTTAACCAGTTTGTTAGACCGGTAAATTAAAAAACAAAATTTAATTTATTTTTTAAAATCAACTATTCTGCTATGTGAAGTATGTCATCCTCACTTAGTTTGTCAAATACTTCTTTTTTATCATCAAATATTTCTTCAAACTCTAGTCAATTCTTGAACTGATAAAAAGATGTTCTGACTGGCTATTTCAACAATTGTGTTTACCACACTCCACACAGCCTGCGCTGACCTGCAAACAGTTGTGGTGTGGTGCCTTTCACATACCGTATATTCCCGGCCATAACTCGACGTTTTTATCATCCAGAAATGTGATGAAAGTTATTACTTATTACTGTCGACTTAGGGCCGTGTAACAAGCAAACAAAATTTGAATTTTTTTAAATTTTATTTCTTGGAATTTTGTCTGTTTTATTTGTTTTAACATAACAATTGGTTTCTTGGAATTTTGGAAGTATTCACACTATAAACAGTAGTTTAACACTGTATACATTGTAATTATAGAATGATTGAAAGCGAGTATCATTTTCTTCTTATTTGTCCTAAATTTAGAAATTTAAGAAAAAAATATCTGAATCACTACTATTATACTTGGCCTACCGAACAAAAGTTTATTACCTTACTTACACAAACTAATAGGAAAATTGTTCAAAACCTGTCCAAATTTATATATTACGCAAATAAACATCATAATCATCTATGCTCTTCTGAAAATGTATCCATGTCTTTCCATTGTACTTTGTTTATATATGTATTCTTTGCTATAAGTATGTTGTCATATTTAATGCAATAAATTTATTGAATTGAATAAACCATAGCTGACACACACGCTTCATATATTATTGTTGTGCATTTTTTTAAATGATTTGTAATGGAATTAAGTCGAGCAGATATCTCAAATTGAGCTCAGTTTCATTCACATACGAGAGAGAGAACGCATGTCATACGTCCACCAGGTACACTCGACTTATTGAAGGATCCAGGTTAAAATCAGCCTTTTCAAGCAAAATTATTACCCTCGACTTATCATCGTGTATATACGGTACACCGATATCTTGCCGTACCGTCAAATTAAACACATAACGGGGGGCTAAGAAAGAAAAAAAACTATACACTCGTACCGTATTACCGAACAAACATTGCACAACGTTTAGGAAACACATAACAAATATACATACACAGTTCTGAGTAACCGACAGTTTTTTCCTCCAGAAACAAACGCGTTAAAACCCACACACCTGACACACAATATGGGTTGCATGTAATACAACCCGACTTTCCAACAAAAATAAAGTCGTGCCTCGGCAATTCCGCTACATGATGTTGTATGGGTTTTTGCAGTAGTCGAATATCATCAGGTCTGGTGTTATCATTAGACCTCTGTTTATTCCATTACACTACAGTATTCTAAGAGGTATAGCAAGACGTTCGTACCATTGAGAATTCTAATGTCTTCCACAGACAAGTTCTCATCAGTCGTTCTGCCAATACTTTCGTTATATTTCTCACTAACGAAAAAAAGAAAAACTGTCACAGTTTTGACTGACGCATACGATCCATGCATTCAACCAGTAAAGCATTGACTGCGGTGGTGATGGTGCGAGTGACCTGTGCGGGTTTGAGTTTATGAAGGTTGCTCGCATGCGGAGGCTTGACCTGCATTTCTAACTTGTTATTTGTCATGTTCCTGCTTTAAGTGGTAGAACATCAGGATAACTATGGCTATTATTGGCCGAGAAAGACCCTGGGTGCACGTCAGAGCATAGTTGTCTTAGGCAAGTTGGCCGGGTAAAACCACCAGCCTTATGCAAGCCATCCAGCTTCCTACGGTGAAAGAATTCGACACATCCAGTGGGCTTTGAACCTACAGCGGGCAAGCGATTTTGAGTTACGGCGACTCCTTCAACAGTGTAGTGGTACATAGGGAGACTTATACTGTCTTTTATAGCGACGCGATAGAGTAATTAATAATAATAATAATAATAATAAAGAATTTATTTAACGAGAGTCTTTATTATTATTATTACTCTATCGCGTCGCTATAAAAGACAGTATAAGTCTCCCTATATACCACTAGAGTGTTCGCCTCCAGGTAATGGAGGATCAGGCAATCGTAGGTTTGAACCCCGACTTGGGCTTGGTTACTTTAGCATGTAATATGAATGATACGGTACTTACCATTTCATGGGGGTGTATGTTATTATGTGTAGAGGACTGAGAATGACTGAAGTTGCCAGGCAACATGGAGGCAGGATATGTACTCGTGGAACCACCATTAGACCATGGAATCGACGAGCCTTGTGGCGGCGGTCCATCTGAAACACAAACAGATACCGTAATCGTGTACGTATAGCACGCAGTGTTTTTCCATACTAAATTGTATCCAAAAGTCTGTTGCGCTTTATCTTCAGCTTATAACTCAAATCCTAATGTTGTCGCAAAGTAAGTAAGTTTGTGTAACCCAAGAAACATCAGATAATATACGTTTGTGTAACCTGGGAAACATCAGATAATATAGGTTTGTGTAACCTGGGAAACATCAGATAATATAGGTTTGTGTAACCTGGGAAACATCAGATAATATAGGTTTGTGTAACATGGGAAACATCAGATAATATAGGTTTGTGTAACCTGCGAAACATCAGATAATATAGGTTTGTGTAACCTGGGAAACATCAGATAATATAGGTTCGTGTAACCTGGGAATCATCAGATAATATAGGTTTGTGTAACTTGGAAACATCAGATAATATAGGTTTGTGTAACCTGGGAATCATCAGATAATATAGGTTTGTGTAACCTGGGAAACATCAGATAATATAGGTTTGTGTAACATGGAAACATCAGATAATATAGGTTTGTGTAACTTGGAAACATCAGATAATATAGGTTTGTGTAACCTGGGAAACATCAGATAATATAGGTTTGTGTAACGTGGAAAACATCAGATAATATAGGTTTGTGTAACATGGGAAACATCAGATAATATAAGTTTGTGTAACCTGCGAAACATCAGATAATATAGGTTTGTGTAACCTGGGAAACATCAGATAATATAGGTTTGTGTAACCTGGGAAACATCAGATAATATAGGTTTGTGTAACCTGGGAATCATCAGATAATATAGGTTTGTGTAACCTGGGAAACATCAGATAATATAGGTTCGTGTAACCTGGGAATCATCAGATAATATAGGTTTGTGTAACTTGGAAACATCAGATAATATAGGTTTGTGTAACCTGGGAATCATCAGATAATATAGGTTTGTGTAACCTGGGAAACATCAGATAATATAGGTTTGTGTAACATGGAAACATCAGATAATATAGGTTTGTGTAACTTGGAAACATCAGATAATATAGGTTTGTGTAACCTGGGAAACATCAGATAATATAGGTTTGTGTAACTTGGAAACATCAGATAATATAGGTTTGTGCAACCTGGGAAACATCAGATAATATAGGTTTGTGCAACCTGGGAAACATCAGATAATATAGGTTTGTGTAACCTGGGAAACATCAGATAATATAGGTTTGTGTAACCTGGGAATCATCAGATAATATAGGTTTGTGTAACCTGGGAAACATCAGATAATATAGGTTTGTGTAACCTGGGAAACATCAGATAATATAGGTTTGTGTAACGTGGAAAACATCAGATAATATAGGTTTGTGTAACCTGGGAAACATCAGATAATATAGGTTTGTGTAACCTGGGAAACATCAGATAATATAGGTTTGTGTAACCTGGGAAACATCAGATAATATAGGTTTGTGTAACCTGGGATACATCAGATAATATAGGTTTGTGTAACCTGGGAAACATCAGATAATATAGGTTTGTGTAACCTGGGAAACATCAGATAATACAGGTTTGTGTAACCTGGGAAACATCAGATAATATAGGTTTGTGTAACGTGGAAAACATCAGATAATATAGGTTTGTGTAACCTGGGAAACATCAGATAATATAGGTTTGTGTAACCTGGGAAACATCAGATAATATAGGTTTGTGTAACCTGGGAAACATCAGATAATATAGGTTTGTGTAACCTGGGAAACATCAGATAATATAGGTTTGTGTAACGTGGAAAACATCAGATAATATAGGTTTGTGTAACCTGGGAAACATCAGATAATACAGGTTTGTGTAACCTGGGAAACATCAGATAATATAGGTTTGTGTAACGTGGAAAACATCAGATAATATAGGTTTGTGTAACCTGGGAAACATCAGATAATATAGGTTTGTGTAACCTGGGAAACATCAGATAATATAGGTTTGTGTAACCTGGGAAACATCAGATAATACAGGTTTGTGTAACCTGGGAAACATCAGATAATATAGGTTTGTGTAACGTGGAAAACATCAGATAATATAGGTTTGTGTAACCTGGGAAACATCAGATAATATAGGTTTGTGTAACCTGGGAAACATCAGATAATATAGGTTTGTGTAACCTGGGATACATCAGATAATATAGGTTTGTGTAACCTGGGAAACATCAGATAATATAGGTTTGTGTAACCTGGGAAACATCAGATAATATAGGTTTGTGTAACCTGGGAAACATCAGATAATATAGGTTTGTGTAACGTGGAAAACATCAGATAATATAGGTTTGTGTAACCTGGGAAACATCAGATAATATAGGTTTGTGTAACATGGGAAACATCAGATAATATAGGTTTGTGTAACCTGGGAAACATCAGATAATATAGGTTTGTGTAACCTGGGAAACATCAGATAATATAGGTTTGTGTAACCTGGGAACATCAGATAATATAGGTTTGTGTAACCTGGGAAACATCAGATAATATAGGTTTGTGTAACCTGGGAAACATCAGATAATACAGGTTTGTGTAACCTGGAAAACATCAGATAATATAGGTTTGTGTAACGTGGAAAACATCAGATAATATAGGTTTGTGTAACCTGGGAAACATCAGATAATATAGGTTTGTGTAACCTGGGAAACATCAGATAATATAGGTTTGTGTAACCTGGGAAACATCAGATAATATAGGTTTGTGTAACCTGGGAAACATCAGATAATATAGGTTTGTGTAACCTGGGAAACATCAGATAATATAGGTTTGTGTAACCTGTGAAACATCAGATAATATAGGTTTGTGTAACCTTAGAAACATCAGATAATATAGGTTTGTGTAACCTGGGAAACATCAGATAATATAGGTTTGTGTAACTTGGAAACATCAGATAATATAGGTTTGTGTAACTTGGATACATCAGATAATATAGGTTTGTGTAACCTGGGAAACATCAGATAATATAGGTTTGTGTAACCTGGGAAACATCAGATAATACAGGTTTGTGTAACCTGGGAAACATCAGATAATATAGGTTTGTGTAACGTGGAAAACATCAGATAATATAGGTTTGTGTAACCTGGGAAACATCAGATAATATAGGTTTGTGTAACCTGGGAAACATCAGATAATATAGGTTTGTGTAACCTGGGAAACATCAGATAATATAGGTTTGTGTAACCTGGGAAACATCAGATAATATAGGTTTGTGTAACCTGGGAAACATCAGATAATATAGGTTTGTGTAACCTGTGAAACATCAGATAATATAGGTTTGTGTAACCTTAGAAACATCAGATAATATAGGTTTGTGTAACCTGGGAAACATCAGATAATATAGGTTTGTGTAACTTGGAAACATCAGATAATATAGGTTTGTGTAACTTGGAAACATCAGATAATATAGGTTTGTGTAACCTGGGAAACATCAGATAATATAGGTTTGTGTAACCTGGGAAACATCAGATAATATAGGTTTGTGTAACCTGGGAAACAACAGATAATATAGGTTTGTGTAACCTGGGAAACATCAGATAATATAGGTTTGTGTAACCTGGGAAACATCAGATAATACAGGTTTGTGTAACCTGGGAAACATCAGATAATACAGGTTTGTGTAACCTGGGAAACATCAGATAATATAGGTTTGTGTAACCTGTGAAACATCAGATAATATAGGTTTGTGTAACCTGGGAAACAACAGATAATATAGGTTTGTGTAACCTGGGAAACATCAGATAATATAGGTTTGTGTAACCTGGGAAACATCAGATAATACAGGTTTGTGTAACCTGGGAAACATCAGATAATATAGGTTTGTGTAACCTGGGAAACAACAGATAATATAGGTTTGTGTAACCTGGGAAACATCAGATAATATAGGTTTGTGTAACCTGGGAAACATCAGATAATATAGGTTTGTGTAACCTGGGAAACATCAGATAATATAGGTTTGTGTAACCTGGGAAACATCAGATAATTAGGTTTGTGTAACCTGGGAAACATCAGATAATATAGGTTTGTGTAACCTGGGAAACATCAGATAATATAGGTTTGTGTAACCTGGGAAACATCAGATAATATAGGTTTGTGTAACCTGGAAACCAGGGTTCCCGCTGTCGGTCGCATTTGTCGCCAAATGCGCATAAAAATTAAATCTGGCTCCAAAAATCTTCAGTTGGCGAAAATCCTTGGCGCATGTCATAAATATCGGCAAAATAACTTTGTTCAAGAAACATAATCGGCCGAAAATCCATGAAAATGAAGGTCGCGTGTGCGGTCACGCGTGCGATGATGACAAGCGTTTGTTTATTGGAAATCAGCTGTTTGGCACTTGATTGCATGGGGTGTTGAGAAGTTGGTGACATTTTAATTACGGATAATTGGATTAAATGGCGGTCTAATCCTACAACTGATTAGCACAGATATTTCTGTACACCAGAATGTGATAATGCAGTGTTTTCTCACTGTGCGTTTCTTGCGGTTTTGATGCAATGAAATGGCCAGAGACGCAATAAGAATCATTGAATGCGTTTTCTGTGACGCAACAATATTTTGACAGCCAATTATATGGACCTTTCTGCAGTGATAAAATGTACAAGATCACCGAGTACTTGTTCATTGACGAGACGCTTTTACTTGTTACAATTATGTACAACGAAAAGCGTTCAGATGATACAGATAAGTAAGTACATCATATGCCGGGAAATGCCCACTACTGAAATAGGTTTAGTTTCCAAGCAGAATAATTCTGCTAATCCTGAAACCCCAGAACACGATTCGGCCCAGACAATTTCCAACCATGAAAGTACTGAAACACCTTCAGTTTAGTGATATGACTAATAGTCCCTACAAACGTAAAACTGTATCAAAACGCGAATTTAGAACATAGTGGGTGCAAGAAAATGCATGGTTAGTCTTAGTGCACTTTCCAACTTCCCAAACCTGATTTTTTATGATTGGTAGGTAATAAGTTACACAGTATTTATTTATTCATAAGTGCATGTAGACAACTACAGCAGAAGTACAAGTAATTAACAGTAGTACATGCACACAAGATGACAACTTGTTTAACATCAGCACATACCAGATGTCTGATTGAATATGGCACTATAGACTGCTGGCTCCAACATTGGAGCCATTGGCGCAAACTTTTTCTGATTGGCGAATTTGCTGGCGCAAACTAAAACTGACCCAGAGGAAACCCTGGAAACATCAGATAATATAGGTTTGTGTAACCTGGGAAACATCAGATAATATAGGTTTGTGTAACCTGGGAAACATCAGATAATATAGGTTTGTGTAACCTGTGAAACATCAGATAATATAGGTTTGTGTAACCTGGGAAACATCAGATAATATAGGTTTGTGTAACCTGGGAAACATCAGATAATATAGGTTTGTGTAACCTTAGAAACATCAGATAATATAGGTTTGTGTAACCTGGGAAACATCAGATAATATAGGTGTGTGTAACCTGGGAAACATCAGATAATATAGGTTTGTGTAACGTAAGAAACATCAGATAATATAGGTTTGTGTAACCTGGGAAACATCAGATAATATAGGTTTGTGTAACGTAAGAAACATCAGATAGTATAGGTTTGTGTAACGTAAGAAACACCAGATAATATAGGTTTGTGTAACCTGGGAAACATCAGATAATATAGGTTTGTGTAACGTAAGAAACATCAGATAATATAGGTTTGTGTAACATGGAAACACCAGATAATATAGGTTTGTATAACCTGGGAAACATCAGATAATATAGGTTTGTGTAACCTGGGAAACATCAGATAATATAGGTTTGTGTAACCTGGGAAACATCAGATAATATAGGTTTGCGTAACCTGGGAAACATCAGATAATATAGGTTTGTGTAACCTGGGAAACATCAGAAAACTACGTTAGTTTGGTGATCGGTTATTTATTAGACTGTACGGAGAAATGACAAGAAACCACCGTGAAACAATATGTAATAATTAAGTGTTATAACATACCCATGAAGTAATTCTCTCCTGGGTACATGGGTTTTGGCGATGCATACGAGCGACCTGGGGACTCCTGTCCATGATAGTCGTCCGGTCCCGGAGAATATACCTGAAAATATACGATAATTTCCATGTATTTCAAGCCTCTATAATATAAAATTAAACAATTAATTTACATTACCTCACCCATGTTTCTATCATACCCCACCCATCTATCACAAGAGACAAAGTTTTTGTTTTGACCCACAACATAATGAGACAAATTGCTCATTTTATCTCCATACTGCTAAGCATTAGGCACACATTCTAGAGGGCGACATGGTGCGAAATATTCGTCCTAGGGATCTTGACACCGCCCCCTAGGTGCCCCCCACCCCCCCCCCAAAAAAAATAATTACAAACACTTTTCATACAAAATTGTGTCCAGTAAGATACCCTGCCACGTCTGATAATGCTGTTTGCTAATTGGATAGTGGAGCTAAAACACTAGGCTGAATAGCAAACAACATAGATCCTGATCAGTGCGGCTGATGTGGGGTCTATGTTATTAACACATTCCTTCCAATTTATTTGGCAGGTTAATGCTTAAAGCAGCTTTTTTAAAAATTGTAATATTACTTGCAAAAAGTGCAGATCCTGATCATCACGAGCCGGCTCATCTGGATCTACACTTTTTTGTAAGCCTATTTAGAGGTATGTGGTGTTGAAAGGGTTAATGGTTAAAGCAGCTTTTAGGCCTTTGGTCTCAGATCAAGATCAGCAACAGTGTTTTTGGTGTTTCTTTGCAATATGCCAGCATACTCTACAGCTGTTATACTTTAGATAACTGTTTACACTTGTTTGTATAGTCCGTTCAAAAGCGCCTCACAGCTAGCTTATATTAGCTATGGCCAAACAAAACAAAGTTTATAGTTTCTCAGCGTCATTTTTCAATAAATCCATTGAGGCAGTATGAATTTTGCTTTCATTTTTATTTTTTTGGTTTTTGTGCTAAAATGTTATTTACAAATATTTACAAGAATATTAAAGCAGCATTACATCGTATGAAATAAAAGATATTTGAAAAATTCATTTTTTACGTATGGGTAGCAATGCTGCTACACATTATAACATTATACTTTGAATGCTTATGTTCATTTTGGTAAACAGTGTTTTTTTTGCAATAACCGAAAGTAGGACTTTCCGAGTCGGTCGGTCACGCACTTGTTTACAACCGGAACACATCGCCCGCAATTGTTTACATTTGGAATGCATCGTCCCCATTTGTCCCACGTTGTCTTTTTTAATTAAATTACTTGATGTTGATTCATACCTCTGTTAGCTAAGTCTTTTAGGAACATTTCTACATCGCCGCAAGGTGTTCGACATTAGAGGAAGATAGATAGATAGTCTTTCATGTTCAAAATATATACGTTGTTTTCTACATCCTCTGTTGTTTCACGCATGCGCACTGTGCGTGTTTACATTTCGTGTGTTGATAAACAAATTCGCGTATACGACGGTTTAAATTTATTGGAATTTTATCGTTTCTGAGCGACTATTTCGATTTTTATAAACACACACATATTAGTATTTATATTTTACCCAAAACATCCTTTATTACGATGTAATGCTGCTTTAACTAATACTGTAATAACTTGTTTCAAAATCTATCTAAAACAATTTGCACAAAATATAGGAAGAAATATATATTTTGCCCCAAATATCCCTAATCACACATTTTGTTTGGGGTTGTTTTGGTGAGCGGTGGGTGATTGCAAATAGACCACACCAACCACTCTGCCACGAATCCCCACCCCGTAGCGCAAATAGTAAGATGCGTCTTACCAGACAAAATGAGGCGCACGCTTTTATCAGTCCCGTAAACATCCTTTATTACGATGTAATTCTGCTTTAAGGTAAACATCCTTTATTACGACGTAATGCTGCTTTAAGGTAAACTTCCTTTATTACGATGTAGTGCTGCTTTAAGGTAAACATTCTTTATTACGATGTAATGCTGCTTTAAATGTTTATCCATAATAAATGAGTATACAATACGAAATAATCATACTATATATAATAATGTACATTTACTATAATATTTATCTTATGTTATATTTCGGGTTTTACGCCTGCATCAGCACCATTTTGGGCTATATCACCGGCGGACAGTTTACCTAACAACACCTTTCCTGGGCAGGTTCCAGCGGTTAACCAGTACTTGGGTGCACCAACAACCTCTGTAAGAAACTGCCAACTTTTTCATATAAATGAGACACGGTCTGAGCGGGGGCCGAACCCGTGACCATCAGTGATGATAGGTTACAGTGGTATACAAGTCAGCGACCTTAACCACTCTAGTATTTATGTAATACATTGCAATTACTAGTTCAGTTCCCCTAATTTGCTTCATTTTCCTAACAAATGTTGTTTTTCTTTTACTAAGCAGTCGCAGAGATTAGATTCGCCCTCAAATTTATTCAAACTCGGCATGATTCGTACACAAAATGAAACAAAAATTCGCCAAATTGTATCAATAATTTGTTTAACTGCGACAGGATCTGAGAAACTAAACATTGACTTTATAATCTCCGGCACCGATTGGTTCTGCTGAATGTAAATCTGAGAATCAACCAATGAAATTACTTGAGCTCGAGTTTTGAGCTCTGAGAATAGTTTTATAACCTCGAGCCTAATTCTAACTGTAACAGTTCTACAGAATCAACCAATGAAATTACCTGAGCTCGAGTTTGAGCTCTGGGAATAGTTTTACAACCTCGAGCCTAATTCTAACTGTTAACAATTCTACAGAATCAACCAATGAAATTACCTGAGCTCGAGTTTGAGCTCTGAGAATAGTTTTATAACCTCGAGCCTAATTCTAACTGTTAACAGTTCTACAGAATCAACCAATGAAATTACCTGAGCTCGAGTTTGAGTTCTGGGATTAGTTTTACAACCTTGAGCCTAATTCTAACTGTTAACAGTTCTACAGAATCAACCAATGAAATTACCTGAGCTCGAGTTTTGAGATCTGAGAATAGTTTTATAACCTCGAGCCTAATTCTAACTGTAACAGTTCTACAGAATCAACCAATGAAATTACCTGAGCTCGAGTTTGAGCTCTGAGAATAGTTTTATAACCTCGAGCCTAATTCTAATTGTTAACAGTTCTACAGAATCAACCAATGAAATTACCTGAGCTCGAGTTTGAGCTCTGGGAATAGTTTTACAACCTTGAGCCTAATTCTAACTGTTAACAGTTCTACAGAATCAACCAATGAAATTACCTGAGCTCGAGTTTTGAGATCTGAGAATAGTTTTATAACCTCGAGCCTAATTCTAACTGTAACAGTTCTACAGAATCAACCAATGAAATTACCTGAGCTCGAGTTTGAGCTCTGAGAATAGTTTTATAACCTCGAGCCTAATTCTAATTGTTAACAGTTCTACAGAATCAACCAATGAAATTACCTGAGCTCGAGTTTGAGCTCTGGGAATAGTTTTACAACCTTGAGCCTAATTCTAACTGTTAACAGTTCTACAGAATCAACCAATGAAATTACCTGAGCTCGAGTTTTGAGCTCTGGGAATAGTTTATAACCTCGAGCCTAATTCTAACTGTCACCACATTATTGCTATAATTCTTCATTGCAATCTCAGATTATTAAGATTTTTTGTGTTGGTATGAGGTCTTTTAACAACTCATTCAACATTTAAAATTTCATAAAAATTAAAAATATATTCTTGTTTAGATAGAGGAACTTTCACTATCGACGCGTGTCCCGTGTTTTATACCAGTAATTTTAACCCTTAACCATTTTACAACACCAAGTAACTGACCTGGACCGGTGCATGATATTTTTAGACCAATAAATTAATAAGAAAATTACCTTTGGACCAGTTCATTTATCAAAATGGGTAATTTTATCTAAAAATAGTAATAATTATTACTAGCAAAAAATGCAGATCCTGATGAGACGGCTCGTCATGAGCCGGCTCATCTGAATCTACACTTTTTGTAAGACTATTTAGAGGCATGTAGTGTTGAAAGGGTTGTTGTAATTCCAGCCACTACAAATTATAGTTTTTACAGGAAGTGGTGGAAACCTACTAATCTCAATATAATATAATATCTAGATTTCAATAAAATATATATAATACAAATCTGTCACAAGTTTCCGGAAATTAATTGAATCTAAACTGGAAATCTCAAGATCATCTGGCAACCAGCTGACATAATAAAACACAGCATTTCATATCAAAATCTTGAGAGGCAGTTTAAAATTCAGCTTGCAAAATATTAGAGTCTTCCAACTGCATGTTTGCAGGGATGACAGGGTGCTAAGTGAATACCTCATGTGATAAATTAAAACTGGGAGAATTTAACAGTTATGGGAGAGCTTTCCACTTCAAAACATCAGAACCTAATTACACAAAGGAACCCAAAGTAAAGATACAAAAAGAACCACCTCCAGATTGGTGTGCATTCCTAGTATATCATAATGCAAGTTTTTCTTTTTGCAGAATTCCACCTGCTTCGAATTACTTCTGAATCAAACTGCAGCTAAAGTTAGAAACATTTGACTCGTGACTAATCAACAGCAGCTATAGATTTTGCTTTGGAAGTGAATTTCTTGAGCATTTTGTAAAGAATGTTTTTAAGTGGCGCAGTTGGAAACCACATAATAATGTACAAGACTATGAGTAACTTGTGAATGCATAATTGAAAGAATGTTACCCAAGGTGTCAAACTCAAGGTTATACTATTCTACAAAACCACTAAATGTTTCAATGAATGTTATATTTCGGGTTTTACGCCTGCACCAGCACCATTTTGGACTATATCGCCGACGGGCAGTTTACTTAACACCTTTCCTGGGCAGGCTCCAGTGGTTAACCAGTACTTGGGTGCACCAACCTCCGTAAGACACTGCCAACTTTTTCATATAAATGAGACACGGCCTGAGCGGGGCTCGAACCCGTGACCATCAGTGATGATAGGGTACAGTGGTATACAAGTCAGCGACCGTAACCACTCAACCACTCAACCACGGAGGTGGAATGTTTCAATGCAATCAATCTAGAATATTCCACCCACCCCCCATCATCTCTTCCCAGTTTAATTTCTCGTCTGGTTTTTTCCAACAGCTCGGCAACCCGGTAGTGTCGATAAATAAACGTAAAACACAACCCTACGTAAAAAAAAATTTATAAAACAGGTCAATAAAATATATTTGAGTCGGGTCGTTTTTAGCGGGTTGGTCACAAAATGGGATACAAACACCATTTATAATTACACTCAACAAAATTGCTAATCGGTCACCTGATGTTTTAGTGTTTGGAACAAACTAATACCCAAATAATATCAATATTCAAATTATCATTGTTTGACTGTAATGCGTACGCTCGAAACAGGGCAAAATATAACTTACAAGGTATACACTCAACAAAATTGCTAATCGGTCACCTGATGTTTTACAGTATTTGGAACAAACTAATAACCAAATAATATCAATATTCATATCATCGTATTGGTTATATTTTATTTCACATCGTTATGCAATGATTTTCTGTTTAATCATTTCGGATAAAATGCATTAAATGACAATAAGAATATATTTATATTGTATGATTATTAATTGGCTATATACAATACTAGGTTGGTTACCTATTAGGAATTTTGTCGAGTGTATTTTCATCGGTAGATATATTCCAACCAGTCAGTACAAAATGTATAATACATTTTGTACACAACAAAATAAAAACATACACAAGATATTTTTGTTGGAACATACATTTCTGAACGGTCAGTACAACAGTCAGTACAACGGTCAGTACAATGTGTGTACACATTCGTACATATCAACATAAAAACTTACACCGTATATTTCGTGAGTAGGTACATTCCAAACGGTCAGTACTAAACACATGTGTAACACATTAAAATTTTGTACACAACAAAATAAAAACTTACACTGGATATTTTCGTCGGTAGATACATTCCGAACGGTCTGTAGAGAGAGTATGGTGAATACATTCTCCGGTACCAGCTGGAGTGACTACCCCGGTCAACCATCGACAAACAAACTTGTATATATATCGCTAGCACAGATTTATATAATTCTGCTTATTCAAGCTTCTACGTAATGTTCCGTCATCATAATAAATGTCTTCCGTAGGCAGTCAAATATCGTCGTTCACAACAAAAGTAGTTCCCTTACTCGATTCTCATCAAATATCGTCGTTCAACAAAAGTAGTTCCATTATTCAATTCTCATCAAATATCGTCATTCAACAAAAGTAGTTCCATTACTCGATTCTCACCAAATATTGTCGTTCAACAAAAGTAGTTCCATTACTCGATTCTCACTAAATATCGTCGTTCAACAAAAGTAGTTCCCTTACTCGATTCTCATCAAATATCGTCGTTCAACAAAAGTAGTTCCGTTACTCGATTCTCACCATTTTGTAAACTATCACAATGTCACATAATACATACAATACACTGTATAATTTCACAAATTCCACGTTAAAAATCCTCCTTCAATGAAAGACATTACTGGTTTTTCTATTACCTCCCTTGATGGATAAAGTCAGATTTATCCCGAAATGTATATTGGTCCTTTTAGTTGGAATCCTTTGTTTTTACTGTTGTCATCTAACCAGATGTTGCATTAGGATAAATGTAATTTTAATTAATTTATACAATAAGGTATCCATTGGATATGCTAAATGATATACCGGTATGTCGAGATTTAATAATTTCATAATTATAAGACGAGAACACAGATAAAAAATGGAAAACATGTGGTGCAAAGGAAACAACGATAAAAACAGAGGAAACCAATTAACCCTTTCAACACCACATACCTCTAAATTGGCTTACAAAAAAGTGTAGATCCAGATGAGCCGGCTCGTGACGAGCCGTCTCATCAGGATCTGCACTTTTTTCAAGTAATATAACTATTTTTAGAATTTTTTTTTACCCATTTTGATAAATGAACTGATCCAAATGTAATTTTGTTATTAATTTATTGGTCTAAAAATATCATGGACCAGTCCATGTCAGTTACTTGGTGTTGAAAGGGTTAAGAGGATCAATATACTTTTAGGAGTATTCAGGGGCAGTAACTCACTAATGTTTCTCATTAAAGTGGCACTCTATTGGAATAAAGGATACTTTATGTAAAATGTACCTGATATTTAAAGGATATAATTTCCAATGGCTGTGTGTTTAAAATAAAATCAAATATTCTCACAGAAACGAAAACAATAAAATAAGTATAGTAACGTCGTACACATGAATTGTTTATCAACACATGTATGTAAACAATGTTTAATGGGCGTGACACAATTGTCTTAAATTTTTGTTCTGTTTGCCGAAAAAAAATTACAAGTAAAATAAAATTGATATTCCACCACCAATAATCTGACAATTATACGACTGGTTTCCAGCCCCTATAATTAAAACTATCGTTTGTTTCCAGCCCCTATAATTAAAACTATCGTTTGTTTCCAGCCCCTATAATTAAAACTATCATTTGGTTTCCAGCCCCTATAATTAAAACTATCGTTTGTTTCCAGCCCCTATAATTAAAACTATCATTTGGTTTCCAGCCCCTATAATTAAAACTATCGTTTGGTTTCCAGCCCCTATAAATTAAAACTATCGTTTGGTTTCCAGCCCTGACGGATCTGTAGTCCAGTGGTAACACGCTAGACTGGTTATCCAGGGATCGCAGGATCGATCAACCGTGTGACCCTAATAAAATTAACTGTCTTTCAGATGGGACGTTAAACAGAGTCTCGTGTCGGTGCTGTACACACGTAAAAGAACCAGAGGAGACTTGTATCATTGCACTATCTTCCAAAAATCTAATATGACTAATCTCTTCCTGAGCGTCGCTCATATGGGCAACCGGTAGCGACGATAAATAAACGTAAAACACACAGTGAATGTTTTGCGGGAGAAAAAAACACATTATAATTTCATGAAATAAAATAATTTCATATGTCATTCCAGCACACAACACTTCACAGCCATTTAAGAATGCTACACATAACAATTTCCAGCATACAATAAAAAGAAAATTTGTTTTTATTTAAACGTATTTCACTCCTGAACATAAAATGCTATATAATTATAGTCTTTATATAATATTGCTGTCAATGCTTTCAGTGGAACAGTCTTTTAATATAACTATAATATTCCAATTTATATAATTTTCAAATTATTTTTTTCTATATTCAAATTATTTTATTCTATTTTTATCGCCTATATATTCTATAATTCTCACTATTTTTATCGCCTATATATTCTATATTTTATTCTCACTATTTTTATCGCCTATATATTCTATATTTTATTCTCACTATTTTTATCGCCTATATATTCTATAATTATATTCGCACTATTTTTATCGCCTATATATTCTATAATTATATTCTCACTATTTTTATCGCCTATATATTCTATAATTATATTCGCACTATTTTTATCGCCTATATATTCTATAATTATATTCTCACTATTTTTATCGCCTATATATTCTATAATTATATTCGCACTATTTTTATCGCCTATATATTCTATAATTATATTCGCACTATTTTTATCGCCTATATATTCTATAATTATATTCTCACTATTTTTATCGCCTATATATTCTATAATTATATTCGCACTATTTTTATCGCCTATATATTCTATAATTATATTCTCACTATTTTTATCGCCTATATATTCTATAATTATATTCGCACTATTTTTATCGCCTATATATTCTAGAATTATATTCGCACTATTTTTATCGCGTATATATTCTATATTTTATTCGCACTATTTTTATCGCCTATATATTCTATAATTATATTCTCACTATTTTTATCGCGTATATATTCTATATTTTATTCGCACTATTTTTATCGCCTATATATTCTATAATTATATTCTCACTATTTTTATCGCCTATATATTCTATATTTATATTCTCACTATTTTAATTCTATATTCGCGCCTTACATATTATAAAATTCCCCAGTTTAGCTACATATTAAAACACACATCATGCATGTAATTTGCAAAGCTTTATTTTCCCTATGATAAACTTTTTTTAAAAATTGTAACCATCTGTGTAACATCATTGATCAAACTTGTAGTCTCCATCTACTCCCTCCGATGTTTATGCATAAATTAATTGTTCCTTTAAATCAATTCCACATTATATCACACATAAAGATCTCTACTAACACATGTTGGAAGGAAGACCTGGAGCATCAGCTGTTACTTATATTATTTATAATATTACCAACACTTTAATTTCATTTCTACGTTTCCATTAAGATAAAATTGTTTGCCGTTATCACATATATTAACCCATTGCCCACTTTTGGGCGGCACAGGTTTTTTATGCAAGCAAGGGGTCGTTCCTACATTTCCATTAAGATAAAATTGTTTGCCGTTATCACATTTATTAACCCATTGCTCACTTTTGGGCAGCACAGGTTTTTTATGCATGCAATGGGTAAAAGTTCGTTTCTACGTTTCCATTACGATAACTTTTTTGCCATTATCACATATATTAACCCATTGCCCACATTTGGGCGGCACAGGTTTTTATGCAAGCAAGGGGTAAAGGTTCATTTCTACGTTTCCATTAAGATAATTTTGTTTGCCTTTATCACATTTATTAAACTCATTGCCCACTTTTGGGCGGCACAGGTTTTTTATGCATGCAAGGGGTAAAGGGTTAATATTATTGATGACATTTGCTATACTAAATAAAGTACATGTGAACCATCTCTAGAACCCAAACATGGGGGGGACATTTAAAAGTTTGATACAAAAAAAAGGATATACAATTTCCAGAGACCGAGGGGTATACCCCTCATTTCAGAGGGTGCTGAGTCTTCTCCCTTAAATGTCTCCCTAATATTAAGGTCCAGTTTAAGCACAGACAAAGGTAATTTATATTCAGAACTCAACGAATGCAGCTGGAGTGAGTTTTGGCTCGATATCTTATATGTTTTATTTTGATATAAACAAGTTGTTTTTGGCGTTTTAAAGTCGCACCAACAGGGGATATGGTGACTCTCCAACTATTATTTGGGGGAGGAAGAGCCCGGGTGCCCCTCCGAGCAGTATTTCACACACTGACGGGCATCCTGGTAGAACCACCGACCTACTGCAAGCCAGCCGGATAGCTTCCTCCCCTGATAGAATTCGACACCCCTCAGTTGGGATTCGAACCTTCAGTGGTGAGGGGCAAGTGATTTAGTTTATACAAATTTATTTTAGCTCGATTGCAAAACAAGTTTGTACAACTTATATTAATCACCCTCCAGACCTCATTCCTGATGGAATCCATCGCCACGAGGGAGAGAGAAGCGACAATGTGGAATGTAAATGCCTTGCCTAAGGACACAATCGTAACAGCTCCAGTGGGGCTCGAACTCTGGACATTTCGCACTACTTCATATTTCCAGTTTTCAATAGTAAGCTAAGCACAGTACAAGCGCAATCGTGAAGAGCTGCCTCGTACAATTTAATGAACTGATTCTTGCGAAACTATTTAATGAATTATCTCCCTAAATCTGTAAATGGTGGTTTACTAAAGTTCACACACGTAAATCTGCATATTAATTCAACGTTTCATTTCCTTAATTTCATTTAAATACAGCACCTCAAGCTTTAGTATAATATCGTTGCTGTCTAGTTATTTAATTTTAAAATCCAATTCTTATCAATTTTGCTTCAGATAAACTTATTCTAATTGAATGAATTGAATATTCCAAAATGAGTGTATTTCCATGCATATAATTCACCATTAAATGAATACAACGTTGATAAGCATGCTGAGCAAGGAAATGCAATTTGTGTTCCCTACATGACAGCTTATAGTTAATTTAAATTTAATTATCTGGGGTTTTTTAAAACTCATAAAGATCCAGTTAAACAAAGATTTCATTCATAATTAAAACTTCCTTAAATGATGCAAGTGTCGCGTAAAAGCAAATAAATAAATAGTGCGCGTAAAGCAAATAAATAGTGCGCGTAAAGCAAATAAATAAATAGTGCACGTAAAGCAAATAAATAAATAGTGCACGTAAAGCAAATAAATAAATAGTGCACGTAAAGCAAATAAATAAATAGTGCACGTAAAGCAAATAAATAGTGCGCGTAAAGCAAATAAATAAATAGTGCACGTAAAGCAAATAAATAAATAGTGCACGTAAAGCAAATAAATAAATAGTGCACGTAAAGCAAATAAATAAATAGTGCACGTAAAGCAAATAAATAGTGCGCGTAAAGCAAATAAATAAATAGTGCACGTAAAGCAAATAAATAAATAGTGCACGTAAAGCAAATAAATAAATAGTGCACGTAAAGCAAATAAATAAATAGTGCACGTAAAGCAAATAAATAAATAGCATCTGAATAGCTTGATGCAATTATCAGATTATAATTATTTATTATTATTAGAGGAAAGTTGGGAGGCCAGGTGGTGTGGGAGGCCATGGTGGTGTGGGGTGGGTATACGGTGTGGGAGGCCAGGCCGGTGTGGGAGGCATGGCCGGTGTGGGAGACGGGTATATGGTGTGGGGTGGGTATACAGTGTTGGAGGCCAGGGTGGTGTGGGAGGCAGGTATATGGTGTGGGTATACGGTGTGGGAGGCCAGGGTGGTGTGGGAGGTGGGTATACGGTGTGGGAGTTTGGTATACGGTATGGGAGGCCAGGTGGTGTGGGAGGCAGGTATATGGTGTGGGTATACGGTGTGGGAGGCCAGGGTGGTGTGGGAGGCAGGTATATGGTTTGGGGTGGGTATACGGTGTGGGAGGCCAGAGTGGTGTGGGAGGCAGGTATATGGTGTGGGGTGGGTATATGGTGTGGGTGGCCAGGCCAGTGTGGGAGACGGGTATATGGTGTGGGGTGGGTATACAGTGTTGGAGGCCAGGACGGTGTGGGAGGCCAGGACGGTGCGGGAGACGGGAATACAGTATGGGAGGCGGGTATACGGTGTGGGAGGTGGGTATACGGTGTGTGGGAGGCGGGTATACAATGTGGGAGGTGGGTATACAATGTGGGGGGGGCAGGTATACGGTGTGGGGGCAGGTATATGGTGTGGGAAGCGGGTATAAGGTGTGGGAGGTGGATATACGGTGTGGGGGGCAGGTATATGGAATGGGGGCAGGTATACGGTGTGGGAGGCGGGTGTGGGAGGCGGGTATACAGTTTGGGAGGCGGGTATACGGTGTGGGAGGTGGGTATACAATGTGGGGGGCAGGTATACGGTGTGAGGGGCGGTATACTGTGTAGGGGCAGGTATACGGTGTGTGGGGTAGATATAGTGTGGGAGGCAGGTATACGGTGTGAGGGGCGGGTATACTGTGTAGGGGGCAGGTATATGGTGTGTGAAGCAGGTGTACAGAGTGGGAGGCGGGTATACAGTGTGGGAGGCAGGTATACAATGTGGGAGGCAGGTATACGGTGTGGGGGGCAGGTATACGGTGTGTGGGGTAGGTATATGGTGTGGGGGGGGTATACGGTATGGGAGGCGGGTATATCATAATGGCAATAAGATATGGATCGGATAGAGAATATGTCTCCTCTCAGCACTTGAATCCATCGCTAGAAGAACAACATTCTCTAGGCGCATAACCCCCAATATCTTGAGGAAAACCGGGGGGGTCAAACCTTTGGGACAATACAAGAAATACCTAATGGGGGAAACCCTCGGGATAAACCTGCTGGGGGCAATGCAAACGGACAATACAGGAAACACCTTGGGGGAAACCCTCGGGATAAACCCCCTGATGGTGGGGGAAACCCTCGGGATAAACCCCCTGATGGTGGGGGAAACCCTCGGGATAACTCCACAGTAGGGGACAATCTTCGACAAAACCCCCTGGGCACAAAATTGGTTTCAGAGGTTCCAACTAATGCATATAAATAAATCTATATAATATTATATGACATACATGTTTTTCAAATCTAAATGTCACCAATAAACATTTATTTTTATAACCATGTCAAAATTTAAATGTCAATTTGAATTCTGCAAAACCAAACAACAATTACCTATCTTATGCGAGCACAGTTCAAAGATACATCATTTATCAAATATCTGCAAAAAGTATTGCGTGCATTACTGGCTACCTAAATCTAGTAAACAAATCCATGTGTGTTTTACGTTTATTTATCGTCGCTACCGGTTGCCCATATGAGCGACGCCTCCTGAAGAGATTAGTCATTTTAGATTTTTGGAGGATAGTGCAATGATACAGACAGAGACCCATTCCAGAGTCTCCTCTGGTTCTTTTACGTGCACGGTGTAAAGCATTCTTCATCCACGATTATTAAATTATGTTATCTCAACAGATATTCCAACTATGGGCCACTATACATTTCGGGTTAAATCAGATTTTATCTGCCAAGGAAATAGAAAAGCCATAGTACTAATATTGTGTACATAATCTTATATTGTTACCATGGCTTCACAAGAGATCTCAACTTTCGACTGAGTCGTGATAGCACAGTGGTAGCGCATACACTGCAGAGTTCGCGCTCAGCTGTAGCCATGAAGAACCAACCATAATTTTGCATACATTTTTGTTTAATTTATATTATATAATTAATTTTTACAAGGGGTTTTTATAAGCTTCCCGACACACCCTCTCCCACTCACCCCCTCCAACACGCCCTCTCCCACTCACCCTCTCCCACACGGTACGGTAAATTCATACAGTAATGAATCCTAGTTTCAACAGGCATGTGGAAGTCATGATAGCGCAGTGGTTTAGCGTTCGCTTTAGGTGCGAAAGACCTGGAGCTCAAAACCCCACTGGAGCCGTTACAATTGTACCCTTAGGCAAGGCATTTAATTTAAAATTCCACATTGCCTCTTCTCTCCCCCTCACGGCGATGGATTCCATCAGGAATGAGGTCTCGAGAGTGATTAATACAAGTTGTAAGAACTTGTTTCGCAATCGAGCTGAATAAATTTGCATAAACTAACAGGCTAACATTTAGAAACTGAATGTCTCACAAGGTGTGAATAAGACAAATTCTGTTGTAATTTATACAGGTAAACCGGCACAAGGATGTCAATCACAAGAGACATATACACAAAACATATGTTCATCAGTATGACATTGTTTGTACATCTACAAGGTTTACCGTATATTTCCGGCCACAAGTCGACCTTTTTCTCATCCAGAAATGAGGTGAAAGGTACTAGGTAGACATATGGACCAGAAACAAGCAAAAATCAAAAAAAAAAAATTGGAAAAAAACAAACATTTTTTTGTTATGTTATGTTATATTTCGGGTTTTACACCTGCATCAGTACCATTTTGGGCTATATCGCCGGCGGGCAGTTTACCTAACAACACCTTTCCTGGGCAGGCTCCAGCGGTTAACCAGTAATTGGGTGCACCAACCTCCGTAAGAAACTGCCAACTTTTTCATATAAATGAGACACGGTTTGAGCGGGGCTCGAACACGTGACCATCAGTGATGATAGGTTACAGTGATATACAAGTCAGCGACCTTAACCACTCGACCACGGAGGCGGACTACATTTTTTGTTTTTGTATAACTTTATTTACGTTTGTTGCATTCGATTTAATACCACGATTTACTTACACAGTTATTTACATTATAAACTCATAGAAAAACTGGTAAAAACAAACATCATACCAGCCATGGGGAATCACAGAAAGTGGCTGCTAAACACAGGTGGAGAAGAATTATATAAGACTATGTCGTCCATTCTAATCCTGTTTCTGTATTCTGATTATGTGTGATGTATGCATTGTTCAATATGTATTATATTGCGAAATAAAATATGTTTAACCCTTTCAATACCACAGACCTCTAAATTGGCTTACAAAAAAGTGTAGATCCAGATGAGCCGGCTCGTGACGAGCCGTCTCATCAGGATCTGCACTTTTTTCAAGTAATATAACTATTTTTAGAAATTTGTTTACCCATTTTGATAAATGAACTGATCCAAATGTAATTTTGTTATTAATTTATTGGTCTAAAAATATCATGGACCAGTCCATGTCAGTTACTTGGTGTTGAATGGGTTAAATATCATGCACCAGTCCATGTCAGTTACTTGGTGTTGAAATGGTTAAACTAAACACAGGTTGGACTATAGTCATATCTCTGTATATATAGAATTTATCACAAAACGAATATCTTTCTATTTATTTTATACGTATCTACATATTTATGTAACAGCTTAGATAGCATCCTTTTAATATTTGTTTTTTATTTAATTATTTTCCATATCTAATTAAAATAATTAACATAATTATATAACTATTTCATTTTATTAATTATATAGATAATTTCAATAATAGATTTGTTAATTGTCAGATATTATAGAATGTTAATGCATGTAGTTAAATATTATACTTTGTACTTAAACACAAAAGACCCACATACCATTAAATCAAATACCACTGCCATACCATTAAATCAAATACCACTGCCATACCATTAAATCAAATACCACTGCCATACCATTTAATCAAATACCACTGCCATACCATTAAATCAAATACCACTGCCATACCATTAAATCAAATACCACTGCCATACCATTAAATCAAACACCACTGCCATACCATTAAATCAAACACCACTGCCATACCATTAAATCAAATACCACTGCCATACCATTAAATCAAACACCACTGCCATACCATTTAATCAAATACCACTGCCATACCATTAAATCAAATACCACTGCCATACCATTAAATCAAATACCACTGCCATACCATTGAATCAAATACCACTGCCATACCATTAAATCAAATACCACTGCCATACCATTAAATCAAATACCACTGCCATACCATTAAATGAAAAACCAATCATCTTATAAAATCATATGTCAAATGCAATTTACCAATAAATTTCAATAAATAAATAAAATAATGTCATAAATCAAATAATGTAGCAATATATCCATCCGTCCATCAATAAATCCATTTAAAACTAAAACATTTATAATTCTATAACATTCTAAACCAATTAAATCCGAAAATTAAAATTCATTTTTCACATTGTCCTACGCGTGAACACCAAACACATTTCTGACATATCTTGCAGAAAGGAAAGTTTTACAGAAGCTTTTATATGGAACATCTGGAAACAGTTTTTAACATTTCTCCAAGAACTGCCTTTGCCCAAGTCTGTAACATGAATTTTGGTGCAGCTTTCCTTATGGCTTCCACAACAGAAGCATCTATCTTCTAGGAAGTCATAACTCCAGTTACAACATTCTGGCGTTGAAAATACAAATTTACTAATATACACATAATATAACTGCTTAAACATCTGGATCTGATGATGAGAGCTGTGATTTGATTGGTTAATTAAACTGTGAACTGCAATACGATTGGTTACTCATTAATATCAAATATTTTCCATAACTTCAAAGGTAGAACTTAATAGCACAAATATTCATAACACGTGTGAAAATCGTAAAAACTCGTTATTTGTGAATTAATGATCAGTTTTATATTTCTGCATAATTAAAGCAAATGGGAATTTCATGAATTCTCATCGAAGTTTATGTCACACCAGCAAGTGCATCCGATCAAACATAAAGAACTAACTGAACATTTCAGCTATCAATAAATTAATATATAGTATATTTTTAAAGTCTTATAATGTACTGTCTATAACTTTAAAGTCTCATAATGTACTGTCTATAACTTTAAAGTCTCAAAATGTACTGTCTATAACTTTAAAGTCTCAAAATGTACGGTATATAACTTTAAAGTCTCAAAATGTACTGTCTATATCTTTAAGGTCTCAGAGTGTACTGTTATATCTTTAAAGTCTCATAATGTGCTGTCTATAACTTTAAAGTCTCATAATGTACTGTTTATAACTTTAAAGTCTCAAAATGTACTGTCTATAACTTTAAAGTCTCAAAATGTACTGTTTATAACTTTAAAGTCGCACATTGTACTGTCTATATCAAGTCTCAAAATGTACTGTCTATATCTTTAAAGTGTTTCACACCATGCACATAAAAGAACCAGAGGAGACTCTGGAATGGGTCTCTGTCTGTATCATTGCACTATCCTCCAAAAATCGAAAATGACTAACCTCAAGGCGTCGCTCATATGGGCAACCGGTAGCGACGATAAATAAACATAAATCACAAAAAAGCCTATTGGGGCTTTAACCCATTCAACCCCAAGTAACTGACATGGACTGGTGCGTGATATTTTCAGACCAATAAATTAATAAGAAAATTACCTTTGGACCAGTTCATTTATCAAAATGGGTAATTTTATCTAAAAATAGTAATAATTATTACTGGCAAAAAAGTGCAGATCCTGATGAGATGGCTCGTCACGAGCCGGCTCATCTGGATCTACACTTTTCATAAGCCTATTTAGAGGCCTGTGGGGTTGAAAGGGTTAATGTCTCCCCTATTGCAGGAGAGTATTGAAGTAGCCGATGATTACAAATTGTACTTACATTCGTACATTTATATTAAAACTTTTCATTAATAAATTATATAAAACCTTTATTATTTTGGATACTGTTATTTATTGTCGCTCCCTGGTAAATACCCCGGGGCGACGTCTCCAGAAGTGGTAAATACCCCGGGGCGACGTCTCCAGAAGTGGTAAATACCCCGGGGCGACTCCTCCAGAAGTGGTAAATACCCCGGGGCGACGTCTCCAGAAGTGGTAAATACCCCGGGGCGACGCCTCCAGAAGTGGTAAATACCCCGGGGCGACGTCTCCAGAAGTGGTAAATACCCCCAGGGTGATGCCTCCAGAAGTGGTAAATACCCCGGGGCGACGTCTCCAGAAGTGGTAAATACCCCGGGGCGACGCCTCCAGAAGTGGTAAATACCCCGGGGCGACTCCTCCAGAAGTGGTAAATACCCCGGGGCGACGTCTCCAGAAGTGGTAAATACCCCGGGGCGACGTCTCCAGAAGTGGTAAATACCCCGGGGCGACGTCTCCAGAAGTGGTAAATACCCCGGGGCGACTCCTCCAGAAGTGGTAAATACCCCGGGGCGACGTCTCCAGAAGTGGTAAATACCCCGGGGCGACGCCTCCAGAAGTGGTAAATACCCCGGGGCGACGTCTCCAGAAGTGGTAAATACCCCCAGGGTGATGCCTCCAGAAGTGGTAAATACCCCGGGGCGACGTCTCCAGAAGTGGTAAATACCCCGGGGCGATATCTCCAGAAGTGGTAAATACCCCGGGGCGACGCCTCCAGAAGTAGAATAGTTATTTTGTAAATTTGGACGACAGTGATACATAAACTATAAGCCGTTCTAAAGCACACATGCCCCCGTGTATAGTACCGATACATGATACATCGGTGTATAGCATCGATAGACGAGACCTCGGTTTATGTCCATTATATGAACTGGTGATCTTGCTGTTACGATTTGTAAATTATCTCCCTTAATGGGAATTTCTATACCACTAGAGTAATATCATACAATAATGTTTGCATACAACTTGTAGCTTTGAAGCAAAAGTAAATAGCACACACTTTTACAAACTTTGAAGGGAGATAACACAAACAACACAAGAGATGCAGATTATTCATGGATTAATTCCCTTGAAACAGGTGCACATCACATCACCTATCCACCGTCGGGTACATGTTCGTTTGTTTCATTGACAAAGGTCAATAGTTACTTGGTTTTATGTTAATTAAACGGAATATCATCGGTCAAGATTGATTTCTTCGCAATTTTTTTAATCCTGTAAACTGAAAGACTGTGGTAATGAGAGACATCTCTAATTTTCTCTAATTTTCTGTTAGCTTTCAGTTCAATCCACGTATCATGATATAAATGTATGTTTCTGTATTATATTTTTCTATGTATATTACATGAATCCTGATCAATAAAATATGTTTAAACCAATTTTCTATTACCTCCCTTAGCAGATAAAGCCTGATTTATTCCAAAATATGAATAGGTCTTTTCAGTTAGAATCCTTTGTTTTTACTGTTGTTCCCTAACCAGATGTATACGGTATGATAATTGTGATTTAATTAACTGATGGCATATACCCTGTAGGAGATCTGTCGAGATATAGTAATTTAATAATCATATAAAGCAATAGTGGAATAAAATTGCTAGCATGTTGTGCAAAGGAAACAACGATAAAAACAGAGGAAAACACTTATTAGACCTATCTACTTTTAGGGAGTATTCATGGGCAGTAACTGACCGAACGTCTCTCATTCAATAAATTTATTAAATCATTTATTAGATAACTTATACAGGTCTACTGTAGACCTATCTACTTTTAGGGAGTATTCATGGGCAGTAACTGACCGAACGTCTCTCATTCAATAAATTTATTAAATCATTTATTAGATAACTTATACAGGTCTACTGTAGACCTATCTACTTTTAGGGAGTATTCATGGGCAGTAACTGACCGAACGTCTCTCATTCAATAAATTTATTAAATCATTTATTAGATAACTTATACAGGTCTACTGTAGCATGCTTATTAACATATTTACTTGTTGTAACTTTAGCAGACAATTATATATTTACATTATAAACACCATAGAAAAAGCTCATCCACAAACTATTGTCCGTCCATCGTTTTTTTGGTAATTTGTAAAGGAATATCAAGTCATCAAGATATCTCAAATTGAGCCACAGACGGATCTGTAGTCCAGTGGTAACATGCTGGACTGGTAATCCAGGGATCGCAGGTTCGATCCCCCGTCTGACGGATCTGTAGTCCAGTGGTAACACGCTGGACTGGTAATCCAGGGATCGCAGGTTCGACCCCCCCCCCGTCTGACGGATCTGTAGTCCAGTGGTAACACGCTGGACTGGTAATCCAGGGATCGCAGGTTCGATCCCCCCGTCTGACGGATCTGTAGTCCAGTGGTTAACACGCTGGACTGGTAATCCAGGGATCGCAGGTTCGATCCCCCGTCTGACGGATCTGTAGTCCAGTGGTTAACACGCTGGACTGGTAATCCAGGGATCACAGGTTCGATCCCCCGTCTGACGGATCTGTAGTCCAGTGGTTAACACGCTGGACTGGTAATCCAGGGATCGCAGGTTCGATCCCCCGTCTGACGGATCTGTAGTCCAGTGGTTAACACACTGGACTGGTAATCCAGGGATCACAGGTTCGACCCCCCGTCTGACCCTAATAAAATTAACAGTCTTTCAGATGGGACGTTAAACCGAGGTCTCGTGTCGGTGCTTTACACCGTGCACGTAAAAGAACCAGAGGAGACTCTGGGATGGGTCTCTGTCTGTATCATTGCACTATCCTCCAAAAATCTAAAATGACTAATCTCTTCAGGAAGCGTCGCTCATATGGGCAACAGGTAGCGACGATAAATAAACATAAAACACACTCAAATTGAGCCTAGTTTCATTACAAAACTGACAAGAAAAAAACGAATGTCACAAGTCGGCAAAGTACCCTCAAGTTATGGAAGGATCAACAACAACACCCAAATACCCCTCTCTTGTGCAAGCTAGCCAAATTTTCTAGGGCTAAAAACACCCAAATACCCTCCGCCGCACCTATCCCATTCACCACTCACAATGCACCCTGCCCATTTTTCTGAAGCACCCCAGCCCTTTTTTCTGACGCACCCAGCCCTTTTTTCTGACGCACCCAGCCCATTTTTTCCACTCTAGAATAAACCCTATACAAGAAATACTACTGAAGCAGCTGATGTTGCTGCTAACGATGATGATTATTTAAATGCTGCTGCTGCTGTTTGATGATGATTCTGATGTTCATACCTATGACAACAATCATGATGCTGATTCTGATATTGATGTCGATGATGATTCTGATATTGATGTCGATGATGATTCTGATATTGATGTCGATGATGATTCTGATATTGATGTCGATGATGATTCTGATATTGATGTCGATGATGATTCTGATATTGATGTCGATGATGATTCTGATATTGATGTCGATGATGATTTTGATATTGATGCCGATGATGATTCTGATATTGATGTCGATGATGATTCTGATATTGATGTCGATGATGATTCTGATATTGATGTCGATGATGATTCTGATATTGATGTCGATGATGATTCTGATATTGATGTCGATGATGATTCTGATATCGATGTCGATGATAATTCTGATATTGATGTCGATGATGATTCTGATATTGATGTTGATGATGATTCTGATATTGATGCCGATGATGATTCTGATATTGATGCCGATGATGATTCTGATATTGATGTTGATGATGATTCTGATATTGATGTCGATGATGATTCTGATATTGATGTCGATGATGATTCTGATATTGATGTCGATGATGATTCTGATATTGATGTCGATGATGATTCTGATATTGATGTCGATGATGATTCTGATATTGATGTCGATGATGATTCTGATATTGATGTCGATGATGATTCTGATATTGATGTCGATGATGATTCTGATATTGATGCCGATGATGATTCTGATATTGATGTCGATGATGATTCTGATATTGATGTCGATGATGATTCTGATATTGATGTCGATGATGATTCTGATATTGATGTCGATGATGATTCTGATATTGATGTCGATGATGATTCTGATATCGATGTCGATGATAATTCTGATATTGATGTCGATGATGATTCTGATATTGATGTTGATGATGATTCTGATATTGATGCCGATGATGATTCTGATATTGATGCCGATGATGATTCTGATATTGATGTTGATGATGATTCTGATATTGATGTCGATGATGATTCTGATATTGATGTCGATGATGATTCTGATATTGATGCCGATGATGATTCTGATATTGATGTCGATGATGATTTTGATATTGATGTCGATGATGATTCTGCTATTGATGTCGATGATGATTATGATGCCGGTGATGATTCTGATATTGATGACGATGATGATTCTGATATTGATGTCGATGATGATTCTGCTATTGATGTCGATGATGATTATGATATTGATGCCGGTGATGATTCTGATATTGATGCCGATGATGATTCTGATGATTCTGATATTGATGCCGATGATGATTCTGATATTGATCCTGATGATGATTCTGATGCCGATGATGATTCTGATATCGATGCTGATGACAACAATCATGATACTGATACAGACAGATGCAGATGCTATACACACTAAGTCTCACTAATTGGAGAAATAAAAGGACTAATTCAAGTCATAAACTGTTGATAGCAGAGAACAGAATTTACTGGGCAATTATATTATTACACTAATCACAAGCAAGTATTATGGCAAGATATGCTATTACCCCCAGAAGAAGCAGAAGTTAAGCTGATATGGATGATTAACTAAATTACACAAAGATTACCAGATAGTCTACACGTAAAACATCTGCCAACCAATCAAAAACTTCAAGTACTTCATTTAGATATGACAGCTTCTTGATAAAAACATAACTGCCTGCCAAATCTACATGGTGCGCAATGCATTATGAACTAATACCGCAATGCATTATGGACTAGAGTCGCAATGCATTATGAACTAGAGTCGCGATGCATTATGAACTAGGTGCGCAATGCATTATGAATTAAATCACACATTGTCTCTTCTCGCTTCCTCATGGCGATGGATACCAACAGGAATGAGTACCCAATGTCACAAATGGTTGGGCATTCCAGTTGTGAGTAGTTCTGTATTCACGGCTTTATAAAAGCCAGTTTTAAATTTCAAGGGTCAATTTTGAATTTCAAGCCCCCCTGTTTAATAACAGATTATATATATTAGAATTTGAAGCCCCTGTGTGTTTCATAGCAGATTATATATATTAGAACTTCAAACCCCTGCGTTTTATAGCGGATCATGTATATTAGAATTTCAAGCCCCTGTGTTTCATAGCAGATTATATATATATATTAGAATTTCAAGCCCCTGTATTTTATAGCAGATTATATATATATTAGAATTTCAAGCCCCTGTGTTTCATAGCAGATTATATATATTAGAACTTCAAACCCCTGCGTTTTATAGCGGATCATGTATATTAGAATTTCAAGCCCCTGTGTTTTATAGCAGATTATATATATATTAGAATTTCACGGCCCTGCGTTTTTATAGCGGATCATGTATTTTTATAGCACTTATCTGCCGATTAACCGGGACAACTTATGCCTGCCCGTCATGTGAGCCCCATTATGCTACTCTTGTTCAAGTGGTTCACACTCAGAATAGTGAACTTAGGTGTACAGCAAACCATACCACAGACAAATGATGCGTCTATTTCCGGGCAGTGGCATTATGACACACACACAGCATGTACCATTTACTCCCGAAAATAAAACGCCGAAAACATTTACCGTATAGACTTGGCCATAAATCGCCCTATTTTACTTCTAACAAGTGCTTAAACATGGTGCATAGACTTATGACTGAGTGCTTAAACATGATTCATCGACTTGACTGAGTGCTTAAACATGGTGCATCGATTTATGACTGAGTACTTAAACATGATCCATCGACTTGACTGAGTGCTTAAACATGGTGCATCGATTTATGACTGAGTACTTAAACATGATCCATCGACTTGACTGAGTGCTTAAACATGGTGCATCGATTTATGACTGAGTACTTAAACATGATCCATCGATTTATGACTGAGTGCTTAAACATAATCCATCAATTTATGACTGAGTACTTAAACATGATCCATCGACTTATGACTTGAGTACATAAACATGATCCATTGATTTATGATGTATCCAGAATGAAATGGGTTAAATAATACCATGTAAGGACCAAATCGCGCGCTCTCTCAATGTCATCCAAAGATTCGGAACTAGGACGAGCCATGCACTATGAAGCACTGTGTAGTTTTGCTAAATGTCGAATAAATGTTGAACATTGTTGTTGTATTTACAAAACAAATGCTGCCAACAATCTTACAAGTACTGTGAACTCATGCCTCCAATAGACACAGACTTGTCAGCGACAGAATGTCACAGTCTCCTCTCTAACATTTACAAGGCTGTCATCAAACTTCACAGTCTGTGTGTGAACTGATCCTTCCATACACAAAACTTGGGTAGAAACACCAGCTAAATGTAATAGTTCATATTCCTACAGAGAAGCGTGGGGTAGGAATAGGTGAGGGGGCGGAAAGAGGTGGTAAGCCACCTGAAGACTAAATTAAAGCATTCTTGAGTCCCATGGCGTATACACCTTGTAAAATTATAGTCTTGTGTTAATCCGCCCACCTCCCATAGAGAAGCTTCTGATTGGTTCAGCTGACACTAAAACTCAGAATCAACCAATCAAATCACTTTATAACGTCAGGCACATGCAGGGCTCAAGCTAGAGGGGGGGGGGGGGGGGGGGGGGGGGTGATATTGCATGATATAATCTTCTACCTAGAGACAGAATAACAATAGTGTAATACTGTATTAGTGTATTAATTCTTAGTATGATTTTTTTGTTGAAATGTTTTGGGGAGGTTTAACGTTAACTTTGCATGATAGCGGTGAAATTAACAGTCTATATAACTATAGAAACTATATAAGCTCTGCTTCCGTTTTGATCCTTTCCTATTCTTTGATTTTGTGTGCATGTATTGTTTTGTGAATGTATTTAGTGGAATAAATATGTTAAACCAAATTAACAGTCACACAATTTCATTAGAATTGTATCGTAACAACACAATTCTAATGAATTTACACACTATTTATAGCCTTTATTTTACCCAGCATGCAGAGTTAAAAAGTCCCACCAACAGCTTGTGTTATATGGCGGCTCTCCAGCCCTTTTACTGGTGGAGAAAGCTCCCCATTATTAAAAGCACGGACGGACACCCGGCTAAAACCACCGACCTACTAAAAGCTGTTACTCAATCGTAATTATTCAACACCCCAAGTGGGATTTGAACCTACAGCGGTGAGGGGCAAGTGATTTGAAACGACCTTGTGACTGACAGTCATTTTGAAAAGTCAATAAAGAAAACAGCATGCTCATTATTAATTGCTTACCTGATTGAACGGAATATAAAACATTTCTATGCAGTTTTGTGACCAACAACTCCCGTTTGTGACGAACAACTCCAAAATGTAATCAAACAACTCCCTGGATACACTTGTTATATAACGTAGTTTTTTTTTTTAGAACAGTGGTCTCTAATCCTGCTCAGTCCTATGTTGTTAGCTAGGTATAACAATGATTTATCACGTAATCCTGTACATTTGTTGATTTGCCAACTACAATTTTCCCAGGCGAAGAAGAAATACTCAAACCGATAGAACTCGATAGAACTCGTCCAAAATGAGTAGTTTACTGATTCACATCTCATCCGAACGAGATCACATCTCATCCAAACGAGATCACATCTCATCCAAACGAGATCTCATCTCATCCAAACGAGATCTCATCTCATCCAAACGAGATCACATCTCATCCAAACGATTTTATTCTGAATAAAAATTAGTGTGATTTTTCTATAAGCAATTCGTCAATTTTTCACAGAACCATCAGACGGCACGTTCTGTTCCGTCTGCTCTGGCGCTATGCTGTTTGTAAAAACGACTTTAGTCGTGATTGGCAGGCTATGGGTTAATCACATTTGGAATAACAATTACCATTCTTAGGGAAATTGTTGTTTTTTTTATTTGTGAAAAGTTGAAATAGTCCAACATATTGAGAATCCTAACTCTGAAAATGTTTATTTTCCTTAGTTATGTTTTATACAAGACAAGCAGAACCACTCAATCCCAGATCGGGCATCCAATATAAACAAAGTCTAACACGAATATTCAACATGAAAAACAGCATTATCTAAACAAAAACAAACTCAGCAACAAAATCTATATAATTAACCATTTTTACCCCAATACACAAATATTGTTTTATTTTTTCTGCCAGTTGCAATCAGTTTACGTTTTTTCTCTCTCCAGAAATCACTTCAAACCAAATCATATAATCCATCCGAACCAAATCATATAATCCATCAAACCAAATCATATAATCCATCCAAACCAAATCATATAATCCATCAAACCAAATCATATAATCCATCCGAACCAAATCATATAATCCATTCAAACCAAATCATATAATCCATCCGAACCAAATCATATAATCCATCCAAACCAAATCATATAATCCATCCAAACCCAATCATATAATCCATCCAAACCTAATCATATAATCCATCCAAACCTAATCATATAATCCATCAAACCTAATCATATAATCCATCAAACCTAATCATATAATCCATCCAAACCCAAATCAGACAGACGAACATTCAACATCAGTCCAAAATACAACTTTACAAACAGTAATCCAGTAATTCTCCCGTGAGAGACAGACAGACAGACAGACGAACATTCAACATCAATCCAAAATACCACTATACAAACAGTAATCCAGTGATTCTCCCGTGAGAGACAGACAGACAGACAGACAGACAGACGAACATCAGTCCAAAATACCACTATACAAACAGTAATCCAGTGATTCTCCAGTGAGAGACAGACAAACATTCAACACCAGTCCAAAATACCACTATACAAACAGTAATCCAGTGATACAATCTACAAGACTGTATGGAGACTCATTCAGTTTTTTCCTTCCAAAGTGGAACATCTGGTTTCCATCATTATGTGCTTGTGTTATATATACCAAACTCAGCACAGCAACCAGTAGCGTAAACAGAGGAAGCTTGGCTTATAAGAAACAATAAATCCCAACTCCTTACTTCATAAACACCATATCTTTTTATAACACTTTTATTTTAACATGGAAATAATGCAGTGCTTTCATTTGCAGGAATTGACTTGGAATTAATTACTCCCGGAAAAATGCCGAAAATGCTGAAATAATTAATTACGAAAATGACCCCCAAAAAAATGCTGAAAAAATTAATTAGTACATCTTTGTTCTTTGTCTATATATATAAAAAAAAATATCCTGAAATTTTGAAAATAAAAAAAACAATAAATTCCAGTAAATCTGATTTATGGAAAGGTTCATTATTCTCCCGAGTTCTAATATTCTATCATATAATTATTCTCTCTTGCATTAAGTTCATGTATCCACCACATTTCAATATTAATCATTACTAATTATTTTTCCTTTCAAAGTTTAAAAAAATTGAAAGTGTTCTAATAAATATTACTGCAATGAATACTCCCAACACACACAAACAAAGCACTGGGTATAAATACTGCTTGTTGTGCAGAATAATAAACACAAATGATGCTAACTCTAAGACTCTTCCACTGTAGCTGGTCCCTTGCTGGGCCTGGAATAGTCTATTATGCAAAGCAGGGAACAAGTCTATTATTCAGAGTAGGGGACAAGTCCATTATGCAAAGTCACAAACAGGAACAGTCTATTATGCCAAGTCCCGAAATAACGGAAATACACTATAATTATATTGCCAATTAGGGGACTAGTCCATTATGCAGTCAAGAATGGGAACAGTCTATTATGCTAAGTCACGAAATATAGGAAATAAACTTGTCATTATATTGCCAATTAGGGGACTAGTCCATTATGCAGTCAAGAATGGGAACAGTCTATTATGCCGGATTATAAACTATAATTATATTGCCAATTAGGGGACTAGTCCATTATGCAAAGTTAAGAATGGGAACAGTCTATTATGCCGGATTATAAACTATAATTATATTGCCAATTAGGGGACTAGTCCATTATGCAAAGTCAAGAATGGGAACAGTCTATTATGCCGGATTATAAACTATAATTATAATGCCAATTAGGGGACTAGTCCATTATACAAAGTCAAGAATGGGAACAGTCTATTGTGCCGGATTATAAACTATAATTATAATGCCAATTAGGACTATGCTATGTTGCTAAAGTAGGGGGACAAGTCTAATGTTAAGTAGTGGAACAGTCTATTGTGCCGGATTATAAACTATAATTATAATGCCAATTAGGGAACTAGTCTATGTTGCTAAAGTCGGGGGACAAGTCTAATGTTAAGTAGTGGAACAGTCTATTGTGCCGGATTATAAACTATAATTATATTGCCAATTAGGGGACTAGTCCATTATGCAAAGTCAAGAATGGGAACAGTCTATTATGCCGGATTATAAACTATAATTATAATGCCAATTAGGGGACTAGTCCATTATACAAAGTCAAGAATGGGAACAGTCTATTGTGCCGGATTATAAACTATAATTATAATGCCAATTAGGACTAGTCTATGTTGCTAAAGTCGGGGGACAAGTCTAATGTTAAGTAGTGGAACAGTCTATTGTGCCGGATTATAAACTATAATTATAATGCCAATTAGGGAACTAGTCTATGTTGCTAAAGTCGGGGGACAAGTCTAATGTTAAGTAGTGGAACAGTCTATTGTGCCGGATTATAAACTATAATTATA
>CM026388.1:36374950-36425153 GCA_014843695.1 Archivesica marissinica
AAGCTTATTCCCTTCCCTGTCAAAGCATAGTCCCCTGTCAGAGCTTAGTCCCCTGTCAGAGCATAGTCCCCTGTCAAAGTGTAGTCTTCTGTCAGAGCATAGTCCCCTGTCAGAGCATAGTCCCCTGTCAGAGCATATTTCCCTGTCAAAGCTTAGTCCCCTGTCAAAGCATAGTCCCCTGTCAAAGCTTATTCCCTCCCTGTCAAAGCGTAGTCCCCTGCTCAAAGCTTAGTCCCTCCCCTGTCAAAGCTTATTCTCCCCTGTCAAAGCTTAGTCCCCTGTCAAAGCTTAGTTCCCTGTCAAAGCTTATTCCCTTCCCTGTCAAAGCTTATTCCCTTCCTTCCCTGTCAAAGCTTATTCCCTCCACTGTCAAAGCTTATTCCCTTCCCTGTCAAAGTTTATTCCATCCCCTGTCAAAGGCTCAAAGCTTAGTCCCTCCCCTGTCAAAGCTTATTCCCTTCCCTGTCAAAGCTTAGTCCCTTCCCTGTCAAAGCTTATTCCCTCCCCTGTCAAAGCGTATTCCCTTCCCTGTCAAAGCTTACTCCCTTCCCTGTCAAAGCTTATTCCCTTCCTTCCCTGTCAAAGCTTATTCCCTCTCCTGTCAAAGCTTATTCCCTCCCCTGTCAAAGCTTATTCCCTCCCCTGTCAAAGCTTAGTCAAAGTTTCTAACATCATAATATAAAAGCATACGAAATGAATATTGAACAAGTGATTATTGGGATTCACAATAACACAACACCCAAGCTGTTACCAACAACATGTAAAACATGCTCAATGTAATTAAACCAGGGCTGCTAATGGGAAATTGTAGAGGGGGAAATCTACCAATATACTATCCAAAAAAGACGATCACCGAGTGAGTGAGTGAGTGAGTGAGTGAGTGAGTGAGTGAGTGAGTGAGTGAGTGAGTGAGTGAAAAATCACCGAAAAAAATGAAAACAAATATCTTTTCTGAATAGCTTAGACCTAATCGGACAATACAGTAAAACCTGTAAAAAAAATGGGAGGGGGGGGGGGATCACAGAAAGTGGCTGCTTAGCACAGGTGGCTGCTTAATAAGAGGTTAAATGTATAATAAAACAGAAAATTACGAATCTCGACACTGGCTGCTTAATACAGGTTGGCTACTTATTGGAGGTGACAACAAACACAGGTTTGATTGTATGCTAGAGGTGACAACTAACACAGGTTTGACTGTATGCTCGATAGAGGTTAAATGTATAATAAAACGTAATCTGGACACTGGCTGCTTAATACAGGTTGGCTGCGTAATGGAGGTGACCATTAACACAGGTTTTACTGTAAACATAAGTCTCTTTCTGCATTAAGGGCTAAGCTTCTTCATACATTCATGGTCTATCTAAGCCCTGACTTGGGCCAATTACTTACCGAGCCCTTCGGTCTTTTGTTATTTGACTGGCCACTGCCTCTTCGACCTGAAACGCACACAATTTTATCATGAAAATATACACTCTCCAATAACCTGGAAGCAGAGCTCAAGCCAGGCACACATTTTTGAAAGTAGTGAGAAAGCGCGCGATTGCGTCGTCTATTATATATATGTTATAATTCGGGTTTTACGCCTGCATCAGCACCATTTTGGGCTATATCGCCCGCAGGCAGTTTACCTAACAACACCTTTCCTGGGCAGGCTCCAGCAGTTAACCAGTACTTGGGTGCACCAACCTCCGTAAGAAACTGCCAACTTTTTCATATAAATGAGACATGGCCTGAGCGTGGCTCGAACCCGTGACCATCAGTGATGATAGGTTACAGTGGTATACAAGTCAGCGACCGTAACCACTTGACCACAGAGGCGGACCATCAGTGATGATAGGTTACAGTGGTATACAAGTCAGCGACCGTAACCACTTGACCACGGAGGCGGACCATCAGTGATGATAGGTTACAGTGGTAAACAAGTCAGCGACCGTAACCACTCAACCACGGAGGCGGAATCGTCATCTATTGGTATTGTTTAATAAATTTCAACATAATAGGGTTAAAATACACATTATGACCATTAAATACAATACTTGAATAGAAGGAGTGCTTTACAATGGCCAGTGTATCTTACTGGACAATATTTTGTCTGAAAATTGTTCACAAACAAAAATATTTGTTTAGGGAGAAGTGGGCAGATTCAGGGTCCCTAGGGATTTTTAACTTTTTTTATTTTTTATTTTTTTAGGGGTAGGTGCCCTTAAGCATTTAAATTACACATGTCTCTTCTCTCTCCCTCATGGCGATGTATTCCATCAGGAATAAGGTCTCGAGAGTGATTAATATAAGTTGTAATAACTTGTTTCACAATCAAGCTAAAATAAGCTAAAATAAATTTGTATCAACTCAAAGTAGGGGGTGGGTCCCTTTTCGTGGGAAATTAGCGGTAGCTGACCCTTACCTCGTATAGATTCCTCCATCGGGGTCTGTTTATAATTCTGGTAGTACGGAGACATCTGTTTCCGTGGTGATAGTTGCTCCGGCGACATCGGCATGTTTGAATTTCCCATCATGCCCTGAAAGAAAGAGCATCCACTTCTGAGATTACATATTTTGTATCCAATGTAGAAATGGTCTTAACTGTAAAACAGTTGATACAACGGAACTAAAACAGAGGCGTAGCTAGGGGGTGTCCTGGGGACTATCCAATGTAGAAATGGTCTTAACTGTAAAACAGTTGATACAATGGAACTAAAACAGAGGCGTAGCCAGGGGGTGTCCTGGGGACTATCCAATGTAGATATAGTCTTAATTGTAAAACAGTTGATACAACGGAACTAAAACAGAGGCGTAGCCAGGGGGTGTTCTGGGGACTATCCAACGTCGATATAGTCTTAATTGTAAAACAGTAGATATAGTCTTAATTGTAAAACAGTTGATACAACGAAACAAAAACAGAGGCGTAGCCAGGGGGTGTCCTGGGGACTATCCAATGTAGATATAGTCTTAATTGTAAAACAGTTGATACAACGGAACTAAAACAGAGGCGTAGCCAGGGGGGTGTTCTGGGGACTATCCAACGGTGTGTGTGTGTGTGTGTGTGTGTGTGTGTGTGTGTGTGTGTGTGTGTGCGCGCGCGCGCGCGTGCGACGTTTATTTATCCATAAATACCAACATGATGGGCATGACAACATATTACATGTAAACCATGAAGGGTACTGTTAACCCTGGTACCAATCTATATAGAGAATATTCCCAAAAATGTGTTTAATAATCATAATGTATTTATGCAGATTAACGATATCTGTCAGGTAGTTCAGGTGCATGTGTGTTTTACGTTTATTTATCGTCGCTACCGGTTGCACATGAGTGACGCCTCCTGAAAAGATTAGTCATTTTAGATCTTTGGAGGATAATGCAATGATACAGACAGAGACCCATTCCAGAGTCTCCTCTGGTTCTTTTACTTTTACAGCACCGACACGAGACCTTGGTTTAAAATCCGATCTGAAAGACTGTTATTTTTATTAGGGTCAGACGGGGGATCGAATCTGCGTTCCCTGGATTACTAGGCCAACGAATTTTGATTATCGATTATTAATTTTATAGTACAGTGTGCCTATTGCTTATCAGCAGTATGGAGCTAAAATGAGTGATTGCTCTCTTTTATTGTGGAGTAAGCAGTTAACCCATTTCGTTCTGGATACATTAAAGGCTTTTGCAAACAACATAGATCCAGATCAGCCGCAGCGCGACGCTGCGTGCTGATCAGGATCTATGTTGTTTGCTACATAGCCAAGTGTCTTAGCAAGATCATCTGAATAGTAAACAGCATAGAGCCTGATCAGACTGCATGTTCAGTGACGGCTGATCTGGTTCTATGTTCTTTGCAAATACCGTTTGAACGGTATCCAGAATGAAATGGGTTAATACCTAACACTCACAACATAGTACTAACAAATTTATATACAACAAGGGGGGATTAACCCTTTGCCTGCTGAGTAAATAAAATCACATTTGCAAAGAACATAGATCCAGATCAGCTGTGGCGTAACGCCTCATCTGATCAGGATCTATGTTGTTTGCTATTCAGCCAGGTGCTTTAGCTCCACTATCTGAATAGCAAACAGCATAGAGCCTGATCACTTTATAAAAGTGATTTTATCTGCCGCTTGCATGCAAAGGGTTTATATACAAAACAGTAATTCCATAAATAAAAAAACAAGTTCCCACTTCGATGAATCTTCAACATTTTACCGGCACTAATTACAGTTTTCTCTAAAGAACACAATTGCCTTTCCAGCAACTGCTAGATATGAATCAATCAATTTTGAACTACACCTTTACATTCACAGACTGTTGTTATTTTATAACAACTCTCTGTAAATTGCTAATAAAAAAGAATATGATGTTATTTAATCTGAGATCTGGCTCTACAAGCTGTTGTAATATAACTTTCACTTTTCCATAATTACACATCTTTGTGTACATAAAATTATATATTCTTTGTTCTACACCAAAAAATGTTTTAAATTTCCCACCTTTTTTTAGCAGGACTCATTCTAGGTCAGAATTTTTGGGAGAAGTGAGAAAGCGCGCGATTGCGTCTTTAAATGTTGTTATTTAATATAAGTATTGTGGTAGGCAGTATTGTGGTAGAACAGCATTGTGGTAGAAGGTATTGTGGTAGGCAGTATTGTGGTAGGTGCAGTATTGTGGTAGGTGCAGTATTGTGGTAGGTGCAGTATTGTGGTACAGTATTGTGGTAGGTGCAGTATTGTGGTTGGTGCAGTATTGTGGTAGGTGCAGTATTGTGGTACAGTATTGTGGTAGGGCAGTATTGTGGTAGGGCAGTATTGTGGTAGGTGCAGTATTGTGGTACAGTATTGTGGTAGGTGCAGTATTGTGGTACAGTATTGTGGTAGACAGTATTGTGGTAGACAGTATTGTGGTAGGTGCAGTATTGTGGTAGGACAGTATTGTGGTAGGGCAGTATTGTGGTAGGCAGTATTGTGGTAGGTGCAGTATTGTGGTAGGTGCAGTATTGTGGTAGACAGTATTGTGGTAGGACAGTATTGTGGTAGGCAGTATTGTGGTAGACAGTATTGTGGTAGGTACAGTATTGTGGTAGGTGCAGTATTGTGGTAGGGGCAGTATTGTGGTAGGGCAGTATTGTGGTAGGACAGTATTGTGGTAGACAGTATTGTGGTAGGTACAGTATTGTGGTAGGTGCAGTATTGTGGTAGGGGCAGTATTGTGGTAGGGCAGTATTGTGGTAGGCAGTATTGTGGTAGGTGCAGTATTGTGGTAGGACAGTATTGTGGTAGGTTCAGTATTGTGGTAGGTGCAGTATTGTGGTAGGGCAGTATTGTGGTAGGCAGTATTGTGGTAGGTGCAGTATTGTGGTAGGACAGTATTGTGGTAGGTTCAGTATTGTGGTAGGTGCAGTATTGTGGTAGGTGCAGTATTGTGGTAGGTGCAGTATTGTGGTAGGTGCAGTATTGTGGTAGGTGCAGTATTGTGGTAGGGCAGTATTGTGGTAGACAGTATTGTGGTATTGTGGTAGGTGCAGTATTGTGGTAGGTGCAGTATTGTGGTAGGGCAGTATTGTGGTAGGTGCAGTATTGTGGTAGGGCAGTATTGTGGTAGGTGCAGTATTGTGGTAGGACAGTATTGTGGTAGGGTAGTATTGTGGTAGGGCAGTATTGTGGTAGGGCAGTATTGTGGTAGGTGCAGTATTGTGGTAGGGCAGTATTGTGGTAGGTGCAGTATTGTGGTAGGGCAGTATTGTGGTAGGGCAGTATTGTGGTAGGTGCAGTATTGTGGTAGGTGCAGTATTGTGGTAAGACAGTATTGTGGTAGGTGCAGTATTGTGGTAGGGCAGTATTGTGGTAGGTGCAGTATTGTGGTAGACAGTATTGTGGTAGGTGCAGTATTGTGGTAGGACAGTATTGTGGTAGGGCAGTATTGTGGTAGGCAGTATTGTGGTAGGTGCAGTATTGTGGTAGGGCAGTATTGTGGTAGGGCAGTATTGTGGTAGGTGCAGTATTGTGGTAGGTGCAGTATTGTGGTAGGACAGTATTGTGGTAGGGTAGTATTGTGGTAGGTGCAGTATTGTGGTAGGTGCAGTATTGTGGTAGGACAGTATTGTGGTAGGTGCAGTATTGTGGTACAGTATTGTGGTAGACAGTATTGTGGTAGACAGTATTGTGGTAGGGCAGTATTGTGGTAGGTGCAGTATTGTGTAGGACAGTATTGTGGTAGGTGCAGTATTGTGGTAGGTGCAGTATTGTGGTAGGACAGTATTGTGGTAGGTGCAGTATTGTGGTAGGACAGTATTGTGGTAGGACAGTATTGTGGTAGACAGTATTGTGGTAAGACAGTATTGTGGTAGGCAGTATTGTGGTAGGACAGTATTGTGGTAGGACAGTATTGTGGTAGGGCAGTATTGTGGTAGGCAGTATTGTGGTAGGACAGTATTGTGGTGGACAGTATTGTGGTAGGACAGTATTGTGGTAGACAGTATTGTGGAAGACAGTATTGTGGTAGGACAGTATTGTGGTAGGCAGTATTGTGGTAGACAGTATTGTGGTAGGACAGTATTGTGGTAGGACAGTATTGTGGTAGACAGTATTGTGGTAGGACAGTATTGTGGTAGGCAGTATTGTGGTAGGCAGTATTGTGGTAGGTGCAGTATTGTGGTAGGCAGTATTGTGGTAGGACAGTATTGTGGTAGACAGTATTGTGGTAGACAGTATTGTGGTAGGACAGTATTGTGGTAGGCAGTATTGTGGTAGGACAGTATTGTGGTAGGCAGTATTGTGGTAAGACAGTATTGTGGTAGGCAGTATTGTGGTAGGCAGTATTGTGGTAGGTGCAGTATTGTGGTAGGGCAGTATTGTGGTAGGTGCAGTATTGTGGTAGGTGCAGTATTGTGGTAGGTGCAGTATTGTGGTAGGACAGTATTGTGGTAGGACAGTATTGTGGTAGGCAGTATTGTGGTAGGCAGTATTGTGGTAGGTGCAGTATTGTGGTAGGTGCGGTATTGTGGTAGGCAGTATTGTGGTAGGGCAGTATTGTGGTAGGACAGTATTGTGGTAGGTGCAGTATTGTGGTAGGTGCAGTATTGTGGTAGGGCAGTATTGTGGTAGGACAGTATTGTGGTAGGTGCAGTATTGTGGTAGGGCAGTATTGTGGTAGGTGCAGTATTGTGGTAGGTGCGGTATTGTGGTAGGCAGTATTGTGGTAGGGCAGTATTGTGGTAGGACAGTATTGTGGTAGGTGCAGTATTGTGGTAAGACAGTATTGTGGTAAGACAGTATTGTGGTAGGCAGTATTGTGGTAAGACAGTATTGTGGTAGGCAGTATTGTGGTAGGCAGTATTGTGGTAGGCAGTATTGTGGACAGTATTGTGGTAGACAGTATTGTGGTAGGACAGTATTGTGGTAGGACAGTATTGTGGTAGGCAGTATTGTGGTAGGCAGTATTGTGGTAGGCAAATATCGGCAAGTGTTTTCTATATTTCATTGGAAAGCATAAAATAAGCTTGTGAAATTACCATTTGTATATATTACCTCCCTTTCTGGATATTTTTAGCATCTTAAATCTCTTTCATAATTCAAAGCCATTATCACTACCATATATATTTTCTGTTGATATTTAAAATGCAAAACAGACGTTTCTGTAGTCCAGTGGTAACACGCTGATCTGGTAATCCAGGGATCGCAGGTTCGATCCCCCCGTCGGACAATAATAAAATTAACAGTCTTTCAGATGGGACGTTAAACCGAGGTCTCGTGTTGGTGCTGTACATCGTGCACGTAAAAGACCCAGAGGAGACTCTGGAATTGGTCTCTGTCTGTATCATTGCACTATCCGCCAACAATCTAAAATGACTAATCTCTTCAGGAGGCGTCGCTCATATGGGCAACCGGTAGCGACGATAAATAAACATAAAACCACCACCAAAATGCAAAAAAACAACAACAGGGAGAGAAAACACTAAACAATGACCACAGGTGTGAATGTAACACGATTTATTGTTTGTTGATTGTACCCTACTTAATCGAGCTATGGCAGGGTTCCCTCTGTCTGAATGTTTGTCTACGCAACTTGTCGCCAATTGAAAAACACTGGAGCCAATTTAAACAACTTGGAGACAACTAAGAGCCATATAGTTCACAAATAAATATTTGAAGCCATGAATTTGACAAAACATGTGCCAACATTATTTTTTTTAAACTAAGAGCCATATAGTTCACAAATAAATATTTGAAGCCATGAATTTGACAAAACATGTGCCAACATTATTTTTTGTAAAAATAAAAAAAGTGCTGTGCCAAATATTTTCGCCAATTCACAAAATTTAGTGCCAATATTTGTTTTTTGTCGCAATTGGCGCCATTGGTGACCTACAGCGGGAACCCTGTCTGGTATCAGAATTTATATTGAACAAGTCCCATATGCAAGCCAAATGGGAACATGATTCTTTCAACATTTTATTCCCAGCTTTCACAGCTTCCAATTCCTGCAGAGCACAGCAACACATGTGATATTTCAAATATTAGACAGAGAGATATAACATATCCTAGATGTAACACAGCTTCTTATTGGCTTTATACAACACAATTACAATGTAACAATGGCTGTGATTGGTCCAATTGAGACACCCCAGGCTGGCTTAAAACTGTCTTATAATATGCGTTGAAAATATTAACAATGGTACATAAAACACTGGAATTTTCTATTTCAACTGAGTGAGTGAGTATTTGGTTTAACGGCGCATCAGCCCAGTTCAGGCTATATCGCGCCTATTTCAACTGATCAATAATTTAGAGCAGATCACAGCTGCCACCATCTAAGAACCAATTATAAATATCACCAAGCCTACCCACCATTAGAAAGAACATTGATTTGATTGGTGGAAATATGACAACACTCCGCCATCTATGATAGGATCATATAGGCGGAGCTGCGGACAGTATCTCAACGTTAGCTTACCTATATTACAAGTATTTATCGTCAGATTGGTCATAATGATACGATATGCTACGAAAAAAGATGCTTTAACCCATTCAACACCAAGTAACTCACATGGACTGGTCCATGATATTCATAAACCAATAAATGAATCAGAAAATCACATTTGGACAAGTTCATTTATCAACATGGGTAATTATGTCTAAAAATAGTCATATCACTGGCAAAAAGTGCAGATCCTGATGAGACGGCTCGTCACGAGCCGGCTCATCTGGATCTACACTTTTTATAAGCCTATTTAGAGGTCTGCGGTGTTGAAAGGGTTAAAAAAAGTCTGGTTCAACAGATAGTAGGGGTATAAACATAATATTGACTTTCAGATTCAAATACGGCTTTACACATGTTTTGCCAAGGCTGTATTGATAAAAATAATAATATGCATTTGTATATAACAGTACAGTAGCCAGAGGCAAATTTCAACTGAAGCAATAAACAGTCAAACCTGTGTTAGTGGTCACCTCCATTAAGCAACCAACCTGTATTAAGCAGCCAGAATCCAGATTGCAATTATGTGGTTTTACTATTAAGCAGCCACCACCTGTGCTAAGCAGCCACTTTCTGTATTTCCCTTGGCTGGCTGCTTAAGACAGGTTTGACTGTAGGGGGGTCCGGGGGCATGTTACCATTTAAAATTGTTGGGGTATAGAAGCGATTCCCTGCGTTTTCTGATTTAACAATTTTAGACGTATAATAATGTACTGACTGACCTTTTCAGCTCTCTAGAATTTTATTTATTTCATTTTTCATTTTTTATTTATTTTTTGCTTTTTTACACCGCCTCAGTGTGGCTACTACGGGCCTGTATACTCTATTAGGATGTATTGTCTATAAATTATTGTCAATTAATTGTATTTTATGTGTTTACATAATAAATTATGTATTTGTTAACCCATTCTACACCAAGTAACTGACATAGACAGGTGCATGATATTTTTAGATTAATAAGAAAATTACATTTGGGCCAGTTCATTTATCAAAATGGGTAATTTTTGTCTAAAAATAGTAACATTACTGGCAAAAAAATGCAGATACTAATGAGATGGCTTGTCACGAGCCTGCTCATCTGGATCTACACCTTTTGTAAGCCTATTTAGGTCTGTAGTATTCAAAGGGTTAATTATGTACTGAATAAAATTATGAAAAATAAACCATAAAAAAGATGGAATGATGTTGTGTACAATCAAACCTGCCTTAAGCAGCCAGCCAAGGGAATCACAGAAAGTGGCTGCTTAGCACAGGTGGCTGCTTAATAGAGGTCAAATGTATAATAAAACATATTGGGAATCTGAAAACTGGCTGCTTAATACAGATTGGCTGCTTAATAGAGGTGACCACTAACACAGGTTTGACTGTACACCCAAGGGAACTAGTGCAAATGCTTCCATGTACAATAATACAGTGAAACCTGTTAACAATCGCTGAACCAACCTATAGTAACCCTTTCCCACCCTATCGACACCATTACCATTACCACATTAGGGCTCATTCTGGAAGGGACAACTATTTCGCCCTAGAGACCCTGATTCCGCCGCCCACTTCTCACTAAACAATTTTTTTTTTTACAATTTTCGTACAAAATTTGGCAAGTAAGCTACACCAACCCATTGTATAAAAAAGCCTTCGTTGTATTTATATATTCAACAAGTGAAAGTCGTGATAGCGCAGTGGATGCGCGTTCGCTTCAGGTGCGAAAGGTCTGGAGTTTGAGCCCCGCTGGAGCCGTTACGATTGTGCCCTTAGGCAAGGCATTTAAATTCCACATTGCCTCTTCTCTCTCCCTCGTGGCGATGGATTCCATCAGGAATGAGGTCTCGAGAGTGATAAATATAAGTTGTAATAACTTGTTTCACAATCGAGCTAAAATAAATTTGTATAAACTAAATATTCAACATATTCCATGATCATAACGGGCATTTGAACACTATTTTGTTATTTATTAAATAATATCATCGACGACCGAAACTGTGCTTCTCCTAAAAATGTTGACCTAGATTGTGCCGTGAACATACATACATTGATTGACAGCCTGGCTCGCTTATTGCAAAATTCCAAAACTCGTTTCACAAAAATATGGTTTGAAAATCACAACGTATGTAAGAACATATATATATTTCAATCAGTAGTGATTAGATACATAGCTGTTACATGTATTCTACCAAATGCTGCATAATATTATTAGTATAAATGTAATTAGCTGATACTCCAGATGTCAGGGAAACTGGGACGAATTGTACCCAGCAGCTTTCATTTCAATTGTATTACAGTCAAACCTGTCTTAAGCAGCCAGCCAAGGGAAATACAGAAAGTGGCTGCTTAGCACAGGTGGCTGCTTAATAGAGGTCAAATGTATAGTAAAACCACATAATTGTAATCTGGATTCTGGCTGCTTAATACAGGTTGGTTGCTTAATGGAGGTGACCACTAACACAGGTTTGACTGTATATAAAAGTAGAGAATTTGTCCCACCTTTTACGGGAACTTGGCCCATACGCATGTAATCGTGAACTTTTAAAGTCAGCTTAGTTTTAACCTGCCAATCACGACCAATTGCAAACAGCATAGTGCCAGACCAGACGGCACAGAACGTGGAAGATGGCACAGAACGTGGAACAGAACGAGCCGTCTGATCAGGCTCTATGCTGTTTGCTATTCGGATTGTGGAGCACAGAACGTGCCATCTGATCAGGCTTAATGCTGTTTGCTATTCGGATTGTGTAGCACAGAACGTGCCATCTGATCAGGCTTAATGCTGTTTGCTATTCGGATTGTGTAGCACAGAACGTGCCATCTGATCAGGCTTAATGCTGTTTGCTATTCGGATTGTGTAGCACAGAACGCGCCATCTGATCAGGCTCTATGCTGTTTGCTATTCGGATTGTGTAGCACAGAACGTGCCATCTGATCAGGCTCTATGCTGTTTGCTATTCGGATTGTGTAGCACAGAACGTGCCATCTGATCAGGCTTAATGCTGTTTGCTATTCGGATTGTGTAGCACAGAACGCGCCATCTGATCAGGCTTAATGCTGTTTGCTATTCGGATTGTGTAGCACAGAACGTGCCATCTAATCAGGCTCTATGCTGTTTGCTATTCGGATTGTGGAGCACAGAACGAGCCATTTGATCAGGTTCAATGCTGTTTGCTATTCGGATTGTGTAGCACAGAACGTGCCGGCACAGAACGTGCCATCTGATCAGGCTCTATGCTGTTTGCTATTCGGATTGTGTAGCACAGAACGTGCCATCTGATCAGGCTCTATGCTGTTTGCTATTCGGATAGTGAAGCTAAAACACTTGGCTGATCCTGATCAGATGCAGTGTTACGCAGCAGCGGCCGATCCGTAATATGTTGTTTGCACATTCCATTCAATTAATTCAGCAAGTTAATGGTAAAATCATCCACTTTGAGAGAGAGAAATGCTAATGTTTGGCGTTTTCAATTGGTATTTTTCTTGCAGATTTGGAGGGGGGGGGGGGGAGATATTTTTTTCCAGTTCAGAATTGTGTCTATATGCATAATTATAAATCAAATCGATTTCATAAAATGTCGATACCAATATATCAAGGAAATATTGTTTTTAAAACGCTGATCTTCGTGTATTGCACATAACGAATAAATACATTGTTGATACCTATATATCAAGCTTGTAAGGTCACTAGGGGATGTGCTGAGGCCCCTACTAATCACCCCCAATAAATGGGGCTCCCCATAGTTGCCCTAAATGAAAATAATATTATATGTTATATACCAACTTCCGTAAGAAACTGCCAACTTTTTCATATAAATGAGACACGGTCTGAGCAGGCCTCGAACCCGTGGCCATCAGTGATGATAGGTTACAGTGGTATACAAGTCAGCGACCTTAACCACTCGACCACGGAGGCGGAGTATGCATATATTGATTTGTCTGTATGCATATATTGATTTGTCTGTATGCATATATTGATTTGTCTGTATGCATATATTGATTTGTCTGTATGCATATATTGATTTGTCTGTATGCATATATTGATTTGTCTGTATGCATATATTGATTTGTCTGTATGCATATATTGATTTGTCTGTATGCATATATTGATTTGTCTGTATGCATATATTGATTTGTCTGTATGCATATATTGATTTGTCTGTATGCATATATTGATTTGTCTGTATGCATATATTGATGTGTCTGTATGCATATATTGATTTGTTTGTATGCATATATTGATTTGTAACGTGTGTAAATAAATAAATAAATAAATGAATAATAAAAATAATAGAAAAAAAAACAAAACTGTGGGAGTAGACAGCCAACAGCACTACATTACAAAATAATGACAATACGAAAAACCCTATTAGCAAAAATACACGATTCTCTCACTTTACAATCGATTATTCTATAAAATAAAATAAAACTACCCATAAAATATTAATCAACATTAAAATAAACCATTACGGAAGTGAGTACAAATTTCCTTTCATTTTATGATCCACCAAAGCACAGAATGTTTCATTTTTACGGATATCATTTACATTTTTACCGAGATCATGTTCATCTTAATGGCCATCATTCTACCACTCCGTCGCCTCATTTTCTATCGCTAAAACTTCTGAATTTCAAGGTAATATTACGGTTTCAATAATCAAATATCGTTTAAATTCTGAAACCAGATCTAAAGCATTAATTGTCCTTAATTGGTACACATTGTAACAAAACAGTCTTTGCTTAGCGCCATCAATTCAAGAGCGAACTTTTTTTCTAATCTTTAGATGATATTTGGCATCTTCGCTTCAAGTTAACATTTGACAAGACGGATCAGTTTATCTGGAATAAAGTTGCTTCTCTTCAAATCACTGTTATTGTGTTTCATTTCCCCCGCATTGTTTTCTCCATCACGCGTGGTTAACCGAATCATCATTAAATGTCTAAAGAAAGCATAGGATATTGCAAAAACATGATCCGATTTTATTTAGCTCTTCTAGACGGTTTTTTTTAATCCTGTTTTTATTTTGTTAATTTGAATGGATTGGTACTGTTAAAACATAGATTTATGTTAGTTGATCAAATGGATTGATGCCAACTATTAAAACATGGATTCCATTCTGTGATGCACCCATTCTATGATGCACCCATTCTGTGATGCATCCATTCTATGATGCACCCATTCTGTACCCATTCTATGATGCACCCATTCTATGATGCACCCATTCTGTACCCATTCTATGATGCAACCATTCTGTACCCATTCTGTGATGCACCAATTCTGTGATGCACCCATTCTGTGATGCAACCATTCTGTACCCATTCTGTGATGCACCCATTCTGTGATGCACCCATTCTATGATACACACCATTCTATGATGCACCCATTCTACCATTCTTTGAAACACCCATTCTATGATACACCCATTCTGTTATACACCTATTCTATGATACACCCATTCTGTTATACACCCATTCTATGATACACCCATTCTATGATACACCCATTCTATGATACACCCATTCTATGATACACCCATTCTGTTATACACCCATTCTGTTATACACCCATTCTGTTATACACCCATTCTATGATACACCCATTCTATGATACACCCATTCTATGATACATCCATTCTATGATACACCCATTCTATGATACACCCATTCTGTTATACACCCATTCTATGATACATCCATTCTATGATACACCCATTCTATGATACACCCATTCTGTTATACACCCATTCTATGATACACCCATTCTATGATACACCCATTCTATGATACACCCATTCTGTTATACACCCATTCTATGATACACCCATTCTATGATACACCCATTCTGTTATACACCCATTCTATGATACACCCATTCTATGATACACCCATTCTATGATACACCCATTCTATGATACACCCATTCTATGATCGATACACCCATTCTATGATACACCCATTCTATGATACACCCATTCTATGATACACCCATTCTATGATACATCCATTCTATGATACACCCATTCTATGATACATCCATTCTATGATACATCCATTCTATGATACATCCATTCTGTTACCCATTCTATGATACACCCATTCTGTTATACACCCATTCTATGATACACCCATTCTGTTATACACCCATTCTATGATACACCCATTCTATGATACACCCATTCTATGATACACCCATTCTGTTATACACCCATTCTATGATACACCCATTCTATGATACACCCATTCTGTTATACACCCATTCTATGATACACCCATTCTATGATACACCCATTCTGTTATACACCCATTCTATGATACACCCATTCTATGATACACCCATTCTGTTATACACCCATTCTATGATACACCCATTCTATGATACACCCATTCTGTGATACATCCATTCTATGATACACCCATTCTGTTATACACCCATTCTGTTATACATCCATTCTGTTATACACCCATTCTATGATACACCCATTCTATGATACACCCATTCTATGATACACCCATTCTATGATACACCCATTCTGTTATACACCCATTCTGTTATACACCCATTCTATGATACACCCATTCTATGATACACCCATTCTGTTATACACCCATTCTATGATACACCCATTCTGTTATACACCCATTCTGTTATACACCCATTCTGTTATACACCCATTCTATGATACACCCATTCTATGATACACCCATTCTATGATACACCCATTCTGTTATACACCCATTCTGTTATACACCCATTCTATGATACACCCATTCTATGATACACCCATTCTGTTATACACCCATTCTATGATACACCCATTCTGTTATACACCCATTCTGTTATACACCCATTCTGTTATACACCCATTCTATGATACACCCATTCTATGATACACCCATTCTATGATACACCCATTCTGTTATACACCCATTCTGTTATACACCCATTCTATGATACACCCATTCTATGATACACCCATTCTGTGATACACCCATTCTATGATACACCCATTCTGTTATACACCCATTCTGTTATACACCCATTCTGTTATACACCCATTCTATGACACACCCATTCTATGATACACCCATTCTGTTATACACCCATTCTATGATACACTCATTCTGTTATACACCCATTCTATGATACCCCCATTCTGTGATACACCCATTCTGTTATACACCCATTCTATGATGCACCCATTCTATGATACACCCATTCTATGATACACCCATTCTGTTATACACCCATTCTATGATACACCCATTCTGTTATACACCCATTCTATGATACACCCATTCTGTTATACACCCATTCTGTTATACACCCATTCTATGATGCACCCATTCTATGATACACCCATTCTGTTATACACCCATTCTGTTATATACCCATTCTGTTATACACCCATTCTGTTATATACCCATTCTGTTATACACCCATTCTGTTATACACCCATTCTGTTATACACCCATTCTGTTATACACCCATTCTGTTATATACCCATTCTGTTATACACCCATTCTGTTATATACCCATTCTGTTATACACCCATTCTGTTATACACCCATTCTGTTATACACCCATTCTGTTATACACCCATTCTGTTATACACCCATTCTATGATACACCCATTCTGTTATACACCCATTCTATGATACACCCATTCTGCTATACACCCATTCTGTTATACACCCATTCTATGATGCACCCATTCTATGATACACCCATTCTGTTATACACCCATTCTATGATGCACCCATTCTATGATACACCCATTCTATGATACACCCATTCTGTTATACACCCATTCTATGATACACCCATTCTGTTATACACCCATTCTGTTATACACCCATTCTATGATACACCCATTCTGTGATACACCCATTCTATGATACACCCATTCTGTTATACACCCATTCTGTTATACACCCATTCTGTTATACACCCATTCTGTTATACACCCATTCTGTTATACACCCATTCTATGATACACCCATTCTGTTATACACCCATTCTATGATACACCCATTCTGCTATACACCCATTCTGTTATACACCCATTCTATGATGCACCCATTCTATGATACACCCATTCTGTTATACACCCATTCTATGATGCACCCATTCTATGATACACCCATTCTATGATACACCCATTCTGTTATACACCCATTCTATGATACACCCATTCTGTTATACACCCATTCTGTTATACACCCATTCTATGATACACCCATTCTGTGATACACCCATTCTATGATACACCCATTCTGTTATACACCCATTCTGTTATACACCCATTCTGTTATACACCCATTCTATGATACACCCATTCTATGGCACACCCATTCTATGATACACCCATTCTGTTATACACCCATTCTATGATACACCCATTCTGTTATACACCCATTCTATGATACACCCATTCTGTTATACACCCATTCTGTTATACACCCATTCTATGATGCACCCATTCTATGATACACCCATTCTATGATACACCCATTCTGTTATACACCCATTCTGTTATATACCCATTCTGTTATATACCCATTCTGTTATAACCCATTCTGTTATACACCCATTCTGTTATACACCCATTCTGTTATACACCCATTCTGTTATATACCCATTCTATGATACACCCATTCTGTTATACACCCATTCTATGATACACCCATTCTGTTATACACCCATTCTGTTATACACCCATTCTGTTATACACCCATTCTATGATACACCCATTCTGTTATATACCCATTCTATGATACACCCATTCTATGATGCACCCATTCTATGATACACCCATTATATGATGCACCCATTCTATGATGCACCCATTCTGTTATACACCCATTCTGTTATACACCCATTCTGTTATATACCCATTCTATGATACACCCATTCTGTTATACACCCATTCTATGATACACCCATTCTGTTATACACCCATTCTGTTATACACCCATTCTGTTATACACCCATTCTATGATACACCCATTCTGTTATATACCCATTCTATGATACACCCATTCTATGATGCACCCATTCTATGATGCACCCATTCTGTTATACACCCATTCTGTGATACACCCATTCTATGATACACCCATTCTGTTATACACCCATTCTGTTATACACCCATTCTATGATACACCCATTCTGTTATACACCCATTCTGTTATACACCCATTCTATGATGCACCCATTCTATGATGCACCCATTCTGTTATACATCCATTCTGTTATACACCCATTCTGTGATACACCCATTCTGTTATACACCCATTCTATGATACATCCATTCTATGATACACCCATTATGTTATACACCCATTCTGTTATACACCAATTCTATGATACACCCATTCTGTTATACACCCATTCTGTTATACACCCATTCTGTGATACACCCATTCTATGATACACCCATTCTATGATACACCCATTCTATGATACACCCATTCTGTTATACACCCATTCTATGATACACCCATTCTATGATACACCCATTCTGTTATACACCCATTCTGTTATACACCCATTCTGTGATACACCCATTCTGTTATACACCCATTCTGTTATACACCCATTCTATGATACACCCATTCTGTGATACACCCATTCTATGATACACCCATTCTGTTATACACCCATTCTATGATACACCCATTCTGTTATACACCCATTCTATGATACACACACACATTCTGTGCAAGAAAGTTAAGATTCCCAATTAAAACATGATACTCTCACAATGCATTTCTAACTTCCAATTGAAGAGCTTGGCTTCTCCATTTGTGGAGAGTGCCTCTAAGGGGAGATAAATACCAACTGATAATCAGAAACTCCGCAGCAGACACACTTGACCACCTGAGACCCGACTAATTAGCAAAAGGGAATGTGACGAATGTGACAACGCAGTGACAAACCGACAGCATGCATCCTGAATTGCGTTCAATACAACGATGGAAATACATAAGAAACATTCCAAATGACTCGGAGAGTTAAGACTGGAAGTTTTTGTTTTTTTAAAACATTTTTTTCAGGAAAATGTTTTTTATTCAGAAGCAGAAATGTTCATGGAAGCTGCGATTCTGATATTTATGTTTGTATCTGGGGCTTTGGGGCTTAGTCGCACAAACAGCTTAGGTCATATGTGACTCTCTCCATCTATTACTGGTGGAGGAAGAAGACCCCGGGTGCCTCTCCATGTAGTATTTCTGGTTAAGGACCGGCACCAGAATAGAAATACCGAGCCAGACATGAAATAATTTTGACAGCCCCTGTGGGATTCGAACCTACAGCAGTGAGGGGCAAGTGATAGTGATATGAAGTCAATAACCATATGGAAGTCGTGATAGCACAGTGGATGCACGTTCGCTTCAGGTGCAAAAGGTCCGGATTTCGAGCCCAGCTGGAGCCGTTACGATTATGCCCTTAATCAAGGCATTTAAATTCCACATGCTTCTTCTCTCTCCTTCATGGCGATGGATTCCATTAGGAATGAGGTCTCGAGAGTGATTATTATAAGTCAAAAGAACTTGTTTCGCAATCGAGCTAAAATAAATTTGTATAAACTAACCGTATGGGTTATGAACAACATTAAATGAATATGCATTAGTCAGTTAGAACAGTTTACAGTCAAACCTGTGTTAGTGGTTACCTCAATTAAGCAGCCAACCTGATTTAACCCTTTCCTTCATGGAGATTTAGGTTAATATACTATTATATCTCCATACAAATGACAGCCATTTAGCTATCATGCAGTGGATAAGTAGTCACCATATCTATCCCACCTCCATAGATATTACTGGGACTACATGAGATTTAGGTTAATATACTATTATATCTCCATGCAAACGACAGCCATTTAGCTATCATGCAGTGGAAAAGTAGTCGCCATATCTATCCCACCTCCATAGATATTACTGGGACTACATGATATTGGCTACTACATTGTCAATGTATGTCATATTGATAATGGCGTCAAGAGGTGTTTCTATGAGGGAAATGGTTTATGAACATTGCTTTGGCTACTACATTGCCACTGTATGTCGTATTGGTAATGGCGTCAAGAGGTGCTTCTATGAGGGAAAGGGTTTATGAACATTGCTTTGGCTACTATATTGTCAATGTATGTCGTATTGGTAATGGCGTCAAGAGGTGCTTCTATGGGGGAAAGGGTTTATGAACATTGGTTTGGCTACTACATTGTCAATGTATGTCGTATTGGTAATGGCGTCAAGAGGTGCTTCTATAAGGGAAAGGGTTAAGCAGCCAGTTTCCAGATTCCCAACATGTTCTATGGTACATTTGACCCTATTAAGCAACAAGATAGAAGGAATGCCGGTCCCCGGTTTCACTTACCTGTGGTGTCATACTGTCTCTGTTATAGCCACTTCTGCCGTATGGAAGATCGGAATTTTTATCTGTTAAAAACAAAGATTATACAAATGAGTCAAGTTTTATGAAAACCAATATATTGAACTAGAAAATACGTAACATGAGAATGGATGGAATGGGCGTAATATTGTTTGTTTTGTGTTTATTTATCGTCGCTACCGGTTGCCCATATGAGCGACGCCGCCTGAAGAGATTAGTCATTTTAGACATTTGGAGGATAGTGCAATGATACAGACAGAGACCCGTTCCAGAGTCTCCTCTGGTTATTTTACGTGCACGGTGTAAAGCACCGACGCGAGACCTCGGCTTAATGTCCCATATGAAAGACTGTTCAGACCGGGGTGGGGGGGATCGAACCCGAGATCCCTGGATTAGCAGTATAACGTGTTAACCACTGGACTACTGACTCGTGTATATATATATATATATACCGTATTTAGCTATGTATAGTGCGCTACCGTGTATAGTGCGCACCCACGATCTGGCACGAAAATCGGCGGAAAAACTGAGTTCCGATGTATACTGCGCACGTGAAAAACGCAAGTTTCCAAGTCAAAATTTAACATTTCTCAAGAATCGCTAAAAATTGTGCTCCGTGATTTTTACAACTTATATTAATCACTCGAGATATACCTCATCGAGTAACGGTAACGCACTCAGGCACACCTGCTCAAATTTCTCGACACGTTCTCAAACATCTCAACACGTTCTCAAACATGTCAGCAATTGCTCAAACTTCTCAACACGTGAAGCCTACCTAATTAACTGGGACCCATTGTGAAAGGTTTGTCGAAATTAATTATCGCTACAATCAATTGAAATACTGCAGCCAAAAAAATTTTTTTTATGCAATGCATTGTACGGCGAAGTACGCGAAAAGTACGGGAAATATTACATACGATAAAACCACGTGATGTTATCAAATCGCCATTTTTTATGCATTTAATTTCACCAAAATAAACGAAATATATGCTAATTTTGTGGTCTTATTCATTTCATTTATTTATATAGACTATCGGCAACTGGTTTTAATAGCTAGTTTATAACGATTGTCGAATGTAACAACTTATAGAATGACTGTGGGCCATTCGGGTCGAATTTCAGTTTTTTCACGAAATAATGGTCAATTTTGGTCCGGAAAAAAATGTCCTGATGTCTGTCTGTACTGGTGTATAATGCGCAGTAGATAAAATGGATGAGGATTTCAGTAAGAAATGTGCGCACTATACATAGCTAAATACGGTATATATATATGTTTGTTTGTTTCAGTGTATGATCAAATTATTATATTTCATCGAATACATATTGAAAGTATTATTATAATATTATAATATGAATAGTTTTCTATGTTCATGAGTGACTTCAGGCGAGACTACGGTCGTTCGGATTACGATTTTATCCGCCGGGTGAACAGATAGGAAATAGAAATCTGCACAAATGGTTCCGGTGTTCGGAAAAGAGGGGTTCCGGTTCATAGAAGTGTTTTACAATGAATAAAGATGGAAAAATATCAGGACAAGGAATATCGTCCATTTTAGAGGGAATTCCACTTTTAGAGGGGTTCCGGTTATGAGTGGTTCCACTGTATTTGTAAATGGGGTTGCACTGTATTTGTAAATGAGGTTCCACTGTATTTGTAAATGAGGTTCCACTTTATTTGTAAATGAGGTTCCACTGTATTTGTAAATTGGATTCCACTGTATTTGTAAATGGGGTTCCACCGTATTTGTAAACAAGGTTCCACTGTATTTGTAAATGGGGTTCCACTGTATTTGTAAATGAGGTTCCACTATATTTGTAAATGGGGTTCCACCGTATTTGTAAACACAATAAAGGGAGGTCCACTGTATTTGTAAATGGGGTTCCACCGTATTTGTAAACAAGGTAAAGAGAGGTAGACTTACTAATGATATCGTTATTATTTACAAATGGATGCATGTTATCTGGATGACCATTGAAGTTCTGATTGTCAGAAAACATCTGAAAATAGAGAGAAAAGGCATCAGTACATATTGCATGCTGGGTAAAATAGAGAGAAAAGGTATCAGTACATATTGCATGCTGGGTAAAATAGAGAGAAAAGGTATCAGTACATATTGCATGCTGGGTAAAACAGAGAGAAAAGGTATCAGTACATATTGCATGCTGGGTAAAATAGAGAGAAAAGGTATCAGTACATATTGCATGCTGGGTAAAATAGAGAGAAAAGGTATCAGTACATATTGCATGCTGGGTAAAATAGAGAGAGAAAAGGTATCAGTACATATTGCATACTGGGTAAAATAGAGAGAGAAAAGGTATCAGTACATATTGCATGCTGGGTAAAATAGAGAGAAAAGGTATCAGTACATATTGCATGCTGGGTAAAATAGAGAGAGAAAAGGTATCAGTACATATTGCATGCTGGGTAAAATAGAGAGAGAAAAGGTATCAGTACATATTGCATGCTGGGTAAAATAGAGAGAAAAGGTATCAGTACATATTGCATGCTGGGTAAAATAGAGAGAGAAAAGGTATCAGTACATATTGTATGCTGGGTAAAATAGAGAGAGAAAATGCATCAGTACCGTATACCCCCGTTTATTCAGTGCCCGCTGCATCATAGTCTGTACTACTAGAAACACAGTGGTCTGTGTCGATGTCAAGAGGTGTATGAAGAAAGGTGGGGGGGCGTTTAAAGGAGTCCCAGACATACTTTGCATATAATTTGTCGCAAATTACATCGCCCCTGGGGGCGTTTAAACGGGGGTATATGGTATTTTAAATTGTTTTTTTTAGCAATCACTTATAAGACGGGAAGACTCTTTGAGGCCATAATCTGGTGGTAAAAAACTTGTTGAAACTTTATTTATTTTACAACGATTGCGAAGCAAGTTCTAACAACTTATATTAATCACTCTCATTGGCGCGGATGAAAGCGTATATGTGGTCATTCGTGTGGGAGGAAATCGGAGTAGTACCCGGAGAAAACCCATCTGTCCGATCTGGCGACCACCGTACCATCTCACATACTTTGCGGTCTGAGGATCGAACCCGGGTTGCATTGGTGAGAAGTATAGAAGGGGTGTACGGTATGTCGCCCTGTAGAACGAGTCCTGGTCATAGGTTATAAAACTTTTCTCAGATTCTGAGTGTTACTGTCAGCTGAACCAATCAGACTGAGCTTTGAGATTGGAGAACAGTTTTATAATCTCCAGGCATGTTTTCATGAGAAATAATGGCAGGGATCATTCTAGAGGGCGATGTGGGTGAAATTGTCGCCCTAGGACCCTGGCTTCACCCTCTGGGGGCCCCACTTCTCCCTAATAAAAAATAAAATAAATTTTTTTTTTTGGGATTTTACGATTTTCAAACAAAATTTTGTCTAGTAAGATACACTGGCCCATTATAAAGCACGCCTTCTATTCAAATGTTGTATTTAATGGCTGTGCTGTGTATTTTAACCCTATTTTGCAGAAGTATATTAAAGAACACCATTTAACCCTTTCAACACCACAGGCCTCTAAATAGGCTTACAAAAAGTGTAGATCCAGATTAGCCGGCTCGTGACGAGCCGTCTCATCAGGATCTGCACTTTTTGCCAGTGATATCGCGCTTTCTCACTTCTCCCAAAAATTTTGACCTAGAATGAACAAATGGACAAAATTTGGGGGGGAAATGTAGGTGTGTGTGTTTTACGTTTATTTATCGTCGCTACATGTTGCCTATATGAGCGACGCCTCCTGAAGAGATTAGTTATGTTATGTTATATTTCGGGTTTTACGCCTGCATCAGCACCATTTTGGGCTATATCGCCGGCGGGCAGTTTACCTAACAACACCTTTCCTGGGCAGGCTCCAGCGGTTAACCAGTACTTGGGTGCACCAACCTCCGTAAGAAACTGCCAACTTTTTCATATAAATGAGACACGGTCTGAGCGGGGCTCGAACCCGTGTCCATCAGTGATGATAGGTTACAGTGGTATACAAGTCAGCGACCTTAACCACTCGACCACGGAGGCGGACGAAGAGATTAGTCATTTTAAAGTTTGGAGGATAGTGCAATGATACAGACAGAGACCCATTCCAGAGTCTCCTCTGGTTCTTTTACGTGCATGGTGTACAGCACCGACACAAGATCTAGGTTTATAGTCCCAAATTGTAGGAATCTCCTCACTATGATGACAATAGGAAGATATGCAAATGACTATGGTGGTTTTTTTCCCTATTACCTCCCTTAACACATATATGCCTCATTTATCCTGAAATGTATATTGGTCCTTTTTAGTTGGAATCCTCTGTGTTTACTGTTGTTCTCTAACAAGATGTTGCGGTAAGATATATCATAGTATGCAATGTTATCAAAATCATGTTAATTAACCCATTCAACCCCAAGTAACTGACATGGACTGGTCCATGATATTTTCAGACCAATAAATTAACCCTTTCCTTCATAGAGATGTTAGTTAATATACTATTTTATCTCCATACAAACGGCCGCCATTTAGCTAGCATGCAGTGGATAAGTAGTCTCCATATCTATCTCACCTCCATAGATATTACTGGAAGTACATGAGATTCTGGTCTTTATTATGAACATTGGTTTGGCTACTATGTTGTCAATGTATGTCGTATTGGTAAAGGCGTCAAGAGATGCTTCTATGAGGGAAAGGGTTAATAAGAAAATTACCGTTGGACCAGTTCATTTATCAAAATGGGTAATTTTATCTAAAAATAGTAATAATTATTACTGGCAAAAACGTGCAGATCCTGATGAGACGGCTCGTCACGAGCCGGCTCATCTGGATCTACACTTTTCATAAGCCTATTTAGAGGCCTGTGGGGTTGAAAGGGTTAATTGATAAACTAATTTTTGCAGTAAAGCAGGGTTCATTCTAAGTCAGAATTTTTGGGAGAAGTGAGAAAGCGTGTGATCACTTCCTTAAATGGTGTTCTTTAATATACTTCTGCAAAATAGGGTTAAAATGCACAGTACAACCATTAAATACAACATTTGAATAGAAGGAGTGCTTTATAATGGGCCAGTGTATCTTACTAAACAAATTTTTTTTTAGGGAGAAGTGGGGCCCCCAGAGGGCGAAGTCAAGAGTCCCTAGGGCAACAATTTCACTCACATCGCGCCCTCTAAACTGATCCCTGAGTAAAGTTTTCATTTAATTTTTGCAGTAAAGTATTCATTGCATATTCTGTAGAAAATCTGTCGAGATTTAATAATTTAAGAATTAGATGAGAAAACGGATGACAACGATAAAAACAAAGGAAACCAATAAAGAAGACCAATCTACTCTTAGGGGTATTCAGGGGCAGTAACTCATTGCCGTTTTATTTTCCCCAAGTTTTGGAGCCTCAGTGGCCGAGTGGTTACGGCCAATGACTTCAATTCACTTGCCCCCCCCCCCACCATCGCCGTAGGTTCAAATCCCATTACGAGTGTCGAATTCAGCTGTGAATTCTTACAAATGTGCATGCTATTCAGCTGTGAATTCTTACAAATGTGCATGCTATTCAGCTGTGAATTCTTACAAATGTGCATGCTATTCAGCTGTGAATTCTTACAAATGTGCATGCTATTCAGCTGTGAATTCTTACAAATGTGCATGCTATTCAGCTGTGAATTCTTACAAATGTGCATGCTATTCAGCTGTGAATTCTTACAAATGTGCATGCTATTCAGCTGTGAATTCTTACAAATGTGCATGCTATTCAGCTGTGAATACTTACAAACACACAAATGTGCATGCTATTCAGCTGTGAATTCTTACAAATGTGCATGCTATTCAGCTGTGAATTCTTACAAATGTGCATGCTATTCAGCTGTGAATTCTTACAAATGTGCATGCTATTCAGCTGTGAATTCTTACAAATGTGCATGCTATTCAGCTGTGAATTCTTACAAATGTGCATGCTATTCAGCTGTGAATTCTTACAAAGTGCATGCTATTCAGCTGTGAATTCTTACAAGTGCATGCTATTCAGCTGTGAATTCTTACAAATGTGCATGCTATTCAGCTGTGAATTCTTACAAATGTGCATGCTATTCAGCTGTGAATTCTTACAAATGTGCATGCTATTCAGCTGTGAATTCTTACAAATGTGCATGCTATTCAGCTGTGAATTCTTACAAATGTGCATGCTATTCAGCTGTGAATTCTTACAAATGTGCATGCTATTCAGCTGTGAATTCTTACAAATGTGCATGCTATTCAGCTGTGAATTCTTACAAATGTGCATGCTATTCAGCTGTGAATTCTTACAAATGTGCATGCTATTCAGCTGGCTTACTCAAGGTCGGTGGATCTACCCACGTGCCCATCTGCTCTGCGTCATATACAGTTAATAAAAAGATGAAATTGAAAGTAAAACAATGAACATAACACTTACTCTCGACTCGTTATATCCCGGAGGTCCCGGAGGCTGACCTTGATGACCCTGTGCCCATGACGACCCCACTTCCTCGCCTGAAAATAGAGACAAGAAAAAATGTAGTTTCTGTAACTGCTTCAAAGGTAAATATAGATGTTCATGTTATCTCCCCCTAATACTCTTCGTGGATAAGGTAAATATAGATCTTCCATATTATCTCCCCTAAATACTCTTCGTGGATAAGGTAAATATAGATCTTCCATATTATCTCCCCCTAATACTCTTCGTGGATAAGGTAAATATAGATCTTCCATATTATCTCCCCTAAATACTCTTCATGGATAAGGTAAATATAGATCTTCTTGTTATCTCCCCTAAATACTCTTCGTGGATAAGGTAAATATAGATCTTCCATATTATCTCCCCTAAATACTCTTCGTGGATAAGGTAAATATAGATCTTCCATATTATCTCCCCTAAATACTCTTCGTGGATAAGGTAAATATAGATCTTCCATATTATCTCCCCTAAATACTCTTCGTGGATAAGGTAAATATAGATCTTCCATATTATCTCCCCTAAATACTCTTCGTGGATAAGGTAAATATAGATCTTCCATATTATCTCCCCTAAATACTCTTCGTGGATAAGGTAAATATAGATCTTCCATATTATCTCCCCTAAATACTCTTCGTGGATAAGGTAAATATAGATCTTCCATATTATCTCCCCTAAATACTCTTCGTGGATAAGGTAAATATAGATCTTCCATATTATCTCCCCTAAATACTCTTCGTGGATAAGGTAAATATAGATCTTCCATATTATCTCCCCTAAATACTCTTCGTGGATAAGGTAAATATAGATCTTCCATATTATCTCCCCTAAATACTCTTCGTGGATAAGGTAAATATAGATCTTCCATATTATCTCCCCTAAATACTCTTCGTGGATAAGGTAAATATAGATCTTCCATATTATCTCCCCTAAATACTCTTCGTGGATAAGGACATGTATTCCACAACCATGATAATTATGTTAATGCCATTTGTCACCGTAGAATGTAACCAATAGTTTGTGTTTTGTTGTTCGAGGGTTTAAAATCGCACCAACAGCTTAGGTCATATGGCGACTCTCCAGCAATTATTGGTGGAGGAAGACCCAGGGTGCCCATCCGAGCAGTATTTAATACACGGGAGGGCATCCAGGGAGAACAACCGACCTTCCGCAAACCAGCTGAATAGCTTTCTCACTTGAAAGAATTTGACACCCCCAATGGGATTCGAACCATTAGCAATGAGGATAAAGTTACTTGACAGTAACACTCGGCCCTTAACACAGTAGTACTCATCACCTTGGTTCTGTCCAAGAGTGACGACAAATGGCTGTTTAAAAAAGGAGAATTTAGAATTCTAAGATTTAAGATCAACATTTTATTAGGCACAGTTTATTATAATATATACGGTACATATGAAACAATATAACAAGCACAGAAAAACATTTGTCTGAAGAGCAAACACAACATAGATCCTGATCATACCCGCGCTACGTAAACCTCACGGCCGATCTAGATCTATGTTGTTTGCACGTTCCTTCCAATTTATTCAGAATTTTATGGGTTAAGAGACCAACATTTATTAGGCACAATTTATTAGAATATATACGGTACATGTAAATATAACGATAAATTTAACAAGCGAAGCTATGAAAGAACATATAGGGAGATGGGGGGGGGGGGTATTTGAGTCAATTGTTTCTTGGAATTACTACATTTCAAGCTCAATTCATTAATTCGTGAAAATTCAATTACATTAGTCGGCTAATTTGACCTTTGCCTGGCAAATTATTGGTCTTCTGTCATGCGACAATCAATAACTTAGCAGGGACCAGCGAGTGTTTTTGACGGTTAATTACTCCCAATCAAATTAGGCAAAAAATAGACAGGAAATATCTGGCTGCAATCTTTGTCATGGGGTGGTGTACATGTATTAATATTGTCTCTCCCCTTTTCCATTTAGTTTATATAACATTGAAAGACATGAAGAACGCAGACATTTGTGTTGCATTGTTTGGGGTTTTTTTGGGGTTTTTTGGTATTTGGGGGTTTTTGTTTGGGTTTTTTTGGTGTTGGGGGGGGGGTTTGGGTGTTTGGGGTTTTTTGTTTGTTTCTTTTGGTGTTTGGGTGTTTTTTTGGTGTTTAGGGGTGTTTGTTTGTTTTTTTGGTGTTTGGGGGTATTTGTTGTTTTTTTTTGGTGTTTGGGGGGGGTTTGGGTTTTTTTTTGGTGTTTGGGGGGGTTTTTGTTTGGTTTTTTGGATTAGTTTATTTATTATTGACCCCTTGTTTATCAGGTTGACATTGCGAGAAGTTATTTGTTGGGAAGGTAGCAAGGCTCAAGCTAGACTCAAATTTTTGGGAGAAGTGAGAAAGCGCGCGATTGCGTCATCTAATGGTATTATATAATATATGTATGCAGGCAGGCAGGCAGGCAGGCAGGGCAGGGCCGGGCCGGGCCGGGCATCAGGGCAGTCTGTCAGTGTAATAAATAATAAACAACTGCCTGACACATCAGTTTCTACACAAACAAACCTTTAGTGAGAATTATGAAGTTATGCCTAGAATGATGACCTGATTTCAATACTGATAACCTAACACTAATCCCAACCCTACGGCAGATCTGTCCAAACTGGTAATCCAGGGGTCGCGGGTTCGATCCCCCGCCTGACCCTAATAAAATTAACAGTCTTTCAGATGGGACTTTAAACCAAGGTCTTGTGTCAGTGCTGTACACCGTGCACGTAAAAGAACCAGAGGAGTCTCTAGAATGTGTCTCTGTCTGTATCATTGCACTATCCTCCAAAAATCTAAAATGACAAATCTCTTTAGGAGGCTTCGCTCATATGGGCAACTGGTAGCGACGATAAATAAACGTAAAACACAACTCTACGTAAAATATTTTTTTATAAAACAGGTCAATACAATATATTTGAGTCGGGCCGTTTTCAGCGGGTTGGTCACAAAATGGGATACAAACACCATTTATATCATGGCCTAATCTATTTTTCTCTTTATAAAATATCTGTGAAGAGATCTGATCTGTATTTTCTCATTTAACCCTTTCAACCCCACAGGCCTCTAAATAGGCTTATGAAAAGTGTAGATCCAGATGAGCCGGCTCGTGACGAGCCGTCTCATCAGGATCTGCACTTTTTTGCCAGTAATAATTATTACTATTTTTAGATAAAATTACCCATTTTGATAAATGAACTGGTCCAAAGGTAATTTTCTTATTAATTTATTGGTCTGAAAATATCATGCACCAGTCCATGTCAGTTACTTGGGGTTGAATGGGTTAAATGTCACAGATTATATACCAACACTCCAAATCTTTAAATCTTCAATCAAAAAATTACCTAAATTCACAAATTAAATAATTGAAAAAATTTCAATACCTCGAAATTAAAGGAAAAAAAACACTTTAAAACATGGTCCGTGTCAAGAGATACTATCAATACAGTGAATGTATATAATCTTATTTAAAAAAAAATGTATTTTAAAGGACAGAAAAAATACACATGCCAATAGGCTTATGTATTCCGATAAAACCTTGATTGAAGTATTAAGTCGAGCGTGTAAGTCGTGGTAACATGGTTCGGAGATACGCTGTATCTTGTTATACTACCCTACCGCAGATAGGTTGGTTTTACATTGACCGGGTGCTTTGTTGGGATCTGCCAGGTGTTTTTAATGAAGTGTATGCACAAAACAAGAGCAGTAGTGAGTCAGCTACAAGATCATATTATCTAAGTTTAACCCATTCGACACCAAGTAACTGACATGGACTGGTCCATGATATTCATAAACCAATAAATGAATCAGAAAATCACATTTGGACAAGTTCATTTATCAAAATGGGTAATTATGTCTAAAAATAGTAATATAAAGGGCAAAAAGTGCAGATCCTGATGAGACGGCTCGTCACGAGCCGGCTCATCTGGATCTACACTTTTTGTAAGCCTATTTAGAGGTCTGTGGTGTTGAAAGGGTTAACACTTAAAATCTCTTCAAAATCAGTTCTGCCGTTCACTTGAATGTTCGACATACTCCAGATACTCAAATGGATCAGATACTCTGTGGAGCTGAGATACTCTATGGAGCTGAGATACTCTGTGGAGCTGAGATACTCTATGGAGCTGAGATAATCTATGGACCTGAGATACTCTATGGAGCTGAGATACTCTAAGGAGCCGAGATACTCTAAGGAGCTGAGATACTCTATGGAGTGGAGATACTCTATGGACCTGAGATACTCTAAGGAGCTGAGATACTCTATGGAGCAGAGATACTCTATGGAGCTGAGATACTCTATGGACCTGAGATACTCTATGGAGCCGAGATACTCTATGGAGCTGAGATACTCTATGGAGCTGAGATACTCTATGGAGCCGAGATACTCTATGGAGCTGAGATACTCTATGGAGCCGAGATACTCTATGGAGCCGAGATACTCTGTGGACCTGAGATTCTCTATGGAGCTGAGATACTCTATGGAGCCGAGATACTCTATGGAGCTGAGATACTCTATGGACCTGAGATACTCTGGAGCAGAGATACTGTGGACCTGAGATACTCTATGGACCTGAGATACTCTATGGACCTGAGATACTCTATGGACCTGAGATACTCTATGGAGCCGAGATACTCTATGGACCTGAGATACTCTGGAGCAGAGATACTCTATGGACGTGAGATACTCTGGAGCTGAGATACTCTATGGACCTGAGATACTCTATGGACCTGAGATACTCTTAAGGAGCCGAGATACTCTATGGAGCCGAGATACTCTATGGACCTGAGATACTCTATGGAGTGGAGATACTCTATGGACCTGAGATACTCTATGGAGCTGAGATACTCTATGGAGCGGAGATACTCTATGGAGCGGAGATACTCTATGGAGCCGACATACTCTTAAGGAGCCGAGATACTCTATGGAGCTGAGATACTCTATGGAGCGGAGATACTCTATGGAGTGGAGATACTCTATGGAGCTGAGATACTCTATGGAGCGGAGATACTCTATGGAGCGGAGATACTCTAAGGAGCCGAGATACTCTATGGAGCTGAGATACTCTATGGAGCTGAGATACTCTATGGAGCGGAGATACTCTATGGAGCGGAGATACTCTATGGAGCCGACATACTCTTAAGGAGCCGAGATACTCTATGGAGCTGAGATACTCTATGGAGCGGAGATACTCTATGGAGTGGAGATACTCTATGGAGCTGAGATACTCTATGGAGCGGAGATACTCTATGGAGCGGAGATACTCTAAGGAGCCGAGATACTCTATGGAGCTGAGATACTCTATGGAGCCGAGATACTCTATGGAGTCGAGATACTCTAAGGAGCCGAGATACTGGCTTAATGAAATTAATAATTATATGCGTTGAAATTCAATGTTGATTATTAAATATTCCATGTGTATATGGCTGCGTTTCTATTGCTTTTAAGTATACATGCAATACAGAAAGGATTTTAACGAGCATACAAAAAGGTATTGAAATATTCGACGTCATGCTTCAAGTGTTGCTTTACAACTTTTGCCACGCCACCAACGGGGGGGGATGTTTGTAAACTGAATACCAATCATAGATCTACATAGTGGGGTAATTTGTCAGATAACTTACCTTACACTAGGGGGTATTTTGTGTCAGAAGTCATGGGGGGGGGGACATTTTACAACTTTTGCCACGCCACCAACGGGGGGGGATGTTTGTAAACCGAATACCAATCATAGATCTACATAGTGGGGTAATTTGTCAGATAACTTACCTTACACTAGGGGGTATTTTGTGTCAGAAGTCATGGGGGGGGGGACATTTTACAACGAAGGGCATGACATGACAACTGTTCTCCTTTACACCAAATAGTTTAGCGGTGTCAAACTGGTCTGTAATGTGTTCATCTCCAATTAGTATATTAATTTTGTTCCGGGGGGGGGGGTTAGGGGGTGTGTACTTCTAGAGGTTGACCCTCACTTCCGTACCCTGGAGGCTCCACTTCTCCCTAAATTTTAGCTCAATTGCGAAACAAGTTCCTACAACTTATATTAATCACTCTTGAGACCTCATTCCAGATGGGATCTATCGCCACGAGGGAGAGAGAAGAGGCAAACGAGATCAGCAAAAACTGAAAGTTTAAAATGAGTTCTCAAGTGAGCTAAATGTTTGTTCGTATTGTTGTTCGATTGTATGCTTGCATCAGCACCATGTTGGGCTATATCGCCGGCGGGCAGTTTACCTAACAACACATTTCCTGGGCAGGCTCCAGCGGTTAATCAGTACTTGGTGCATCAACATCCGTAAGAAACTGCCAACTTTTTCATATAAATGAGACACGGCCTGAGCGGGGCCCGAACCCGTGACCATCAGTGATGATAGGTTACAGCGGTATCAAAGTAAGACTGATGATAACATAAAGCTCAAATGAGCTCTTAGTTTGAATTATCATTTAATAGTGTTTATTCTAGAGTGGAAAAAAGGGCAGGGTGGGTCAGAAAAAGGGGCAGGGCGGGTCAGAAAAAGGGGCAGGATGGGTCAGAAAAAGGGGCAGGGTGAATTTTTTTGAGCCGTGATGAAGTGTGGGAAGGGTTATTTTGGGGTTAGCCCCTAGAAAATGTTGCTAACTTACGGCAGTACATATTGTTGAAACGGGCAGGGAGTTCCCAGTTATATAGGTCTGCCTGTCCGAAGGCACTCCCCAGTTGACGCTTATATATATATATATATAAAAATTTAAATTTTTTTTTAACCCATTCAACACCAAGTAACTAACTCACATGGACTGATGCATGATATTTTAAGATCAATCAATTAATAAGAAAATTTATATTTGGACAAGTTCACTTATCAAAATTGGTAATTTTGTCTAAAAATATCAATATTACTTTGACAAAAAGTGCAGATCCTGATGAGACGGCTTGTCACGAGCCGGCTCATCTGGATCTACACTTTTTGTAAGCCTATTTAGAGGTATGTGGTGTTGAAAGGGTTAAAGACAGTGAAAAGGACGAGGCAAGGCAAAAAAGATTCAGCTCTAAAAACAAATAGTAGCTTACTTACATATATAAAAAAAAATTAATAAAAAGGTTTTAAAGAGACAGTGAAGAGGACAGGGGGGCAAAAGGGCAAGTTATTATATTTCGGGTTTTACGCCTGCATCAGCACCATTTTGGGCTATATCGCCGGCGGGCAGTTTACCTAACAACACCTTTCCTGGCAGGCTCCAGTGGATAACCAGTACTTGGGTGCACCAACCTCTGTAAGAAAGGCTAAAGGGCAAGGCGAAAAAGATTCAGCTCTAAAAAATAGTAGCTTACTCTAACTGAGCTCTCACCCCGAAACGAGCTTGATGAATCTGACCGATCAAGGATAGAATAATCGTCATAGTTAAATCTCTTAATGGCAAACATCGTCATTTTTGGAAACTATTTACGAAGTCGGAAAATCATACACCAAACATCAGCCGCAAAACAGTGGCCGCAAATTGAATCAATGTGCGAATATTATTCCGAAGCCAGGACAAGAAATGGTAGAAATCGTCATAAAATGTAGAGAAAAGACGAATTAGTGTTTTGTTTCGGAGAATATTGTTGTTTTAACGAGAGTCCATTGGATGTCTGGACCGCCATCTCAAATCAATATCACAACTATATCAACAACTCCGGCTTCCAGTTTTACTGCCCAGTAATTTCTCTCCCAAGCTATATTTATAAATGCTATGAATTGACAATATTCAGTCTTTACCGTAATATTTTCAAAGCACTACTGTGTCAAAATGACTACTGCATTAACACTTTACCGAGGTCTTGTGTCGGTGCTGTACACCGTGCACGTAAAAGAACCATAGGAGACTCTGGAATGGGTCTCTGTCTGTATCATTGCACTATCCTCCAAAAATCTAAGATGACTAGTCTCTTCAGGAGGTGTCCGTCGCTCATATGGGCAACCGGTAGCGACGATAAATAAATGCAAAACACACACAGCAATTTCTACTATACAAATATTATTTCAATTCTAATATGACCACAGTATCCAAAAAGCGCAAACAAATATTTAGAAGCTCATGCTGCTTCTAGTGATAACATGGTCTTTCAGCCAACCAATCTACTTCTCTCCCCCTCATGGTGGTGGATTCCATCATGAATGAGGTCTCAAGAGCGATTAATCAAACGTTGTAAAAACTTGTTCCGCAATCGACCTAAAATAAATTAACTAAACTCAATCTTCATTCTTTCAGCCAATCATGTGTAACACTTTCAGCCAATCTAGCTAAACACTTTGAGCCAATCTAGCTAAACACTTTGAGCCAATCTAGCTAAACACTTTGAGCCAATCAAGCTAAACACTTTGAGCCAATCTAGCTAAACACTTTCAGCCAATCAAGCTAAACACTTGCAGCCAATCACAAGCTACAACGGCAATAGTAGCATGTGACCAATCACCTAAGGTTTAATGCCACCTATAATCTCACACATTCATATTAAAAACAGATTACCCAAAGTGTGAATGTTTGTGAAACACTTGCCATGCCAAATATAGCGATAATTGTTCTCCACATACTTCTGGCATTGATAATCTCTAATCTGCTTATAGTTTTACCTCTGAGCAAACAACACCCACCCATCTCTCCAACAAATCTATTAACCCATTTCATTCTGGATACCGTTCAAACAGTATTTGCAAAGAACATAGAGCCATATCAGCCACTACGGAACGTTCCGTCTGATCAGACTCTATGCTGTTTGCTATTCAGATGATCTTGCTAAGACACTTGGCTATGTAGCAAACAACATAGATCCTGATCAGCTGCCACAGAACATTCCGTCTGATTAGGCTCTATGCTGTTTGCTATTCAGAATATAAGACACTTGGCTATGTAGCAAACAACATAGATCCTGATCAGCTGCCACGGAACAAAAACCATTTAAAAACAGGTATTCTCCATTTGATTGTGGATACCGTTCAAACAGTATTTGCAAAGAACATAGAGCCAGATCAGCCGCCACAGATCGTGACTTCTGATCAGACTCTATGCTGTTTGCTATTCAGATGATCTTGCTAAGACACTTGGTTATGTAGCAAACGACATAGATCCTGATCAGCACGCAGCGTCACGCTGCGTCTGATCTGGATCTATGTTGTTTGCAAAAGACTTAAAATGTATCCAGAATGAAATGGGTTAATGTCATGCTGCATGCTGATCAGGATCTATGTTGTTTGCAAAAGCCTTTAAATGTATCCAGAATGAAATGGGTTAATGTCACGCTGCATGCTGATCAGGTTTAAATGTATCCAGAATGAAATGGATAAACAACTTCGCTGTTCATACCTGGACAGGGACACACAGTGCCAGGATGTTTATTTCCCCTAGTGGTTAACCCTTTCAACACCACAGACCTCTAAATAGACTTACAAAAAGTGCCAGTGATATGACTATTTTTAGACATAATTATCCATTTTGATAAATGAACTTGTCCAAATGTGATTTTCTGATTCATTTATTGCTTTATGAATATCATGGACCAGTCCATGTGAGTTACTTGGTGTTGAATGGGTTACGGTCGAGCGAGGACTTGAAAGCATTTGTCCCTCCCTCGCTGCAGATGGCATGAAACCCGCTTAGGTTTCTCCAGCTGATATGCAGGGCTGGCCGATTAACGCGCTCGCTTCTCACCAATGCATCCCGAGTTCGACCCTCGGACCGGCAAATATGCAAGATGGTACGGTGGTCGCCAGATCGGACAGGTGGGTTTGCTCCGGTTTCCATCCACACGAATGACAACATTTACGCTATCATCCGCGCCAAAAAGAGTGATTAATACAAGTTGTTAAAGCTTGTTTCGCAATCATTGTAAAAAAAAATAAAGTTTAAACTTTTACAGACCAGACATTATGTCAATTGCCAATTCCAAAACTGCCGAAAAAGGGAACCAGCAGCATTTATTGAAATGTCGCAATATAACATATGCTGCCACTGTGTTTAGCCCTTAACACAAAACGCAACAACTCGACTAATCACAACAACTCAACTAATCTGTACATGCAACTGTATTGTTCAACCTTTCGGTCTGTTTTTCACCTCCAGCAGGTATAAAATCCCCTATAAAGGTTAAATGCAATAAAGATATTGGCTTATCTTCATAATTTGTCAGGATTTATCAGCAGCCATGATTTACTCCACCAGAATCTTCCTACTGCTGCCAACTACAGAAGCCATCTGCTGGTTTCCCTGCTACTCCTGGGTTTTTTTTATAGGGAGCATCTCAAAACACACATGTGAACTGAAACCGGGAGCATCTCGAGATACACATGTGAGCCAAAACCAAGAGCATCTCAAGACACACATGTGAACTGAAACCAGGGAGCATCTCAAGACACACATGTGAACTGAAACCAACCGCATCTCAAGACACACATGTGAACTGAAACCAGGGAGCATCTCAAGATACACATGTGAACCAAAACCAAGAGCATCTCAAGACACACATGTGAACTGAAACCAGGGAGCATCTCAAGATACACATGTGAACCAAAACCAGGGAGCATCTCAAGACACACATGTGAACTGAAACCAGGGAGCATCTCAAGATACACATGTGAACCAAAACCAGGGAGCATCTCAAGAAGTGGACTGACTCGATTGTCTTCCATTTCATTCATACAAGTGGACTGACTCGATTGTCTTCCATTTCATTCATACAAGTGGACTGACTCAATTGTCTTCCATTTCATTCATACAAGTGGACTGACTCGATTGTCTTCCATTTCATTCATACAAGTGGACTGACTCGATTGTCTTCCATTTCATTCATACAAGTGGACTGACTCAATTGTCTTCCATTTCATTCATACAAGTGGATTTTGACTTGATTTCTCATAAATACTATATATCAAGCAGGTTCTGTTTGAAGCTTTGTCTGCGCCACTTCTGTCGCCAATTGAGAAGAAAAAAATGGAGCCAATTTGAAAAACTTAGAGCCAACTAAGAGCCATATAGTTCACAGATAAATATTTGAAGTATTGGACAAAACATGTGCTCACCCAAAACCCCAAAAAAATAAAATTAAAAAAATAATTATAATAAAAAAAAGTTACACGAAATATTATCGCCAATTCACAAAATTTAGCGCCAGTATTTGTTTTTTTTTATCGTAATTCCCGCCATTTGCGACCGATATCGGAAACCCTGATCTGGTATATTTCTGAAATGTTTCAAAGTTCAACCTTCGGATGTAAGGCAAACACCTGCTTCCGTTATGAAGGCTATGAAGGCTCCTGATATATTAGCATTAGAACATATACATAAAACAACCGACTACATTCTCGAACAATCCCAAACATACCATCATGCTAACAAGACACCGATTATATTTTTCTCAAATACCGGCAACGGAGAATCACACAATAAAATAAATATATGGCCACATCTGGCGAATGCTGACACTGTATGTCATTCCAAGACAAAACCTGTAGTACTCAGTGGGAAACAACATCTCCTTACAAAAACACATATTCCAAGAAACTTCTCCCCACCTGTGTCACATACAAACATCATAAACCATTTGTACTGTAAGATTGTAATAGACTACTGATCTCAAGTTTCTGAAGATGCGATTGATATAATGTTAGAGTCTAACATCTCCAAGAGTTGCAGATAAGGAAATCCCGCCCGAGGGCTGAAGATGTGTGCCGAGTTCTTTGCAAGTGGAAGTCGTGATAGCGCAGTGGTAGCACGTTCGCTTCAGGTGCGAAAGGACAGGAGTTTAAGCCCCGCTGGAGCCGTTACGATTGTGTCCTTACAAGGCATTTAAATTCCACGTTTCCTCTTCTCTCTCCCTCGTGACGATGGATTCCATCAGGAATGAGGTCTCGAGAGTGATTAGTATAAGTTATAAGAACTTGTTTCCCAATCGAGCTAAAATAAATTTGTAGTTCTGTGCACGCTGCGTATCTTCAGCTCATGGCTGGGATTTCCGTATATGCAACTGTATGAAGGTGCTAGATATATATTCTCTCCTTTCTTATGCTTCTGATGCCAGTATATATAGACGCATCAATGCAATATAACTTTACTATAAAGGAGGGCTCATTCTTGAGAGAGATGCGGGCAAAATAGTTACCCTAGGAGTTGCCCTAGGGACCCTGACTTCGCCCTCTGGGGGCCCCACTTGTCCCTAATTTTTTTTTTGTTACAATTTTCATACAAAATTGTGTCCAGTAAGAACACTGGCACATTATAAAGCACTTCTTATATTCAAATGTTGTATTTAATGGTCATACTGTGCATTTTAACCAGTGTTTGTTGAAATTTATTAAATAACACCATTTAACCCATTCAACCCCAAGTAACTGACATGGACTGGTCCGTGACATATTTTAGACCAATAAATTAATAACAAAATTACATTTGGATCAGTTCATTTATCAAAATGGGTAATTTTATCTAAAAATAGTAATAATTATTACTGGCAAAAAAGTGCAGATCCTGATGAGACGGCTCATTACGAGCCGGCTCATCTGGATCTACACTTTTCATAAGCCTATTTAGAGGTCTGTGGGGTTGAAAGGGTTAAGGACGCGATCGCGCGCTTTCTCACTTCTCCTAAATGTTCTGACCTAGAATGAACCCTGATAAAGTGATGAGGTCATCGGAATGTGACAATTTACTAACATTGATGTCGGTTGTAAAGATTCAAATAATTAATAACTTTAACCTTTACATCCAACAAGTGTAAAGTGTCAAACAATCAATTACTTTAACCTTTACATCCAACAAGTGTAAAGTGTCAAACAATCAATTACTTTAACCTTTACATCCAACAAGTGTAAAGATTCAAATAATTAATAACTTTAACCTTTACATCCAACAAGTGTAAAGATTCAAATAATCAATAACTTTAACCTTTACATCCAACAAGTGTAAAGATTCAAATAATCAATAACTTTAACCTTTACATCCAACAAGTGTAAAGGTTCAAATAATCAATAACTTTAACCTTTACATCCAACAAGTGTAAAGATTCAAATAATCAATAACTTTAACCTTTACATCCAACAAGTGTAAAGATTCAAATAATCAATAACTTTAACCTTTACATCCAACAAGTGTAAAGATTCAAATAATCAATAACTTTAACCTTTACATCCAACAAGTGTAAAGATTCAAATAATCAATAACTTTAACCTTTACATCCAACAAGTGTAGAGTCAAATAATCAATAACTTTAACCATCATAATAAAAGGATATAATAAATAACAAGATTTAAAGGGAGATTAGTCTCACTGTGATTAGACGAGGGATATTAGTGCATTGTGGGTCAAAGTGTAACAGTAGTCACGTGAACAACAATTGAATGATAGTGATACGTCATTGATTGCGTCATCGCTGTTGATTGCATCATCGATGACGTATCGCTGTTGATTGCGTCATCGATGACGTATCGCTGTTCTCATAATGACGTAACTTCCTGGCAATGTTCGGATTTCACAATTATCCAATGAAATGATATCATTATGGACGCGGAAATAAACGGAAGTTACCAGATTTGTTTGTGATATCTACTTAGAAGAAAGTAGTTCCCTTGTTTACCCGGTTAGACAGATTTATCTCACATCCACAAAACAGCGCCAAAATACAGAGAAATACAGGACCTTACACAAAGTATTTATCACACGAGTTTTGGAATTTTGCTTTAACCCTTTCCTTCATAGAGATTTAGGTTAATATACTATTATATCTCCATACAAACGACAGCCATTTAGCTATCATGCAGTGGATAAGTAGTCGCCATATCTATCCCACCTCCATAGATATTACTGGGACTACATGAGATTCTGGCCTTTATTATGAACATTGGTCTGGCTACTACATTGTCATGCTTTTATGAGGGAAAGGGTTTATGAACATTGGTTTGGCTACTACATGGTCAATGTATGTCGTATTGGTAATGGCGTCAAGAGGTGCTTCTATGAGGGAAAGGGTTTATGAACATTGGTTTGGCTACTACATTGTCAATGTATATCTTATTGGTAATGGCGTCAAGGTGCTTCTATGAGTGAAAGGGTTTATGAACATTGGCTTGGCTACTACATTGTCAATGTATATCGTATTGGTAATGGCATCAAGGTGCTTCTATGAGGGAAAGGGTTTATGAACATTGGTTTGGCTACTACATTGTCAATGTATGTCGTATTGGTAATGGCGTCAAGAGGTGCTTCTATGAGGGAAACGGTTTATGAACATTGGTTTGGCTACTACATTGTCAATGTATGTCGTATTGGTAATGGCGTCAAGAGGTGCTTCTATGAGGGAAACGGTTTATGAACATTGGTTTGGCTACTACATTGTCAATGTATATCGTATTGGTAATGGCGTCAAGGTGCTTCTATGAGGGAAAGGGTTAAGCAAGCTTTTTGGCGAGCTTAAGAGCAAAATTCCAAATCAATATTTCATATAATAAGGTATAAAATCATTACAAATGGTTTTAAGCATATTTTTTTGCACACAAATAATGCTGTTACTTTCATTTTGCCGCCAAATGTCAGCATCGACGTTAATGAAACACAATTTTATCTTGAAAACTAAACCAGTTCCATTTTGTTATTATATATCACTTCCATCCTTTCGCCAGTTTGTTTTTATCGTAATTGCTCGGAGAGATTTTAAGGAACAGAATTTTTCTGAAACGAATTACATAGACTAGCGAGTGAAGTGTATGTAAGAGCACAGACGGGTCTGTAGTCCAGTGGTAACACGCTCGACTGATAATCCAGGGATCCCAGGTTCGATCCCCCGTCTGACCTTAATAAAATTAACATTCTTTCAGATGGGACTTTAAACCGAGGTCTCGTGCACGGTATAGACGTAAAAGAACCAGAGGAGACTCTGGAATGGGTCTCTGTCTGTATCATTACACTATCCTCCAGAAATCTAAAATGGCCAATCTCAATCTCATCAGGAGGCGTCGCTCATATGGGCCACCGATAGCGACAATAAATAAACGTAAAACACACACCTATGTAAGATACGCGTTTTCTGGTCTCCATAATATCATATCAACATACAAGTGTTGTTCACCCATGGCTGAATATATACCACAAAACTAAACCTCAACAAACAAAGTCTGTCAATTCAAACAAATCAGGTTTTTGGGGAGTTTTAATTTAATTTAAACAATATTTTATTCAAGATGGTACATAACATAGGAGTAGTTATAATAGCACAGTTAGGATTGGGGGGAAAGTTACATAGTAACTTATTCGAATCCCTTTCCTTAAAAAAGGAGTTTTATGCTAAAATGCCTGATGATGTTGTTCTGATAACTTTGAGAAATCCCCCAGAAAAAGTTACATAGTAACTTATTCGAATCCCTTTCCTTAAAAAAGGAGTTTTATGCTAAAATGCCTGATGATGTTGTTCTGATAACTTTGAGAAATCCCCCAGAAAAAGTTACATAGTAACTTATTCGAATCCCTTCCTTAAAAAAGGATGCTATGCTAAAATGCATGATGATGTTGTTCTGATAACTTTGAGAAATCCCCAGCCATTTTCTAAACATTTCCCGCCTTTTTCTGTCAAGCTTGTTACACAAATCTCCATCCAATATGCCACAGGCACCAAACAGGTGAATTATGCATAGAGAAAACCACCCCACATCCACAGACTGATTCACTCAAAAACATGTGCCAGAATAGTTGGAACAGGTGAAATATGCATAGAACCAGTCAATGCCAGACTGGTGTACTGGAAACATGTGCTGGAGTGTAGGGAACAGGTGAAACAATCATAGATCCAGTCTCACATAATTCTGCAGATGTTCTTGTTCACTATGACCTCCAGCTGGAGGTATAAAAGTTTACACAGCTGCTACTGAAGCAGGGAAACATTTCCCAGATACTGTTTTTAAGCCTGACACAATCCTGTGTTTCTGGTTCCCATAATCTCTATCCCAGATATAACGGCTGCAGCCTGTACAAACTGTTTCATAGGCATGTTTACTGATTGGTTTATCACTTTCTTGACATATTAGTAAAATTTATAGCCCCACATGCTGCTAATGTAAACATTCAAGAGTTCAGAGCCATAGTACTCTATCCTATTCTCTGATCTAGGTGTACTTGGAACAATACAGCATTGTAAGACATCAGTTTTCTTGGAACAGTTGAAAATAAAATATGGCCACTGTGTTGTGTTTTTTCCTCAATTTTTTTATTATTGTTTTTCTCCTCAATTTTGGTTTGCATTTAAGTTGGGTTTTTTTATATTATTATATTTCGGGTTTTACGCCTGCATCAGCACCATTTTGGGCTATATCGCCGGCGGGCAGTTACCTAACAATACCTTTCCTGGGCAGGTTCCAGCAGTTAACCAGTACTTGGTGCACCAACCTCTGTCAGAAACTGCCAACTTTTCATATAAAGAGACAAGGCAAATGGTTGAACTGGTGTATTAAAGGCCACACGTTCTGGCCTGTGTTTCAAGTCCTTGCCTTCATTGGAATGGTTGAACTGGTGTATTAAAGGCCACACGTTCTGGCCTGTGTTTCAAGTCCTTGCCTTCATTGGAATGGTTGAACTGGTGTATTAAAGGCCACACGTTCTGGCCTGTGTTTCAAGTCCTTGCCTTCATTGGAATGGTTGAACTGGTGTATTAAAGGCCACACGTTCTGGCCTGTGTTTCAAGTCCTTGCCTTCATTGGAATGGTTGAACTGGTGTATTAAAGGCCACAAGTTCTGGCCTGTGTTTAAAGTCCTTTTCTTCATTGGAATGGTTGAACTGGTGTATTAAAGGCCACAAGTTCTGGCCTGTGTTTCAAGTCCTTGGTTTTATTGGAATGGTTGAATTGGTGTTTTAATCATAAATGCCACACGTTCTGGCCCGTGTTTAACCCTTTCAACACCAAGTAACTCAGATGGACTGGTCCATGATATTCATAAACCAATAAATGAATCAGAAAATCACATTTGGACAAGTTCATTTATCAAAATGGGTAATTATGTCTAAAAATAGTCATATCACTGGCAAAATGTGCAGATCCTGATGAGACGACGAGCCGGCTCATCTGGATCTACACTTTTTGTAAGCCTATTTAGAGGTCTGTGGTGTTGAAAGGGTTAGTCATTGTTTCATTTTCAAAAAAATATATTTTAAGGTGGCAAAGTCAGGATCCATAGGGGCAATTAGTTTGCCCAAGACGCCCTCTAGAATGAGCCATGTAAACGGCTCTTTCTTAACCACGGAGAATTGTGTTCATGTAGAATAAATACATAGAGGATGATTCCACAGTTTATTGGCAAATCAAACAATGTACAACCGCCTCTTCAACAAACTTCTCCCTAGCATATATACCTCAACGTTGAAGCTGTGTGCAAGGTGTGTTTACAGCTGTTATTCCAGCAGTGAATGGCAACAGATATTACACTTGTAGAGTTATAAAACCCATGCTACAGCAGATTTACTTACTTACACATAAAATAAACACTTCCAAGGACACACACACATATCAGGTCACAGATCCACTAAACAGATGCATATGCCATCTGTTGACACAGATCATGCATCAGGTGACATAGATCACGCATCTGGTGACACAGATCATGCTCAGGTGACATAGATCACGCATCTGGCAACACAGATCATGCATCTGGTGACACAGATCACGCATCTGGTGACACAGATCATGCATCTGGCAACACAGATCAATCATCTGGTGACACAGATCATGCATCAGGCGACATAGATCACGCATCTGGCGAGACAGATCATGCATCAGGTGACACAATTCACGCATCAGGTGACATAGATCACACATCAGGTGACATAGATCACGCATCTGGCAACACAGATCATGCATCTGTTGACACAGATCATGCATCAGGTGACATAGATCACACATCGGGTGACATAGATCACGCATCTGTTGACACAGATCACGCATCTGGCGACACAGATCACACACCTGGCGACACAGATCATGCATCAGGCGACATAGATCACACATCAGGTGACATAGATCTGGCAACACAGATCATGCATCTGTTGACACAGATCATGCATCAGGTGACATAGATCACACATCGGGTGACATAGATCACGCATCTGTTGACACAGATCACGCATCTGTTGACACAGATCATGCATCAGGCGACATAGATCACACATCTGGCGACACAGATCACACACATTCTGTATCAAACAATACAGAGGAAATGTTATGTACAGTCGGTAATTTAATATAATTACATGAAAGGTGTTTTGTGTGATATAAAATGTATGATGCATGATATAAAACAGTTTAAATACAATATTTGTGTTCAATAAGATCAAAGATCGACTTTATAAGTATTGGATTGACGAGTGAAATGTGTTGTATGGGCAGAATATTCTCTTGGGTTCGAGCTCTGTCGTGTGGTGATGGGCGGATCACTGTACCTGCCCAATCACTGTACTGGCCACATCACGTATGTCATTCTTACGGCGGTGTTTGGGTCTATGGTTCATATTGCCACTTTTATCGCTAATCCAATCATTCACTTATATACTGTAATGGTGTAGATATCATGATATACTTTGTTCTTATCCAATTACTAGAATCCTAGTTATATCTATATATGTATAAACTTTTATTTATATTTCCATATTATTTATATTATTGTCATGTGTAAATGTTTAAAATTGCATCTGTAATTGTGAAGCGCAATAGACTAATTTTTGCGCTATATAAATGCTATGTATTTGTATTTATTTGTGTTATTTATAAATATAAAAGCATTTAAAGTAAGTTAACATGGCATGCAAAACATTCTTCTTCTATATGATCACATATTATAACATATAAATGTTTGCTTTAGTATTGCATCATTAACCCTTTCAACACTACAGACCTCTAAATAGGCTTACAAAAAGTGTAGATCCAGATGAGCCGGCTCGTGACGAGCCGTCTCATCAGGATCTGCACTTTTTTGCCAGTAATATTACTATTTTTAGACAAAATTACCCATTTTGATAAATGAACTGGTCCAAGTACTGGTTAACCGTTGGAGCCTGCCCAGGAAAAGGTGTTGTTAGGTAAACTGCCCGCCAGCGATATAGCCCAAAATGGTGCTGATGCAGGCGTAAAACCCGAAATATAAATAAATAGAAATAAATATAATTTATTGGTCTAACAATAAGCAAGTCAGTTACTTGGTGTTGAATGTTTGATTTGTTAACCCATTCAACACCAAGTAACTGACATAGACTGGTCCATGACATTTTTAGACCAATTAAATTAATAAGAAAATTACATTTGGATCAGTTCATTTATCAAAATGGGTAAATTATTTTCTAAATATTGTAATATTACTTGCAAAACGTGCAGATCCTGATGAGACGGCTCGTCATGAGCCGGCTCATCTGGATCTACACTTTTTTGTAAGCCTATTTAGAGGTCTGTGGTGTTGAAAGGGTTAATTAGATATATGGATTATTGATATAGCAAAATGCTGTCACCATATTTGTAATTTGTTTATATGTACATGTATTCTGGATTCAAACAAATAAACTTTGAAACTTTTGTAAGACAGGATTGTAATTTGTCTGCATACATTATTATTTGTCTGGTTTAGTTGTTTGTTACTGTCTACAGTAAAACCTGTGTCAGTGGTCACCTCCATTACGCAGCCAACCTGTATTAAGCAGCCAGTGTCCAGATTACGTTTTATTATACATTTGACCTCTATCGAGCATACAGTCAAGCCTGCATTAGTGGTCACCTCCAGATTCCTAATTTGCTGTTTTATTATACATCTGACCTCTCTTAAGCAGCCACCTGTGCTGAGCAGCCACTTGCTCTGATTCCCTTGGCTGGCTGTTTTAAGACAGGTTTGACTGTATAATGATTTTCTTATTTGGCTCTGCTTATGTACTTGCTTAGCCTGGCTTCCAGTCTGTCGATTTTTCACTAATTTACTTCTGGCAAAATGCCAGCCTGGGGAAACTTGATTTCCGAACATAACACCACCTACATTACACCCATGTTTTCTAGGGTGTTGATTGAAAAACGACAACTTTTTTTTTCGGAAATCACCGAACAGACACAGTTATACACGATCATTTCCGAAATTACACGAATGCTCCCGTAGCCTCATTTACATTGCATAATTGTGTCAACATATAATTTCACGTTTCTGCGTTTTTATATCGACGAGATGGCGAATTTGATCTATTACGTTTATGTGGTAAAGGATCGATTTGGCGTAATTGAAGTAAGGACGACTTAAATCTTGAGTAAATATGTCAAAACAGACGTACACTGTACTTTTAAAAACTATTTACCATTCAGTCGCCCCGTAAACAACTGGCAGCCAATTATAGTTTTATCAAAATTGCAGTGCCTCCCTTTCGATTCAAGTACGTCATTAATTAAGTCAAGTGCTAATAGGCCTATTAATAGGATTAATGATAATCAATAATTACACCCAATTAATGGTGGCCCTATTAATGGTCTCGGTGTTAAAATATATTTTCATGATTGACTAGGCAAAAAATATCAACGCCTGTTCCCAGGCTAGTAGTTGCCTGCGAAATTCAAATACAATATGCACATCAATGTCGGGATGGTGGTGGGTGGGGGGTGGATCAAGCATCACTAAGATTTATTAATAATTTCTCGAGTAGCTTCCTAGGAATTACTGACAATGGCACACTTTATGGAATAACAAAATGAACAATCTCAATCTGACCTATGATAGAGATACAAATGTTATGTTATGTTATATTTCGGGTTTTACGCCTGCATCAGCACCATTTTGGGCTATATCGCCGGCGGGCAGTTTACCTAACAACACCTTTCCTGGGCAGGCTCCAACGGTTAACCAATACTTGGACCAGTTCATTTATCAAAATGGGTAATTTTGTCTAAAAATAGTAATATTACTGGCAAAAAAGTGCAGATCCTGATGAGACGGCTCGTCACGAGCCGGCTCATCTGGATCTACACTTTTTGTAAGCCTATTTAGAGGTCTGTAGTGTTGAAAGGGTTAATGATGCAACACTAAAGCAAACATTTATATGTTATAATATGTGATCATATAGAAGAAGAATGCTTTGCATGCCATGTTAACTACATGCAAATGTATGCCTGGTGAATGGGCAGATGGTGTATGCATCTGTGACCTAGTTTCTTCCTACAAGGTCATGCAAGGTCATCTCTCCATGCTGATTTTCTCCAGATGTTAACCTGGTGCTGCATGTGCTGTTGCTGCATGTTACAAATTTATGTAAGCTCAGAATACAATTATTTCATATGTGTTTGGTCAGTCAAAACTATTATCCCGAGCTTAGGGGACGACTTTGGAAGCCATGACTGATCTGGATCTATGTTGTTTGCACACTCCGTCCAATTTATTCGGCAGGTTATGGGTTAACATTATTATATATTGCATAATCAGGATCTGTGCAGCTTTTCAAGCGCTAATGTAGAGCTCTTACCTTGCTTGTATGCATTGTACATATCCATACTGCCTTGTTGGCCACCAGGACCACCAGGACCACCAGGACCACCGGGGCCACCAGGACCACCGGGGCCACCAGGACCACCGGGACCCTTCATGCCGCCAACACTTACAGGAGGGGAAAACATCTGAAAGATTAAATAAGGCTGTATTATCATAAATGTCAACAACAAGCCACTGTAGAATGCTAAAATATGTCAACAACAAGCCACTGTAGAATGCTAAAATATGTCAACAACAAGCCACTGTAGAATGCTAAAATATGTCAACAACAAGCCACTGTAGAATGCTAAAATATGTCAACAACAAGCCACTGTAGAATGCTAAAATATGTCAACAACAAGCCACTGTAGAATGCTAAAATATGTCAACAACAAGCCACTGTAGAATGCTAAAATATGTCAACAACAAGCCACTGTAGAATGCTAAAATATGTCAACAACAAGCCACTGTAGAATGCTAAAATATGTCAACAACAAGCCACTGTAGAATGCTAAAATATGTCAACAACAAGCCACTGTAGAATGCTAAAATATGTCAACAACAAGCCACTGTAGAATGCTAAAATATGTCAACAACAAGCCACTGTAGAATGCTAAAATATGTCAACAACAAGCAAGCCACTGTAGAATGTTAAATATGTCAACACAAGCCACTGTAGAATGCTAAAATATGTCAACAACAAGCCACTGTAGAATGCTAAAATATGTCAACAACAAGCCACTGTAGAATGCTATAATATGTCAACAAGCCACTGTAGAATGCTAAAATAAGTCAACAACAAGCCACTGTAGAATGCTAAAATAGGTCAACAACAAGCCACTGTATAATGCTAAAATATGTCAACAACAAGCCACTGTAGAATGCTAAAATATGTCAACACAGCCACTGTAAATGCTAAAATTTCAACAAGCCACTGTAGAATGCTAAAATATGTCAACACAGCAAGCCACTGTAGAATGTTAAAATATGTCAACAACAAGCCACTGTAGAATGCTAAAATATGTCAACAACAAGCCACTGTAGAATGCTAAAATATGTCAACAACAAGCCACTGTAGAATGCTAAAATATGTCAACAACAACCACTGTAGAATGCTAAAATATGTCAACAACAAGCCACTGTAGAATGCTAAAATATGTCAACAACAAGCCACTGTAGAATGCTAAAATATGTCAACAACAAGCAAGCCACTGTAGAATGCTAAAATATGTCAACAACAAGCCACTGTAGAATGCTAAAATATGTCAACAACAAGCCACTGTAGAATGCTAAAATATGTCAACAACAAGCCACTGTAGAATGCTAAAATATGTCAACAAGCCACTGTAGAATGCTAAAATATGTCAACAACAAGCCACTGTAGAATGCTAAAATATGTCAACAACAAGCCACTGTAGAATGCTAAAATATGTCAACAACAGCCACTGTAGAATGCTAAAATATGTCAACAACAAGCCACTGTAGAATGCTAAAATATGTCCAAGCCACTGTAGAATGCTAAAATATGTCAACAACACAACAAGCCACTGTAGAATGCTAAAATATCAACACAAGCCACTGTAGAATGCTAAAATATGTCAACAACAAGCCACTGTAGAATGCTAAAATATGTCACACAAGCCACTGTAGAATGCTAAAATATGTCAACAACAACCACTGTAGAATGCTAAATATGTCAACAACAAGCCACTGTAGAATGCTAAAATATGTCAACAAGCCACTGTAGAATGCTAAAATATGTCAACAACAAGCCACTGTAGAATGCTAAAATATGTCAACAACAAGCCACTGTAGAATGCTAAAATATGTCAACAACAAGCCACTGTAGAATGCTAAAATATGTCAACAAGCCACTGTAGAATGCTAAAATAGGTCAACAACAAGCCATTGTAGAATGCTAAAATATGTCAACAACAAGC
>CM026388.1:36426153-36566284 GCA_014843695.1 Archivesica marissinica
ATAGGTCAACAACAAGCCACTGTAGAATGCTAAAATATGTCAACAACAAGCCACTGTAGAATGCTAAAATATGTCAACAACAAGCCACTGTAGAATGCTAAAATATGTCAACAACAAGCCACTGTAGAATGCTAAAATATGTCAACAACAAGCCACTGTAGAATGCTAAATATGTCACAACAGGCCACTGTAGAATGCTAAAATATGTCAACAACAATCCACTGTAGAATGCTAAATATGTCAACAACAAGCCACTGTAGAATGCTAAAATATGTCAACAACAAGCAAGCCACTGTAGAATGTTAAAATATGTCAACAACAAGCCACTGTAGAATGCTAAAATATGTCAACAACAAGCCACTGTAGAATGCTAAAATATGTCAACAACAAGCCACTGTAGAATGCTATAATATGTCAACAAGCCACTGTAGAATGCTAAAATAAGTCAACAACAAGCCACTGTAGAATGCTAAAATATGTCAACAACAAGCCACTGTAGAATGCTAAAATATGTCAACAACAAGCCACTGTAGAATGCTAAAATATGTCAACAACAAGCAAGCCACTGTAGAATGCTAAAATATGTCAACAACAAGCCACTGTAGAATGCTAAAATAGGTCAACAACAACCACTGTAGAATGCTAAAATATGTCAACAACAAGCCACTGTAGAATGCTATAATAATAAAATCATTGTGGTTTATTTACACTTTTCTCCACATAACTCCCCCCCCCCCCCCACCCCCACCCGTACAACAACACCTTTACAGCTTTGTGCATCCTCTATCATTACATGGTTCATACAAAAATGTTTCAACTCAAATTTAGGGCTTTTTAGGGCCTTTATGGGGGGTCAAAGCAAGTAAAATTTAGGGCCCATCAACAGCAAACATACATTACAAATTTGCACATAAACACATCCCCCCCACCACTCGTACAACAACACCTTTACAGCTGTGTGCATCCTCTATCATTACATGGTTCATACAAAAATGTTTCAACAGACGGATCTGTAGTCCAGTGTTAACACGCTGGACTGGTAATCCAGGGATCGCAGGTTCGATCCCCCGTCTGACCCTAATAAAATGAAAAGTCTTTCAGATGGGACGTTAAACCGAGGTCTCGTGTCGGTGATTTACACCGTGCACGTAAAAGAACCAGAGGTGATTCTGGAATGGGTCTCTGTCTGTATCATGCACTATCCTCCAAAATAACTAATCTCTTCAGGAGGCGTCGCTCATATGGGCAACCGGTAGCGATGATAAATAAACTTAAAAACACACACAAATGTTTCAACTCAAATTTAGGGCTTTTTAGGGTCAAAGCAAGTAAAATTTAGGGCCCATCAACAGCAAATATACATTACAAATGTGCACATAAACACATCAACGTGTTTCTTACCAAGATCCAAATGTTAGTTATATATTCGCCTTCTCCATGTGAATTTGGAAAAGAGAGGTTCCGGTTTACAGAGGGTTTTTTTCCCAATGAACAAAGAAAGGAAAATTTCGGGACCAAGAAATGTGTTGGGTTTGGAGGGAATTCCAGTTTAGAGGGGTTGTGGTTTAGAGGGGTTTCACTGTATTATTATTATCTGTGATATATTATGGTTTAAGGATGCAGATAGGATACAGTTGTTTATTATCCACAGGGAGTAACATTATTTTTATATAGAAGAATCTTTGTTTGGTACATGTAGTTTGAGTTTCTGTGTTGAACTTGTTGATAAGAAGTAGGACATAATTCCCCTCCCCACCCAGACATAATCCCTCTCCCCACCCAGACATAATCCCTCTCCTTCCCCGGACATAATCCCCCTCCCCCTGACATAATCCCCTTCCCCACCCAGACATAATCCCCCTCCCCACCCAGACATAATCCCTCTCCCCACCCAGACATAATCCCCCTCCCCCTGACATAATCCCCCCCCTCCCCACCCAGACATAATCCCCCTCCCCACCCAGACATAATCCCCCTCCCCACCAGACATAATCCCTCTCCCCACCCAGACATAATCCCCCCCCACCAGACATAATCCCTCTCCCCACCCAGACATAATCCCCCCCCCCCCTGACATAATCCCCCTCCCCCTGACATAATCCCCTCCCCACCCAGACATAATTCCCCTCCCCACCCAGACATAATCCCCTCCCCACCCGACATAATCCCCCTCCCCCTGACATAATCCCCCTCCCCACCCAGACATAATCCCCTCCCCCCTGACATAATCCCCCTCCCACCCAGACATAATCCCTCCCCCTGACATAATCCCCCTCCCCTGACATAATCCCCTTCCCCGAACATAACACCCCTCCCCCTGACATAATCCCCCTCCCCTGACATAATCCCCTCCCCACCCATACATAATCCCCCTCCCCCTGACATAATCCCCTTCCCCCGAACATAACCCCCCTCCCCCTGACATAATCCCCTCTCCCAGACATAACCCCCTCTCCCAGACATAATCCCCTTCCCCCAGAGAAAATCCCCCTCCGGACATAATCCCCTCCCCCGGACATAATCCCCCTCTCCCATAAATAATCCCCCTCTCCCAGACATAATCCCCTCCCCCGGACATAACCCCCCTCTCCCAGACATAATCCCCTTTCGGGGAATTACAGATTAGATGGGTTCTGGTTGAAGTTTTTCACTGTATACATGTATTTACCAGTATGCAAATAACAGACACCAGCATAAAAACAGCAAAAACTGGGCATTATGCAATACCTATATACAACCAAATCTATTCCAACAAAAATCAAGCATAACTAATCTAAGCTGTCAAAAACATAGTAGCTATTAATGCATCAATACCCAATTTGTTCATGCTGTTAATTATTTGACCTGGATTATTTCCCCCCTGCTTAAGACAGATATATTACACCGAACAACGCTTAGAGTACTATAGTATGAAAAATTCTAAAGCAATCAATTAGCCGGTAATAACTACGGTAATTAATGACTAATCACTATGGCGAGACAAAAAAAATCGTATTCCTCTTCAAAATTATTGTCACAATTACATATGTTATATAGGATCGGACTGGAGTGGTGATTTCGTACCATATTTTATCAGGGCATATTCTAGATGGCGACATGGGCAAAGTAGTCTCCCTTGGGACCCTGTCTTTACCACTTCTCCCCCCCCCCCAATATAATTTTCTTTTACAATCTTCAGACAAATTATTGTCCAGTAAAATACACATGGCCCATTATAAAGCACTCCTATTCAAATTAAATATTAATTAATTATTAAGTATTTAATAGTCATAATTATTGTGTATTTTAAATATTAAATAATAATAACATTAGATGACGCAATCGCGCGCTTTCTCACTTCTCTGGGTCTAGCTTGATCAAGCCCTTGTTTATGAAACGAGTTTTGGAATTTTGCATTCCAAAAGGCCGGCTCGCTTGATTAATAGCAAAATTCCAAAGCAAGTTTCATAAAATCATCACGCGTGTAATATCCTTTTTATCACATTACAATATTGGGGTTTAATCATATTTCTGCACATATATTTTCTACTTTCATTTTGGCGTCAACTGTCAGCGCAAATTATCATGACGTCTCACAATGCAAAGCAGTTTTATATATATGTTTCAAACGGGCCAACCAGGGCCGGCATGATTTAAATCACCCCAAAAGTCATAAAAGTCGACTTTTTTGACTTTTTTGTTTTTCTAAAAATTCATTTAAAAAGACTTCTTACAATTAAAGTGAAATAAACAAGTTATCTGAATTCAAATTTAAAGTTATTTGGTGCAAAAGGTTAATCTTTTTTACCTGTGTGGATAGGGCACACAATGTTAGGCAGTGGTTTATGGCCAGGGGTGACAATGGACAGGTTACATAATTAATAACACTTTGCAGTCTCCGTTGAAGTCAACCCTGGCCATACCCCCGCCCGCCCCACCCCCTGGGAATTTGACACCTCAGCAAACAAACCTTGGTGTTGAAAAGGCTGGAAAACTTGCCTTTTGTTTCCGATCAATCAACAACGACAATGGACAGAATGAAGCTGAGTGACAATGATTGATCTCTGGATCATTGAGTGAAAACACTGACAATATATGAAAAATATGAAATGTGTGGATCATTGAGTGAAAACATTGACAATATATGAAAAATATGAAATATGTGTGGATCATTGAGTGAAAACACTGACAATATATGAAAAATAAGAAATGGGTGGATCATTGAGTGAAAACACTGACAATATATGAAAAATAAGAAATGGGTGGATCATTGAGTGAAAACATTGACAATATATGAAAAATAAGAAATGTGTGTTAATTTTGATTACTTGGTCAAAGAGTTTTTAAAATGTAATAAAAATTTTATTTCAAACTGTTGACTTTTATTGGTGATTTAAATCGATTTTTTGGATTTAAATAAAAAAAGTCATGACTTTTTTAAAAATGTTTGCCAGCACTGGGGCCAACCGGAACAATATGCACAACTAGACATCATACTGGTGATGAAATCAAACAAGGGGTTTTGGAGAACATGCGCAGACAAGCTGCGAGTCATCAAAAGGGGCAGGGCAAATGGCCGTAAATCTGCAAAAAAAATCATAACAATGCTTGCTGCCAAGTTTGGTGAAAATATATCAAGGGGTTATGGAGATGAAGTCCAGAGAAGGTAAAGCGGACAGACAGACGGACGGAAATGGCAAAAACAAGAGCACCCCCTCTTTAGTGGAAACATAATAAATGTTACCGAAATACGTTTTACATGTTTATTTATCAGGGTCATTCTAGAGGGCGAAATATTCACCCAAGGGCCCCGACTTCCCACTTCTCCCTAAATAATTTTTTTTTTAATTTTCATACAACATTTTGTCCAGTAAAGATACACGTGGCCCATCATAAAGCACTTCAACTGGTCATACTGTCCATTTTAACCATATTTTGTTGAAATTTATTAAATAACATTATTCACTTCTCACTTCTCCCAAAAATTCTGACCAGGAAGGAACCACGATTTATATATATTCCAAGTCTGAACCAAATCCCTGGTTATCCAAAGGTCAGAGAGTTCAGTCAAAAGTTAGAATATCTAGAATATCCCATTTCATTCTGGATACATTTAAAGGCTTTTGCAAACAACATAGATCCAGATCAGCAGCAGCGTGACGCTGCGTGCTGATCAGGATCCATGTTGTTTGCCACATAGCCAAGTGTCTTAGCAAGATCATCTGAATAGCAAGCAGCATAGAGCCTGATCAGACAGAATGATATGTAGCAGCTGATCAGGATGCCCAATGTAGTTCATACCCCATTGGAAACTATTAACCTGTGATTCATTCCATAGTCCCAATATAATAAAATTTATATGAGGTGGGGTAGGTTTTTTATGCAAACTTCTAGTCCACTGATTGATTGCTACATAGTTGCTGCATGTCTGGTAACAGCCTAAATCTGTCTGTGATAATGGATTAAACAGACAATTTTATTACAAAACTAGAGATTGTTTTGGGGGAAAAAAACATAACCTGTATGTCTCCCCACTCACTGTTGCTTCAGTGGAGATATATAACTTATATTAATCTCTCTCGTTGGCGCGGATGAAAGCGTATATGTGGTCATGTGTGTGGAAGGAAACCGGAGTACTCAGAGAAAACCCACCTGACCGATCTGGCGACCACCGTACCGTCTCACATACTTCCCGGTCCGAGGATCGAATCCGGGTTGCATTGGTGAGAAGGTACATTTATGATTTCATCCGCGCCAACGACAGTTATTAATATATGTTGCTAAATCTTGCTTCGCAATCGTTGTAAAATAGTATTTCCAGATGGTGGAAGACCCGGGGTGCGACTGTACCGAGCAGTATATCCTGTATTGATGGTGGAAGACCCAGGGTGTGACTGTACCAAGCAGTATATCCAGTATTGATGGTGAAAGACCCAGGGTGCGACTGTACCGAGCAGTATTTCCAGTATTGATGGTGGAAGACCCAGGGTGTGACTGTACCGAGCAGTATATCCAGTATTGATGGTGGAAGACCCAGGGTGTGACTGTACCGAGCAGTATATCCAGTATTGATGGTGGAAGACCCAGGGTGCGACTGTACCGAGCAGTATTTCCAGTATTGATGGTGGAAGACCCGGGACTGTACCGAGCAGTATATCCTGTATTGATGGTGGAAGACCCGGGGTGCGACTGTACCGAGCAGTATTTCCAGTATTGATGGTGGAAGACCCGGGACTGTACCGAGCAGTATATCCTGTATTGATGGTGGAAGACCCGGGACTGTACCGAGCAGTATATCCTGTATTGATGGTGGAAGACCCGGGACTGTACCGAGCAGTATATCCTGTATTGATGGTGGAAGACCCGGGGTGCGACTGTACCGAGCAGTATTTCATGCACGCGACCGTGATGTCACCTATGTAGAACCACTAGCTCGATAGCTTCCTTACATGAATTTTGAGATTCGAAACCTACAGCTGCGCGAGTCAAGTGATTTGAAGTCGGTCAACGACTGTAACCACTTGGGACATGGACGGGCCCTTTTGTTTTTTTTAAATTATGCAGCGCAGCACACTTGCACACACTCTATAGCCTATGTTTAACAAATGCAACAGCTCGGGCTGATTAGCTTCTTTCTTAGGAAAGAGGTAACCATACAAGCAAGTTGCTTTCTCCTCAATCCTACATGTATTTTCTTATTGTGATCATTATACTATGTATATTCATTGAATAAAATATTGTTTAAACTAAAAAAAAAAACTAGCTTCTTTCTTCTTTGAAAAGCTTAGTTTATACAAATTTATTTTTAGCTTGATTGCGAAACAAGTTTTTTCAACTTGTATTAATCACTCTCGAGACCTCATTCCTGATTGAATCCAGCGCGACGAGGGAGAGAGAAGAGGCAACGTGGAATTTAAATTAAGGGCATAATCGTAGGGCTCGAACTCCGGACCTTTCGCACCTGAAGCGAACGTGCATCCACTGCGCTATCACGACTTCCACTTTGAAAAGCTTAACTTGACTTGCTAGTGCTCTATCATCTTCCCAAATTTGCAAGAGGCACGTGCTTTGAAGTGAACAGCAGATACAACAACCATGCGACAATACACTCCAGCAGCGCCAACAGTACACGCCTTTCTTAACCCTTTCAACACCACAGACCTCTAAATAGGCTTACAAAGAGTGTAGATCCAGATGAGCCGGCTCGTGACGAGCCGTCTCATCAGGATCTGCACTTTTTGCCAGTAATATTACTATTTTTAGGCACAATTACCCATTTTGATAAATGAACTGGTCCAAATGTAATCTTCTGATTTCATTTATTGGTCTAACAATATCATGAACCAGTCCATGTCAGTTACTTGGTGTTGAATGGGTTAACGGATCAAACAGCTAGGGCCGATTAGCTCTCCCTTTATTTTGGTTTGGAAAGCTTAACATATAATCTTTTTGACTTGCTAGTAATTCCTCCATCATCTTCCCAAATTTGCATGAGGTGCTTTGAAGTGAACAGCAGATACAACGACCATGGATGGGCTGGGCTCTCCTTTTGTTTTTTAAAATTTTGCGACAATACACTCCACTCCAGCAGCGCCAACAGTACACGCCTTTCTTAACGAATCAAACAGCTAGGGGGCCGATTAGCTCTCCTTTTTTTTGGTTTTGGAAAGCTTAAGTTGTAATCTTTTTGACTTGCTAGTAATTCCTCCATCATATTCCCAAATTTGATCAATACTTCATCCTAACTGGTGTTAATGTCTCGTATTTGTTGACGGAAATTGAGAGGTAATTACTCCATTATCGGGGGAAAACGGCAAACAAATGATAGCAAAGGTGGGAAAAGGAAGGCAAAGGAGTGAAATTAAGCAGGCCCACCAAACCTAAGATAGTATTGCTTGACATCGTTAATTTGTTGAAATGTTCACCTCCAAGATAAAGATCATTCATTGGTTACTATGAAGGTACTGGTTGGTATTGGGATGATGAGAGATTTTCTGAGCCAACAGTTAGCTAGTTCACAGATTAAGATATTCATCATACTGGCTCATTCTAGACAGTGATTCGGCCTTAGGGACCCTGACTTTGCCCCCTGGGGGCCCCACTTCTCCCTAAGAACAAAAAATTAAACACTGGGTCTATAACTGGAAAATATTCCTAACAATAGAAGCTACACTTTCCCAGTGTTTTTATTTTTGACCTATTCTTCAAGACACGAGCGGCAGTCGCGTTTAGAACATATGAGGAGAGACAATGTAACATCACCTACATGCAGCCGAGCTCGGCAAAATTCATCACAAGCTTTTCATTTCTCGTTTGTTCAAGTTCTACATGTATATACATACGCCTTCATCAGCACCATTTTCGCAAACGGGCAGTTTACCCAACAGCACCTTTCCATGGGCAGATTCCAGCAGTTAACCAGTACTTGGTGCACCAACCTCCGTAAGAAACTGCCAACTTTTTCATATAAAGAGGCACAGCCTGAGCAGGGCTCGAACCAGTGGGTGAGAATACCGTGACTAAGTCATAGAGGCTCCAGTGGGAGAACATACCGTGACTAGGTCAGAGAGGCTCCAGTGGGTAAGAATACTGTGACTAGATCACAGAGAGGGTCTAGTGAGAGAACATACTGTAACTAGGTAACAGAGGCTCCAGTGGGTGAGTATATCGTAACTAGGTCATATAGAGGCTCCAGTGGGAGAACATACCTTGACTATGTCACAGAGGCTCCAGTGGGTGAGTATATCGTGACTAGGTCACAGAGAGGCTCCAGTGGGAGAACATATCGTGACCAAGTCACAGAGAGGCTGCAGTGGGAGAACATATCGTGACTAGGTCACAGAGAGGCTCCAGTGGGAGAACATATCGTGACCAAGTCACAGAGAGGCTGCAGTGGGAGAACATATCGTGACCAAGTCACAGAGAGGCTGCAGTGGGTGAGTATATCGTGACTAGGTCACAGAGAGGCTCCAGTGGGTGAGTATATCGTAACTAGGTCATATAGAGGCTCCAGTGGGAGAACATACCTTGACTATGTCACAGAGGCTCCAGTGGGTGAGTATATCGTGACTAGGTCACAGAGAGGCTCCAGTGGGAGAACATATCGTGACCAAGTCACAGAGAGGCTGCAGTGGGAGAACATATCGTGACTAGGTCACAGAGAGGCTCCAGTGGGAGAACATATCGTGACCAAGTCACAGAGAGGCTGCAGTGGGAGAACATATCGTGACCAAGTCACAGAGAGGCTGCAGTGGGTGAGTATATCGTGACTAGGTCACAGAGAGGCTCCAGTGGGTGAGTATATCGTAACTAGGTCATATAGAGGCTCCAGTGGGAGAACATACCTTGACTATGTCACAGAGGCTCCAGTGGGTGAGTATATCGTGACTAGGTCACAGAGAGGCTCCAGTGGGAGAACATATCGTGACCAAGTCACAGAGAGGCTGCAGTGGGAGAACATATCGTGACTAGGTCACAGAGAGGCTCCAGTGGGAGAACATATCGTGACCAAGTCACAGAGAGGCTGCAGTGGGAGAACATATCGTGACCAAGTCACAGAGAGGCTGCAGTGCAAGGTAGGGATTCCTCAGAACTAAAATTCACACAAAAATTCAGACAAAGGGAACCCCGATTCCTGATAGAATACATCTCCACGAGAGCAGAGTCCTGGCTGAGGCTCGAAGTCACAGACCTCTCCGAGACAGCCATAGGGGCGGGCAGACATACCATCCACCCCCTCACGTGACGCTCCATGTTAATAACAGGTATGCCACTGTATTCTAGGTGAATGAACAGGTGTACATCTGCTACCCTGGATTGCAATCTCTCCAGCATATGGTTTTATTTACTTAGAAATTTCCAACATTTGCTCAGTTCCAAACACTCCTGACTACAGGTAGAAATTCAAGGAAAATCACTGGTTTACAAGAAACACACATGTAATCAAAACAATGCTTAACTCATTCAACACCAAGTAACTCACATGGACTGGTCCATGATATTCATAAACCAATAAATGAATCAGAAAATCACATTTGGACAAGTTCATTTATCAAAATGGGTAATTATGTCTAAAAATAGTCATATCACTGGCAAAAAGTGCAGATCCTGATGAGACGGCTCGTCACGAGCCGGCTCATCTGGATCTACACTTTTTGTAAGCCTATTTAGAGGTCTGTGGTGTTGAAAGGGTTAATGTCCGCCAAGTTTGAACACAAACCAAAACATACACAATAAAACAGTTTAAAATTGGAATAAAATTGGGTCAAATCGATATAGTTCTCAATAATTAACCTCGCCCGTACAAACCGGGAGGGGGGAATGGGGGGTGGGGTATTGTTTCCGGCTTCGTATGTCTGTAGACAGAATAATGCATATACCGGGCAACAAGTAGCGACGATCAATCAACACACACGCAAATATATCATAGATTTTCGGACGGGGGAGGGGGAGATTATGTAGAACTGTTATAGAACTATGAAAACTGGAACTGTTCTGGAACATCTGTTCTACAAAGTGCCATTTAACATTATGGAACTTATATGGAATAAGTGTAGAGTAATTCTAGTACAGTAGAATTGTTCTATACTTTTCTAGAATTGTTCTACACATTTTCGCCTGGGTGGGGACTGGACACAGACACCTACAATTAACACCTTTATAATCTTTTATCTAAAGAGCAATAAATTTATACTTGTGATTTTCATTACTTTTCAACTTTTAATTTATTACGTACAAGTCAATTAATAATCTGCACACCTGTTCACAGACTTGTATTAATTGGTCCACATTTGTGAATTATTCTAATTAATTCACCATCAATCTTAAATAATTCTTCTATTCATTCAGTAATGGATAGATTCGGGCTGCCAGGTGGATTTGTGGAGAACAAATTGCAACATTACATTGACAAGAAATATCACAGTAGGTGCTGCTGAATGGGGCCCGCCATAGCCGAAATTACAGCCCGCACTGGAAATATTGACACGGACGGACGGACATACCCAAAATTGTATATTAAAAGTGGCTATTCCTTTGTTCTCCCTGAAAACGATCAAAAAAACATTCTGGATTTGGTAGGTGGTGTTGTTCTTTGTCTATAACAAAAAAACATATTCCGGAAATGTTGAAAACGAATATAAAAAAAAGAATTCCTGAAAATCTGTATTAGCACTGGGCTGTCATATTAATCATATTGCAGGCATGTAAAACTCTTACAACAAGGCTTTCTTATGGGGTGGGGACATCGGTGCGCTCACCATGTATCTGTTAGAGCTTAGAGGTTGTAAGTAATGATAGCGCAGTGTTAGCGCGTTCACTTCAGGTGCGAAACGTCCGGAGTTTGAGCCACGCTGGAGCAGTTACGATTGTGCCCAGAGGCAAGGCATTTAAATTCCACGTTGCCTCTTCTCTCTCCCTCGTGGCGATGGATTTCATCAGTAACGAGGTCTCGAGAGTGATTAATATATAAGTTGTAGGAACTTGTTTCGCAATCAAGCTAAAAATAATTTGTATAAAATAAACCTGATCACCTAAACATCAAGACTCCTTAATTTTAAAAAAAATGTTATATTATGTAGTGTTGCTTTAACCCTTTCAACACAACAGGCCTCTCAATAGGCTTACAAAAAATGTAGATCCAGATGAGCCGTCTCATCAGGATCTGCACTTTTTGCCAGTAATATACTATTTTTAGACAAAAATTACCCATTTTGATAAATGAACTGGTCCAAATATAATTTTCTTATTAATTTATTGGTCTGAAAATATCATGGACCAGTCCAGGTCAGTTACTTGGGATTAAATGGATTAAAAGGTAAACATCAAGACTCCATAAAAGGGAACAGTCGCCCATAAAGCTATGACTTTATATATATTTCACTTCTATTATTCCCATAGTTTATCCTAGGTCAGAATATTTGGAAGAAGTGAGTGCGCCATTGCGTTCTTAAATGGTGTTATTTAATAAATTTGAAACAAAATATGGTTAAAATGCACAGTATGACCATTAAATACAACATTTGAATAGAAGGAGTGCTTTATACTGGCCAAAATTTTGTATGAAAATTGTAAAAAAAAAAATATTTTTAGGGGAAACATTTTGTTTGAAAATCGTAAAAAAAAAAAACATTTTAGGGAGAAGTGGGGCCCCCAGAGGGCAAAGTCAGGGTCCCTAGGGCAACTATTTCTCCCACAATGCCCCTCTAAACTGATCCCTGAATTATGTTCTCAGAATCTGATATTTTAAACTACAGGTCATGAATATTCCATAAAGTTTCCTCTCTAAAATTAATTTTTTTGTATCAGAAGGATAAATATTAATTACCCTATCTTATAAATTAATTATTTAGACTCATCTCCCGAAAATTTATAAGACAGTAGCCTAATATTCCTCTATTGTATCCTATAATTATGAAAGCAAAATTCTCCCCAACTGGCCTCTATCTCCAGCCCTGATCCTCTACAATACATTACATTTAATACAGTTTTATTGATTGAAACTATTTCTTTACCGGGACAACGAATCAATCTCAAAGACTTAAACAAGCCTCACTCTCACCGTGCTCGCTCACCATAAAAAACACACCAGCAAAGCACCATAGAAATGAATAAAACATAAAATACAGGATTAATTCAGCAGTGTGTAAATTTTTGACGTTTATTTACAATTTTTGGTCACATGACCATGTCGACAGCTGCTACTGTACATGTACCACGGAATACATCATAGCCCTAAGAGTTACTGTGTAGCAGAAAGAGAATTTTTATGACAAGAGAAATTTTTCGTTTGGTGTTGACATTAATTTAGTGCATATTTTTTGTCTGTCCTCGTGGTAACTGAGTACAGTCAAACCTCAATGCATTTGAACTCTATTGAGAGGCCACCTGCCAACAAAGGTCATTTTTTGACTTTCCCGAGGGTGGCATTTATAGACAGGTTTGACTGTAGTTTGTTTTTGTTTGCATTAGTCTCCTCTAAATATGCTTACAAAAAGTGTAGATGAGCCGGCTCGCTATCAGGATCTGCACTTTTTGCCAGTAATATTACCATTTGTAGACAAAATGACCCCTATTTTGATAAATGAACTGGTCCAAATGTAATAAAGTTTCTTATTAATTTATTGGTCTAAAATTATCAGGGACCAGTCCATGTCAGTTACTTGGTGTTGAATGGTTTAACCAATGTTGGATATCCAGCCTGGTTAGTAGTAATGAATCAGTAACTAATGGTGGATATCTGGCCTGGTGAGTAGTAATGAATCAGTAACTAATGGTGGATATTCGGCCTGGTTAGTAGTAATGAATCAGTAACTAATGGTGGATATCCGGCCTGGTGAGTAGTAATGAATCAGTAACTAATGGTGGATATCCGGCCTGGTGAGTAGTAATGAATCAGTAACCAATGGTGGATATCCGGCCTGGTTAGTAGTAATGAATCAGTAACTAATGGTGGATATCCGGCCTGGTTAGTAGTAATGAATCTGTAACTAATGGTGGATATCTGGCCTGGTTAGTAGTAATGAATCAGTAACTAATGGTGGATATCTGGCCTGGTGAGTAGTAATGAATCAGTAACTAATGGTGGATATCCGGCCTGGTGAGTAGTAATGAATCAGTAACTAATGTTGGATATCTGGCCTGGTGGGTAGTAATGAATCAGTAACTAATGGTGGATATCCGGCCTGGTGAGTAGTAATGAATCAGTAACCAATGGTGGATATCCGGCCTGGTTAGTAGTAATGAATCAGTAACCAATGGTGGATATCCGGCCTGGTTAGTAGTAATGAATCAGTAACCAATGGTGGATATCCGGCCTGGTGGGTAGTAATGAATCAGTAACTAATGGTGGATATCTGGCCTGGTTAGTAGTAATGAATCAGTAACTAATGGTGGATATCTGGCCTGGTTAGTAGTAATGAATCAGTAACTAATGGTGGATATCCGGCCTGGTGAGTAGTAATGAATCAGTAACCAATGGTGGATATCTGGCCTGGTTAGTAGTAATGAATCAGTAACCAATGGTGGATATCCGGCCTGGTGAGTAGTAATGAATCAGTAACTAATGGTGGATATCCGGCCTGGTGAGTAGTAATGAATCAGTAACTAATGGTGGATATCTGGCCTGGTGAGTAGTAATGAATCAGTAACTAATGGTGGATATCTGGCCTGGTGAGTAGTAATTGACTGCGATCCCTGGATTACCAGTCCAACATGTTAATCAATGGACTACAGATCCGTCTGTATTAGAGGTGTGTTGCTAAGACACATGTATAGCCTTTATTTAACCCAGCATACAGAGTTAAGATGAATATTGCAGTTAGTGGAAAAAAAACTCAAGGTTAATCAGGTCAGAATTTTTAGGTGTGTGTTTTACGTTTATTTATCGTCGCTACCGGTTGCCCATATGAGCGACGCCTCCTGAAGGGATTAGTCATTTCCGAACAGATTAGTCATTTTAGATTTTGGAGGATAATGCAATGATACAGATTGAGACCCATTCCAGTCTCCTCTGGTTCTTTTATGTGCACCGTGTAAAGCACCGACACGAGACCTCGGTTTAACGTCCCATCTGAAAGACTGTTAAAATTTTATTAGGGTCAGACGGGGGATCGAACCTATGATTCATGGATTACCAGTCCAGCGTGTTACCACTGGACTACAGATCCGTCCTGGAAAAGATTCTAATTTTAATAAACTGCCATTTACAAAGTTATTGGCGACTTTGTACATAAACAATCATAATAAAGGGAGGTAATTTGAAAAATAATAATACAAACAAAATATCACAAAAGACTAGCTCATTTGTAAGCAGGGCAGATCTATCTTAATCAAGAGTTGATCTTTTCCTCTCTCCCATCGTTTCCAGATGTTGATTTCTATTTGCTATGGGCATCTGTTTAATTTTTGCAAACCAAGCTTTTTGTATGTTTTTTGCATACATATAGAAATATTGAATATAGCAAGCAAGACTCATTCTAGGTCAGAATTATTTTGGGGAGAAGTGAGAAAGCATGCGATCGCGTCCTTAAATGATGTTATTTAATAAATTTCAAAAAAATATGGTTAAAATACACATTATGTATGACCATTAAGTACAACATTTGAACAGAAGGAGTGCTTTATAATGAGCTAACGTATCTTTATGGGACAAACTTTGCATGCAAATTGTAAAAATAAATTATTTTTTTTCTTTCTTTTTTTAGGGAGATGTGGGGGCCCCCAGGGGGCGAAGTCAGGGTCCCCAGGGTGACTATATCGCCCAAATCGCACTCTAGAATAAGCTCTGATATAGTATCACTCCTCCCTAGTTCAGGGACCTGTATCACTCCTCCCTAGTTCAGGGACCTGTATCACTCCTCCCTAGTTCAGGAACCTGTATCACTTCTCCCTATTTTAAGTTCAAGGACCTGTATCACTCCACCCTATTTTAAGTTCAGGGATCTGTATCACTCCTCCCTATTTTAAGTTCAAGGACCTGTATCACTCCTCCCTAGTTCAGGGACCTGTATCACTCCTCCCTAGTTCAAGGACCTGTATCACTCCACCCTATTTTAAGTTCAGGGATCTGTATCACTCCTCCCTATTTTAAGTTCAAGGACCTGTATCACTCCTCCCTAGTTCAAGGACCTGTATCACTCCTCCCTAGTTCAGGGACCTGTATCACTCCTCCCTAGTTCAAGGACCTGTATCACTCCTCCCTAGTTCAGGGACCTGTATCACTCCTCCCTAGTTCAGGAACCTGTATCACTCCTCCCTAGTTCAGGAACCTGTATCACTCCTCCCTAGTTCAGGAACCTGTATCACTCCTCCCTAGTTCAGGAACCTGTATCACTCCTCCCTAGTTCAAGGACCTGTATCACTCCTCCCTAGTTCAAGGACCTGTATCACTCCTCCCTAGTTCAAGGACCTGTATCACTCCTCCCTAGTTCAGGAACCTGTATCACTCCTCCCTAGTTCAGGGACCTGTATCACTCCTCCCTAGTTCAGGAACCTGTATCACTCCTCCCTAGTTCAAGGACCTGTATCACTCCTCCCTAGTTCAAGGACCTGTATCACTCCTCCCTAGTTCAAGGACCTGTATCACTCCTCCCTAGTTCAGGAACCTGTATCACTCCTCCCTAGTTCAGGGACCTGTATCACTCCTCCCTAGTTCAAGGACCTGTATCACTCCTCCCTAGTTCAAGGACCTGTATCACTCCTCCCTAGTTCAGGGACCTGTATCACTCCTCCCTAGTTCAAGGACCTGTATCACTCCTCCCTAGTTCAAGGACCTGTATCACTCCTCCCTAGTTCAAGGACCTGTATCACTCCTCCCTAGTTCAAGGACCTGTATCACTCCTCCCTAGTTCAAGGACCTGTATCACTCCTCCCTAGTTCAGGGATCTGTATCACTCCTCCCTAGTTCAAGGACCTGTATCACTCCTCCCTAGTTCAAGGACCTGTATCACTCCTCCCTAGTTCAGGGACCTGTATCACTCCTCCCTAGTTCAAGGACCTGTATCACTCCTCCCTAGTTCAGGGATCTGTATCACTCCTCCCTATTTTAAGTTCAGGGATCTGTATCACTCCTCCCTAGTTCAGGGATCTGTATCACTCCTCCCTAGTTCAGGGATCTGTATCACTCCTCCCTATTTTAAGTTCAAGGACCTGTATCACTCCTCCCTAGTTCAGGGACCTGTATCACTCCTCCCTATTTTAAGTTCAGGGACCTGTATCACTCCTCCCTATTTTAAGTTCAGGGAGATTTTCTTGTCTTAAAACGAATACAATTACATGTATGATAAAACAACATTTTTAAGAAATTGGTGACGAGTCATTTTCAACAGGATCTTTCAAATTAGTAATTTCGTTAACCCTTTCGCTCATAGAAGCACATCTTGATGCCATTACAAAATACAACATACATTGACAATGTAGTAGCCAAACCAATGTTCATAAACCCTTTCCCTCATAAAAGCACCTCTTGATGCCATTACAAAATACGACATACATCGACAATGTAGTAGCCAAACCAATGTTCATAACAAAGGCCAGAATCTCATGTAGTCCCAGTAATATCTATGGAGGTGGAATAGATATGGCCACTACTTATCTACTGCATGATAGCTAAATGGCTGTCGTTTGTATGGAGATATAATAGTATATTAACCTAAATCTCATGTAGTCCCAGTAATAGCTATGGAGGTGGGATAAATATGGCGACTACTTATCCACTGCATGATAGCTAAATGGCTGCCGTTTGTATGGAGATATAATAGTATATTAACCTAAATCTCATGTAGTCCCAGTAATAGCTATGGAGGTGGGATAGATATGGCGACTACTTATCCACTGCATGATAGCTAAATGGCTGCCGTTTGTATGGAGATATAATAGTATATTAACCTAAATCTCATGTAGTCCCAGTAATAGCTATGGAGGTGGGATAGATATGGCGACTACTTATCCACTGCATGATAGCTAAATGGCTGTCGTTTGTATGGATATATAATAGTATATTAACCTAAATCTCTATGAAGGAAAGGGTTAATACAGATTTCCCGGAATTAATCAAGAATTTCAGGAATTTGTTTTTTCGTGATATTTTTGGGGTCATTTTCAGAACTTTCAGTCTAATTCCTGTTAACCCATTCAACACCAACACAATTTTGTCTAATAATAGTAATAATACTGGCAAAAAGTGCAGATCTTGATCTGGTTCTACACTTTTTGCAAGATTATTTGGAGGTATGTAGTGTTGAAAGGGTTAATGAAAGCTGTGATTGAACTATTCCCATTTGAAAGGTCTAGTTTGAGTCGTGTTTTAAAGCGACACTACATCGGAGAAAAATGCACATTTGGTATATTCCCCACCACCCCTAAAATATTTGTAAAAAATCTTAGTATTTCAACTAATAAACAAGTGTCGTATACGACGCTTATAGATATAACACAATAATGTAAATAGGGTCAACCTCCATGTGTAATGCAACGTGTGTATCATGAATAACAATATTTAGTGTACAGATTTACCGTTATATCTCACATTTTAGTGTGCGCATATTTATTTTCATACTGAGGAGATTTAAATTATCTCTAAACGACAGTAACGTGCGTTTCGTATGGACTCCAGTAAACCTCAATTCAGGAGCGTGGCTGACTATTATTTCACCTTTGAGCGCAAATAGACTTCAAAAACACTGTTTATTAATTGAAAGTTGCAATATATACATACGTAAATAAATGTCATGCCTTTTCTCGATGTAATGTCACTTAACCAATTTCATTCTGGATACATTTAAAGGCTTTTGCAAACAACATAGATCCAGATCAGCCGCAGCGTGACGCTGCGTGCTGATCAGGATCTATGTTGTTTGCTACATAGCCAAGTGTCTTAGCAATATCATGTGAATAGCAAACAGCATAGAGCCTGATCAGACGGCACATTCTGTGGCCATTGATCTGGCTCTATGTTCTTTGCAAATACCGTTTGAACGGTATCCAGAATGAAATGGGTTAATGAAAAATAAGTAACAATTTTTACGAAAAAAAATATTTGTGCCTTTTTTGCGATGTAATGTCGCTTTAATGAAAACAATCAACCGTAATAGTGTTAACCAATTAAAATGTGTGTGGGGTATGATACTATTTTCACGTGCGTATACTGACCTTGTGGTACGGATCGTTGAACTGTAAGCCACCAGCATGCAGGACAGGGATATAAAAAGAGAAAAACACAACAAAACATAGGTATGATTATCATAGCAACTAAAAATAGTGGTTACCATAGCAACAGAACAAACTTATAAAATGAAGCATATACTGCAAGAAATAAACAAATACTGCAGTGTAATTGTCACAGGATTATATTTCAACATTATGGCAGTGGTAAATTGTCAAATGACTTTATGAACAGTATGGTAGTGTAAATGTTAAAGGAATATAATAAACAGTATGGTAGTGTAATTATTATGGGTATTTTATAAACAGTATGGTAGTGTAATTGTCATGGGTATTTTATAAACAGTATGGTAGTGTAATTGTTATGGGTATTTTTATATACAGTATGGTAGTGTGATTGTTATGGGTATTTTATATACAGTATGGTAGTGTAATTGTTATGGGTATTTTATAAACAGTATGGTAGTGTAATTGTTATGGGTATTTTTATAAACAGTATGGTAATGTAATTGTTATAAATAGGTATTTTTATAAACAGTATGGTAGTGTAATTGTCATGGGTATTTTATAAACAGTATGGTAGTGTAATTGTTATGGGTATTTTATAAACAGTATGGTAGTGTAATTGTCATGGGTATTTTATAAACAGTATGGTAGTGTAATTGTTATAAATGGGTATTTTTATAAACAGTATGGTAGTGTAATTGTCATGGGTATTTTATAAACAGTATGGTAGTGTAATTGTCATGGGTATTTTTATATACAGTATGGTAGTGTAATTGTCATGGGTATTTTTATAAACAGTATGGTAGTGGAATTGCAAATGTAAATGTCTTTTGTTTAGTGACAGACCCAAAACCATTGAAATGTATGCTTAGCGAATTGTGGGCGACACCTATTTCAGGCCCAGACTGTATTCAAGATGGGAAAGGGTTGTACTGAAATGTTCGTATTAAAGACTTGTGGGCGACACCCAGGGGAGACAATGAATGTAAAAAAACATTGTAAAATTGTCAAAAATTACTTGAATATCTATATTTAGTGATGTGTGAATACTGTAAAATTGTTCAAAAATTACTTGAATATCTATAATTAGTGATGTGTGAATACTGTAAAATTTTTCAAAATTTACTTGAATATCTATATTTAATAATGTGAGACGACTGTATATTTGTCAAAAATTACTTGAATGTCTATATTTAGTGGATGTGTGAATACTGTAAAATTGTTCAAAAATTACTTGAATATCTATAATTAGTGATGTGTGAATACTGTATAATTGTTCAAAAATTACTTGAATATCTATATTTAATAATGTGAGACGACTGTAAATTTGTCAAAAATTACTTGAATATCTATATTTAGTGATGTGTGAACACTGTAAAATTGTTCAAAAATTACTTGAATATCTATATTTAGTGATGTGTGAATACTGTAAAATTGTTCAAAAATTACTTGAATATCTATATTTAGTAATGTGAGACAACTGTAAAATTGTCAAAAATTACTTGAATATCAATATTTAGTGATGTGTGAATACTGTAAAATTGTTCAAAAATTACTTGAAAAAAAAACAAAAAACAAAAAACAATATCTATATTTAGTGATGTGTGAATACTGTAAAATTGTCAAAAAACAAACACAAAAACACAAATCAAAAATTACTTGAAACTATATTTAGTGATGTGTGAATACTGTAAAATTGTTCAAAAATTACTTGAATATCTATATTTAGTGATGTGTGAATACTGTAAAATTGTTCAAAAATTACTTGAATATCTATATTAAACAAACAAAAAACAAACAAAAGATGTGTGAATACTGTAAAATTGTTCAAAAATTACTTGAATATCTATATTTAGTGATGTGTGAATACTGTAAAATTGTTCAAAAATTACTTGAATATCTATATTTAGTAATGTGAGACAACTGTAAAATTGTCAAAAATTACTTGAATATCAATATTTAGTGATGTGTGAATACTGTAAAATTGTTCAAAAATTACTTGAATATCTATATTTAGTAATGAACACAAAACAAAAAACAAAACAAAAATGTGAACACTGTAAACTTGTTCAAAAATTACTTGAATATATTTAGTGATGTGTGAATACTGTAAAATTGTTCAAAAATTACTTGAATATCTATATTTAGTGATGTGTGAATACTGTAAAATTGTTCAAAAATTACTTGAATATCTATATTTAGTAATGTAAGACGACTGTAAAATTGTTCAAAAAATTACTTGAATATCTATATTAAGTGATGTGCGAGGTAGTGCTCGGGGATGCCCGATGTACACCTGCATGATTATTTATGACACTCTTCTCGACCTATACAATTTATACAGGTATAACACACTGCAGTATTTCGGAAAACTATACCTAACTCTTTGCACGCTATAAATAATAAAATAAAAAATAACGCCACAATTCTAATGAAATTCCGCGACATATTTCCAGATGTTTCAACTACGAGTAAGAAAAACACATTAATTTTTATAGAAGTATCGACTGCTATACTTATTTGAACTATTTATAGACTTTATTTTTTTACCCAGCATGCAAAGAGTTAATGTAATTGGAAACACAACATGTACGTCTCACTACTAGTCTTGTAAAAACCAAGATTCATAAATTCATTAAAATCATACTTCCAAACAACGGAACACGGACACCCGCGGGTTCATTCTAGGTCAGATTGTTTGGGAGAAATTAGAAAAGTGCGCGATTGCGTCCTTAAATGGTGTTCTTTAATAAACTTCTGCAAAATAGGGTTAAAATACACAGTATGACCATTAAATACAACATTTGAAATAAGGGGCCAGTGTATCTTACTGGACAAAATGTTGTATGAAAATGGTAACAAAACAAATATTTTTCAAAGAATGAAAAAATTATTTCTTCAAAGAATGAACCCTGACGCACGATGTTTTTTATTTGGTCACAGGTGCCACCATATTTTAGTACTATTAATCTATAGTCTGTGAGTTGTTTAATTACCATCTAATGTACCGTATATTCCCAGCCATAAGACATCTTGGCAATAAGTTGGGAGTTAAACTTTGGTTTGTGGCAGTCGTGATAGCACAGTAATAACACAGTGGTAGCGCGTTCGCTTCTGGCGCGAAAGGCATTTAAATTCCACGTTGCCTCTTCTCTCTCCCTCGTGGCGATGGATTCCATCAGGAATGAGGTCTCGAGAGTGATTAATATAAGTTGTACAAACTTGTTTTAGCAATCGAGCTAACAGAAATGTGTATACACTAAAAGAAATTTGTACAAACTAAACATTAGCTTGAATATGCTGATTTTAAGCTGGATCCTTCTATAACATGGGTTTAATGGGAAACCGGTAGTGACGTTAAATAAACTTAAATAAAATTAAAAAAATAAAAAAAAGTCGAGGTTACTTTAAGTTACTTTTTGGATTTATGACATTCGTTACGACAATGGTTTTTCCTTCTCATTTTTTAATAAAACTGGGCCCAATTTGAGATATCTGGATGACTTTATTGCATTAATAAAAATCATAAAATGTTATTTAATTAGATACCACAGTTTATCTTTCCTGAACACACATTCAGATTCATAAGATTAAATAAAATTTTCCAAACATTTTTTTTCCAAAAATAATTTTTTGGATCGTTTCTCGGGCATAAGTCGACATATTTACTCTTTCATCACATTTCTGGATGAGAAAAAGTTGTTTCTATTGCTGCAAGTAATTCCCACGACCGTTCCAACACCAGACTAGGGTATACTAGTATAATATATATATACGGTATAGAAGACTATTCAACCATACTCACCGCACTAAAGTCGAGCAGGTCGTTCAGTTCTTTATCCGGCTGCATCTGCATCCTCTCACCGAACCTTTGATACGGCCCTCCACCCGCACTGCAATAGAAAATCAAACTGAAAGTGAGTATTCACGTAATGGATATTTCCTCCAATTCAGAGCATTATCATATGCTGCATGAAAGTTAAACATTCCAGGAAATTGGTGCAAGTGCTAAGCAGAAATATTCCTTTCTTGAGCCATGCCATTGGTGGTACAGCAGTATCATGAAATTTTGGCTCATCATACAGAATTTTTTATTTAAGTGATAACTGCGTAATTGCGCCCTAAAATGGTTATTATTTAATAAATTTCAGGGCTCATTCTAAAGGGCGATGTCGACGAATTAGTCGCCCTAGGGATCCTGACATCACCCCCTGGGGACCCCACTTGACAATTCTGGGGCGAAGTCAGAGGCAGCAACACTGATTAAAATAATGCCCTTAAAATTCCTCTGTAATTTCTCAGAAAAATGGCTGGAACATATTGAAATCCTTCTGCTTCTGTGGAGAATAATTTTATGAAAATCAAGCAAACAATTACAACAACAAAAAACATGCATAGAAACTAAAAGTCAAGCAAACATCATGCTGGAAGACTATAATCTGTTCATTCTATGCATGGACGGAAGACTATAATCTGTTCATTCTATGCGTGGACGGAAGACTATAATCTGTTCATTCTATGCGTGGACAACATTGTTGAAAACCATCAAATATTGATTTTTTTTGGATGGGAAAGGGTTTTAAGTCGCACCAACCGATTAGGTTGTAGCAGGTTCGTTAGTGGCCATATTGTTTCCAAATATTCACCTTTTTTTTACCGTAATAATTTATTATTGAAAAATGAAAATACCAGACAATAATCACAATATCTAATTATCCTTGCAACATCTCGGTGTGCAGTACACACATCCTAAGTAAGCGCAAAATGGGGCTTTAATAGAGACAAATCTCACAAATTACTGGTTATAATATTCACATCTAAATAAGAAACGTTGGTGGCTATGGTTACCTGTTACTTGGATACACTAGCATGTCACTGTATCTGGGGTACGGAACTCGAGGACTGAAATTAGTAATAATCTGTACTTGCCCACAACAATAACGCCACAATCAACCGATACCGTAGCATATTCACCAATATGTATATATCTCGATCATATGCTTATTCAGGTTTCCCGCTGTTCGCCGCCCAAAAAAACAAATACTGGCGGCAGAGTTCATTCTAGGTCAGAATTTTTGGGAGAAGTGAGAAAGCGCGTGATTGCGTCCTTAAATGGTGTTCTTTAATATACTTCTGCAAAATATGGTTAAAATGCACAGTACAACCATTAAATACAACATTTGAGTAGAAGGATGCTTTATAATGGGCCAGTGTATCTTACTAGACAAAATTTTGTTTGAAAATCGTAAAAAAAAACATTTTATGGAGAAGTGGGGCCCCCCCAGAGGGCGAAGTCAGGGTCCCTAGGTCGACAATTTTGCCCACATCGCCCTCTAAAATGATCCATGACTGGCGCTTTTTTTGGGACACATGTTTTGTCCAGTGGAAATAGCTAACGGCGGCTATACATGGGACAAGATAACGCGGGCTTGTAAGGCCCTTATGTGGAGCAGAGTTAAACCGAGAGTGTAATATTCAGTGCCATTTGCTTGTAAAAGATACGCGTCCTATTGGTGAGTAATTACGGTACAGTATAACTGGGAATTTTCACGGCTCATTTTTTTGGGGATCGATTTGAGAGAAAGCAACTGTGATTTGCATTGCTTATATAACTGTACATGCCATCGATACTGTGAATACAGTCAGCCATGTGTTCTCGGGCGGGGTTTTTGCATTTTGCATTGCTTATATAACTGTACATGCCATCAATGCTACGGTGTTCCAGTGTACTATCAACTTCTCCGGCGTTTTTTTGGGGGGTGAAAAATATGGATTACTGTAGGGTTTATTTTAGAGTGGGAAAAATGACAGGGTGGGTTGGAAAAGGGACAGGGTGAATTTTGAGCGGGAGGGGTATTTTTGGGGTCTCCGAAAACGGTGCTACAGTTAAAGTTACAGCGATTGACAGCTTATTATGCTTGAGGCAGTAGGGCAAACAGGCGGACAAGCTTGAGTTTATAAAGGTATGTCCGCCCGAAGGAACTCGCCCATCGAGGTTTATAGAAAAAACAAGAAACAAATGTAACAAAATATATGAAATAGGGCGGGCTAAAAGGTCAGGGCTAAAAGGGAGCAGGGCAGGACAGGGTGTCGTTCCACTCGTTGAAGTTTTATATAATTATGCGCTGGAAGTTAATCTAATTCAAACATTCCCTAAGTTCCATACAAAAACAAAAGCAGACAAATCTCTAAGAGTCAAAGTTAAACAAGAAAAGAGTATGCTAAAGTTGCATACCTTGCAGTTTGCACATGAATTTCAGGTCACGAAAAATCACCAGTTATACACTATATTATATGGCTGCAAACAATAACATTAGCAGAATACATAGAACGCAATCGCCGATGTGAACACGCACCAGTGGAAGCTCGAGCAACAGAAATGTTGTATGCTATTACAATGTGTACAAAAGAAATAAGGGAGCACACATTTTTACGAAACTATGATAGTCATGATACTGAAGTGGTAAACTTTGTAGTTAAAATTTGAATAGGACTCAGCGGTGCTCATTCTAGAGGGTGACTTGGGTGAAATAGTCACCTTGCCCGTGGGATCCTGACTTCGTATCTTGGGGGCACCAATTCTCCAGTATTTTTTTTACAATTTTCAGACAATTATTGTCCAGTAAGATACACTGGCCGTTGTAAAAGCTCTCCTTCTATTAAAGTATTGTATTTAACTCTTTCAGCGCCGAATAAATTCAGAGCATGTGCAAACAACATAGATCCAGATCAGACGCGGCGTGATCAGGATCTATGTTGTTTGCTATTCAGACAGGTGCTTCAGCTCCACTGTCTGAAGAGCAATCAGCAAATAGCCTGATCAGACGGCATGTTCTGTTCTGTCCGATCGGGTTCTCTACTTTTTTACAAAGTCGCTTTTATGCGACATTGGCGGTGAAAGAGTTAATGGCCACAATGTGTATTTTAACCCTATTATGTTGAAATGTGTTAAAAAATACCAATAGATGACGCAATCGCTCTTTCCCACTTCTCCCAAAAATGTGGTCCTGGCTTGAGCTCTGATATTGCGGTATTTAAAACATTTTTAATGGACCTTGACAAGATATGCGATCAAATGAGTATGATGTTCCTGGATATTAGAATGATGCAACGCTGGTGCGGGTCCACATCCGAGTCCCATGCTAACTAATTAAACGGGAATTAACCCATTTCATTCTGGATACCGTTCAAACAGTATTTGCAAAGAACATAGAGCCAGCTCAACCGCCACGGAACGTTCCGTCTGATCAGGCTCTATGCTGTTTGCTATTCAGATGATCTTGCTAAGACACATGGCTATGTAGCAAACAACGTAGATCCTGATCAGCAAGCAACGTCACGCTGTGGCTGATCTGGATCTATGTTGTTTGCAAAAGCCTTTAAATGTATCCAGAATGAAATGGGTTAAAAATAAAATTAACAAACTATTCATGCAAACAACATTCATAACAGCATAACAACAACAACAAACCTGTATTATATACAGGATCCCCCAACAGAGGTCATAAAACCTTTCTCAGATCTCAAAACTTGAGAGTCTTGTTTGGTGGAGTTTGAGACCTACACTCATCTCAATCAATCAGAAAGCACGAGACTACACTCATCTCAATCAATCAGAAAGCATGACACTACACTCATCTCAACCAATCAGAAAGCACCAGACTACACTCATCTCAATCAATCAGAAAGCACGAGACTACACTCATCTCAACCAATCAGAAAGCACGAGACTACACTCATCTCAATCAATCAGAAAGCACGAGACTACACTCATCTCAACCAATCAGAAAGCACGAGACTACACTCATCTCAACCAATCAGAAAGCATGACACTACACTCATCTCAACCAATCAGAAAGCATGACACTACACTCATCTCAACCAATCAGAAAGCACCAGACTACACTCATCTCAACCAATCAGAAAGCACCAGACTACACTCATCTCAACCAATCAGAAAGCATGACACTACACTCATCTCAACCAATCAGAAAGCACCAGACTACACTCATCTCAACCAATCAAAAAGCATGACACTACACTCATCTCAACCAATCAGAAAGCATGACACTACACTCATCTCAACCAATCAGAAAGCACGAGACTACACTCATCTCAACCAATCAGAACGCACCAGACTACACTCATCTCAACCAATCAGAAAGCACGAGACTACACTCATCTCAACCAATCAGAAAGCATGACACTACACTCATCTCAACCAATCAGAAAGCACCAGACTACACTCATCTCAACCAATCAGAAAGCACCAGACTACACTTATCTCAACCATTCAAAAAGCACAAGACTACACTCATCTCAACCAATCAGAAAGCACAAGACTACACTCATCTCAACCAATCAGAAAGCACCAGACTACACTCATCTCAACCAATCAGAAGGTATCAGACTGAGTTTGATGCACGTGTATTATACGGTCCGAGAACAACTTTAATGATTGCCATTTGTGAATGATGTAAAAACTGTGGCTCATGTTAACATATTCTGGGTAGTAAATGCATTATGGTCAAGTGTGTGTTTTACGTTTATTTATCGTCGCTACCGGTTGCCCATATAAGCGACGCCTCCTGAATAGATCAGTCATTTTAGATGTTTGTAGGATAGTGCAATGATACAGACAGAGACCCATTCCAGTCTCCTCTGGCTCTTTTACGTGCATGATGTAAAGCACCGACACGAGACTTCGGTTTAAAGTCCCATCTGAAAGACTTAATTTTATTAGGGTCAGACGTGGGATCGAACCTGCAATCCTGGATTACAAGTCCAACGTGTTACCACTGGACTACAGATATATATGTGTTTGTAAAGTCAACAAACTCTCCCTTATATACCTTAACTCTCTGCAAGCTAGGTGTAAATAATGCTCAAATATGTCATGTAAATGTCATCAGAATTGTGTTGTAACGTAAATAATGCCTAAATATGTGGTGCAAATTTCATCAGAATTGTGTTGTAACGTAAATAATGCCTAAATATGTGGTGCAAATTTCATCAGAATTGTGTTGTAACGTAAATAATGCCTAAATATGTGGTGCAAATTTCATCAGAATTGTGTTGTATCGTAAATAATGCCCAAATATGTGGTGCAAATTTCATCAGAATTGTGTTGTAACGTAAATAATGTCATGAAATTTCCGCCGCAACTTCAGGTGCGAAAGGTCCGGAGTTCGAGCCCCGCTGGAACCATTACAATTGTGCCCATAGGCAAGCGCATTTAAATTTCACGTTGCCTCTTCTCTCTCCCTCGTGGCGATGGATTCCATCAGGAATGAGGTCTCGAGCGTGAAAGTTGAAATAACTTGTTTCGCAATTGAGCTAAAATAAATTTGTATAAACTACTGCAACTGATTATATACATGTAGACATGGCTACATCAAGTTTTAATTTTTGCGATTTTATCGGAAACCCCCCCAATATCACCTGTAAGATGACGATGGCTAACTCAGTCTTAATTTTACCTGTAAACCCAAATTTATAATAAATACGACACACACACTCTAGCCACGCGACACAGGTATTCTTATGCTAAAGGTTACAGTTGATAGATACGTCAAGTAGAACAGTGGGAATGAGTTTGAACTTTGACCTGGGTGACAGGTGTTCTGTCACGGTGTTTGCGCTTCATCAATGGTTCCCCCATCTTAATGAATGGTTCCCTTCATGATATCAGTCTGTAAAACTGGTTAAATACAATTGCAGTTCTGAACGATTTGTATACAAATTTAGTCAATATGCATTTTGTATTAAGTCGCTACACCAGTAGGGGTTTTTTTATGAGGTGTCTTCACCACACATGGTGCTGCACCCTTGCCCCTTTTGTTAGCGCAGTCAATAAGGTCCCATGCATTAAAAATATTTAAGGAGAGGACAATCATAAGCTATACAGCTTTCTGTCAAATTCCTTATATCAGTTGTTGTAAATAATCATGTATTGACAGAAAATAAATATGTTTAAACTAATATAATTATTTTCGTAAGCTTATTTAAAGACAGGAACGAGATGGTGAGGGTGATATGCAATAAATAGTGTTCACATGAAAAATGAAAACATCCAAGCAGTTCAGTATCCGCCAACATTACAGTTAACACTATGCAAACAAGTAACAGTAGTCACCCCCTGGTTGATCGACAGACGGATATGTAGTCCAGTGGTAACATAATATAATTAAGTATTACATATTTATATAAATATAATGAATTAAGTTTAGTAATGTTATATGTAAGTACATATATATTATCATTCTAAAACATTACATTTTCCCTAAAGAAAAATCATTGATTTATGAAATTGTAAACTATTATGCCATGAAATGTTTGTGTATATTATTTAGAAAGGAGAGGACAATCATAAGCTATACAGCTTTCTGTCAAATTCCTATCAGTTGTTGTAAATAATCGTGTTTAAACGAAAAATGGTCACCAAGGTTATTAAGTTAATCTAACATTAACCTGGCGAATAAATTGGATGGAATGTGCAAACAACATAGATCAAGATCAGCTGCGGTGTGGGTGGCCGTCTGTGGACAGAAAATAATAGGGTTGTAACATATCATAGCATAATTGTTTTCTATCATTTCAGATAACCGTGACAACAGAAATAAATAAATAGTTGTTTAACCCTTTCCCTCATAGAAGCACCTCTTGACGCCATTACCAATACGACATACATTGACAATGTAGTAGCCAAACCAATGTTCATAATAAAGACCAGAATCTCATGTAGTTCCAGTAATATCTATGGAGGTGGGATAGATATGGCGACTACTTATCCAGTGCATGATAGCTAAATGGCTGTCGTTTGTATGGAGATATAATAGTATATTAACCTAAATCTCATGTAGTCCCAGTAATATCTATGGAGGTGGGATAGATATGGCGACTACTTATCCACTGCATGATAGCTAAATGGCTGTCGTTTGTATGGAGATATAATAGTATGTTAACCTAAATCTCTATGTAGTCCCAGTAATATCTATGGAGGTGGGATAGATATGGCAACTACTTATCCACAGCATGATAGCTAAATGGCTGTCGTTTGTATGGAGATATAATAGTATATTAACCTAAATCTCTATGAAGGAAAGGGTTAACAAATAAGACAGCATTCTTAATTAGAAATTTTGTAAGCGCGGAAGTCGCATCTGCGACGTCTCGCGGATTTTGAAACGTCTGCGTCTGGATACCGTTCCAACAGTATTTGCAAAGAACATAGAGCCAGATCAACCGCCACTTGAACGTACCGTCTGATCAGGCTCTATGCTGTTTGCTATTCAGATGATCTTGCTAAGACACTTGGCTATGTAGCAAACAACATAGATCCTGATCAGCATGCAGCGTCACGCTGCGGCTGATCTGGATCTATGTTGTTTGCAAAAGCCTTTAAATGCATCCAGAATGAAATGGGTTACGTCCAAATGTACTTCCTTTGAACTGTACTTCTCGCATACAGATTATCCGCCTCAAGTAACACCCGATTTAGTATTATTCTCTACATGCAAATTTACAATGTGTACATTTTCGTTGGAGAGGAATTAATATAAGTTTTATTTATGAAAACGTGTTTTTCAATCAAAATTATATAATATTTGTAAAATTGTATTATTTGTATGCTATACATGTAGTTTATTGGAATAAATATGGTTTAAAAAACTAAATCAGTAATATTTGATTTACTTTTTAACGCCCAAAGAAACCCACAGGGGAGATACTTTTTTGTCTTGCCTGACGGTCTGACCCTAATAACAGGTATCAGTGCTATACACCGGGCATGTAAAAGTACCAGGTATGCTTCTGCAATTGGAGTGTCAACTGTATCTTGCACTATCCCAGGGCTAATTCTAGAGGGAGACATGGGCGCTGTCACCCTTGAGACCCTGACTTCGCCCCCTGGAGACACACACCACTTCTCCCTAAATTTAAAATTAGTTTTTTTATTTAATTTTTTATTTTACAATTTTCAGACTAATTATTGTCCAGTAAGATAGACTGGCCATTGTAAAGCACTCCTCCTATTCAAATATTGTATTTACTGGTCATTGTCCAGTAAGATACACTGGCCATTGTAAAGCTCTCCTCCTATTCAAATATTGTATTTACTGGTCACATTGTCCAGTAAGATGGCCATTGTAAAGCACTCCTATTCAAATATTGTATTTAATGGTCATTGTCCAGTAAGATACACTGGCCATTGTAAAGCACTCCTTCTATTCAAATATTATATTTAATGGTCATTGTCCAGTAAGATACACTGGCCATTGTAAAGCACGCCTTCTATTCAAATATTGTATTTAATGGTCGTTGTCCAGTAAGATACACTGGCCATTGTAAAGCACTCCTTCTATTCAAATATTGTATTTAATGGTCATTGTCCAGTAAGATCACTGGCCATTGTAACTCTGGCCATTGTAAAGCACTCCTTCTATTCAAATATTGTATTTAATGGTCATTGTCCAGTAAGATACACTGGCCATTGTAAAGCACTCCTTCTATTCAAATATTGTATTTACTGGTCACATTGTCCAGTAAGATACACTGGCCATTGTAAAGCACTCCTTCTATTCAAATATTGTATTTACTGGTCACATTGTCCAGTAAGATACACTGGCCATTGTAAAGCACTCCTTCTATTCAAATATTGTATTTACTGATCACATTGTCCAGTAAGATACACTGGCCATTGTAAAGCACTCCTTCTATTCAAATATTGTATTTACTGGTCACATTGTCCAGTAAGATACACTGGCCATTGTAAAGCTCTCCTCCTATTCAAATATTGTATTTAATGGTCATAATGTGTATTTTAGCACTATTATGTTGAAATTATTAAATAATACCATTAGATGATGCAATCACGCGCTTTCTCACTTCTCCCAAAAATTCTGACCTAGATTAACCCTTTCAACCCCACAGGCCTCTAAATAGGCTTATGAAAAGTGTAGATCCAGATGAGCCGGCTCGTAACGAGCCGTCTCATCAGGATCTGCACTTTTTTGCCAGTAATAATGATTACTATTTTTTAGATAAAATTACCCATTTTGATAAATGAATTTGTCCAAATGTAATTTTCTTATTAATTTATTGGTCTAAAAATAGCATGCACCAATCCATGTCAGTTACTTGGGGTTGAAAGGGTTAACGTGATTCTTTTAAAAATGCAATGTATTGAAAATCAACAAATATTTGGGTTTAGCTGGAGCCCTGATAAAAACTAATATAATTCAATTATTGATGGTGTAACAAAACAGGATAGCTCCCCCCAGGGTATTAGCCAGAGAGCCGTCCAAATGGACGGCCAATCTCAGAAGTGGGCGGCCACAAATTACGTTGGACGGCGTAGTGGACGGCCATTTCCATATGTAAACATGCTCAATTTCCACACCAAAAGCTCTGATGGAATGCGTTACTTTTTCGCAGTTTCGGTTTTGCTTAGAGTATTTTTCTAAGCGATCACATGACTGCTGCCAGTGAATCCCACACCGATTTCGTACGCCGACGCTGATTGGCCGATCGCCCGTCTGAACCCCGTCTGAACGCCCGGCTTACGGCGCCCCCCGAACCCCCAGACCGGTTACGCCAAGTCCACGTTCACAATTTATTTGGACTCCCTGTTTCTAATTCCTGGCTCCCCTCCCCACGAATTTATTATAAAAAAAAATCACAGCGGGACAAAATCAACATTTAAGACATGTTTATTAGTAAAATAACCAGGTACATAAAAAACCTCAAAAGTTGATCAGGTACATTGTACTAACAACATACATTGATAGCAAAACCAGCAGAGCACAGAACGTAACAAAAATATTACACACAAAATCGCCCAATCCTAATTTGAAAACCCAAAACTTTCTGTATGAAACACATTTACGATTAATAAACTCAAAACTTTGTATCGAATAAACTTTGTGTTCTGGGTGTAAGCTATAGTGAGAGATGAATCAAGAATACAGCAACAAGTGCTTGCTGGCTGGCATTAGCTACTCAGCTAGTGGGCGATTCAAAAATAATATCTGAATTTCTGTCTGCGCCACTTCTGTCACCAATTAAAAAACTTGGAGCCAACTAAGAGCCATACAGTTCACAGATAAATATTTGAAGCCATGCATTTGACAACAACAAAAAATGTGCGCCAAATATTTTCGCCCATTCACACAATTTAGTGCCAGTATTTGTTTGTGCTGCAATTGGCGACCGAAAGTTGGAACCCTGAGAAACATGGACAGGGATCATTCTAGAGGGCGGCGATGTGGGCGAAATTGTCATATAATTTAATTTAACAGCAGTAGACTGAGATAGAATTAGAACTAAAGAAAACTTATATAGTTCTTCTCCCTATCAATTGATTGATATACAATCACACAGGGGTTTGACATTAATGGGACATACACAGTCACACAGGGGATTGGACATACACAGTCACACAGGGGTTTGACATTAACCTATTTCATTCTGGATACCGTTCAAACAGTATTTGAAAAGAACACAGAGCGAGATCAACGGCCATGGAACATTCTGTCTGATCAGGCTCTATGCTGTTTGCTATTCAGATGATCTTGCTAAGACACTGGATCTATGTTGTTTGCAAAAGCCTTTAAATGCATCCAGAATTGTCGCCTGTCACAATTATTTCAACTATTTATCACCTTTATTTTACCCAGCATGCAATGAGTAGTTTACATGTAAATGACATTTCCACATTATATTTCCTGTGCCAACACAAAACAAGTCATGTACTTTGCACTGGCCCAATAATATGAACTGTATATTTTGAATATACAGTCAAACCGTGTGCCATTGATCACCTCTATTAAGCAGTCAACCTGTATTAAAGAGCCAGTTTCCAGATTCCCAATATGTTATTTTATTCAGGGTTCCCGCTGTCGGTCGCCAAATGAGACAAAAAACAAATATTGGCGCTAAGTTTTGTGAATTGGCAAAAATATTTGGCGCAACTTTTTTTTTTTTAGGCACATGTTTTGTCAAATACATGGCTTCAAATATTTATTTGTGAACTATATGGCTCTTAGTTGGCTCCAAGTTTTTTAAATTGGCTCCAGTATTTTTCAATTGGCGACAGAAGTGGCGCAGACAAATATTCAGACAGAGGGAACCCTGTTATTACACATTTGCCCTCTATTAAGCAGTCAAACTGCATTAAAGAGCCAGTTTCCAGATTCCCAATATGTTATTTTATTACACATTTGCCCTCCATTAAGCAGTCAATCTGCATTAAAGAGCCAGTTTCCAGATTCCCAATATGTTATTTTATTACACATTTGCCCTCTATTAAGCAGTCAACCTGCATTAAAGAGCCAGTTTCCAGATTCCCAATATGTTATTTTATTACACATTTGCCCTCCATTAAGCAGTCAACCTGCATTAAAGAGCCAGTTTCCAGATTCCCAATATGTTATTTTATTACACATTTGCCCTCTATTAAGCAGTCAATCTGCATTAAAGAGCCAGTTTCCAGATTCCCAATATGTTATTTTATTACACATTTGCCCTCTATTAAGCAGTCAACCTGCATTACGTAGCCAGTTTCCAGATTCCCAATAAGTTATTGTATTATCTATTAACCCTTTCAACCCCAAGTAACTGACATGGACTGGTCCATGATATTTTTAGACCAATAAATTAATAACAAAATTACATTTGGATCAGTTCATTTATCAAAATGGGTAATTTTATCTAAAAATAGTAATAATTATTACTGGCAAAAAAGTGCGGATCCTGATGAGACGGCTCGTTACGAGCCGGCTCATCTGGATCTACACTTTTCATAAGCCTATTTAGAGGCCTGTGGGGTTGAAAGAGTTAATCTAGGTCAGAATTTTTGGGAGAAGTGAGAAAGCGCATGATCGCATCATTAAATGGTGTTATTTAATATACTTCTGCAAAATAGGGTTAAAATGCACAGCATTAAATACAACATTTGTATTATCTATTAAGCAGCCACCTGTGCTAAGTAGCCACTTTCTGTGATTCCCTTGGCTGGCTGCTTAACACAGTTTTGACTATGTGTTATTATACATTTTACCTCTATTAAGCAGCCACCTGTGCTAAGTAGCCACTTTCTGTGATTCCCTTGGCTGGCTGCTTAAAACAGGTTTGACTGTATGTGTTATTATACATTTGACCTCTATTAAGCAGCCACCTGTGCTAAGCAGCCACTTTCTGTGATTCCCTTGGCTGGCTGCTTACCACAGGTTTGACTGTATGTTATTATCAAACAAACATGAAACATTAGCATGGATGGGTGGGTGACTCTTTCGTAAGTAAAGAGGTATTTGAATAGGTACCGTACAGTTTTCACCACCAGATTATGGACTCAAAGTGGTTTCCCATCTAAATAGCGAATACCAACTGTACAGGGTTCATTCTAGGTCAGAATTTTTGGGAGAAGTGAGAAAGTGCGTGATCGCTTCCTTAAATTGTGTTCTTTAATATACTTCTGCAAAATAGGGTTAAAATGCACAGTACAACATTAAATACAACATTTCAATAGAAGGAGTGCTTTATAATGGGCAAAATTTTATTTGAAAATCGTAAAACCCAGAGGGCGAAGTCAAGGTCCCTAGGAAGACAATTTCGCCCACATCGCCCTCTAGAATGATCCCTGACTGTAGGTACCGACGCAAAGTGGTTTCCCATCTAAATAGCGAATGCTAACAATTTTTTTTAATTACGTTTCATAGAATAGTATGGACGGTAAATGTGCACGTATTCTAAAATGATCATTTTTTATTCTTTAACCCATTCAACAGCAAGTAACTCACATGGACTGGTCCATGATATAATGATATTCATAAACCAATAAATGAATCAGAAAATCACATTTGGACAAGTTCATTTATCAAAATGGGTAATTGTCTAAAAATAGTCATATCACTGGCAAAAAGTGCAGATCCTGATGGAGACGGCTCGTCACGAGCCGGCTCATCTGGATGTACACTTTTTGTAAGCCTATTTTAGAGGTCTGTGGTGTTGAAAGGGTTAAATGGTACCCATAATTAGGTTTTCAACACACTAAAAGGTTTTGTTTTTTTACTTATTTAAATCACTGTCAAGACCTCATTCCTGATGGAATCCATCGCCACGAGGGAAAGATAAGAGGCAACGTGGCATTTAAATGTTTAAACTTTATTTATTTTAACACATTACCACATAGAAGCGACAATGTGTGTTAATGTGGTAAGGAGTTAATCACCGTTAATCACTAATGACTACCGTACGTTCCCACAACCATTACCTGAGCAGTTTGTTTGGATTTTACGCCTTCATAAGTTCATCAGCCCTATATTGGACTATATCGCTGTCATAATAAAAATTAACAGTCTATCAGATGGGACTTTAAACCGAGGTATCATTTTGGTGCTTTACACTGTGCACGTAATAGAACCAGAGTAGATTCTGGAATGGGTCTCTGTCTGTATCATTGCACTATCCTAAAATGAGTACTAATCTCTTAAGGACAGATGAAATGAAGTCAGAGAGACATATGGCAGTATAGAATAGCTTTATATACTGTAGAGACACAGGTGCAACAAGACAGCTGGCCACACATTATAACATACACACTATATATAAGGCTCATTCTAGATGACAAAATAGACGGATCTGTAGTCCAGTGGTAACACGCTGGACTGGTAATCCAGGGATCGCAGGTTCGATCCCCCGTCTGACCCTAATAAAATTAACAGTCTTTCAGATGGGACTTTAAACCGAGGTCTCGTGTCGGTGCTGTACACCGTGCACGTAAAAGAACCAGTGGAGACTCTGGAATGGGTCTCTGTCTGTATCATTGCACTATCCTCCAAAAAAACTAAAATGACTAATCTCTTCAGGGGGCGTCGCTCATATGGGCAACCAGTAGCGACGATAAACAAACAAAAACACACACACACAAAATAGTCGCCCTAGGAGGCTAGGAACCATGACTTTTTACAATTTTCATTTGCCCGTCCGCCCTCTAGAATGAGTCCTGGCTGGGCACACCAGGGAGAAGTTTGGTATCTCAACCGGAGAAAACCCACCTGTCCTATATGGCAACCATTGTACCATCCCACATACTTTCTGGTCGGAGGTAGCCTGGGAACAGGCGTTGATATATTTTGGCTGGTCAGTCATATAAATATATATTTAACACCGAGATTGGGCCATATTGAGTTTCTGATAATATCAACGCCTGGGGAAACTTGGAGGGTATTCCGTGTAATTATTGATTATCATTAATCCTATTAATAGGCCTATTAGCACCAGACTTAATTAATGGCGTACTTGAATCGAAAGCGAGGCACTGCAATGTTGATAAAACTGTATAATTGCCCGCCATTTTTTACGGGTCAACATAACTGTAAATAGTTTTAAAAAGTACAGCGTCGTCTGTTTTGACATATTTACTCAATATTTCAGTTGTCCTTACTTCAATTACGCTGAATCGATCATTTACAACATAAACATAAATAGCTAAAATTGCGCCATCTCGTCAATATAGCGCAGAAACGTGAAATTATATGTTGACACAATTATGCAATGCAAATGAGGCTACGGGATCGTTCGTGTATTTTCGGAAATGATCGTGCAGAACCATGCCTGTTCGGAGATTTTCCGAATAAATTATGTTTCTATTTTTGGCGACTGTATCTTGCAGAATGATAAGAGTTGTCGTTTTTCAATGTAGGTGACACTACGTTCGGAAATCAAGTTTCCCCAGACATTTTGCCAGAAGTACTTAAATTAGTGAAAATCGACAGACTGGAACCAAGGCTAGGTTGGAGGATCAAACCCTGGTTGCATTGTGGAGATGCAGTGTGTAAACCATTACACTAAGCATATATTCAATATATGAACAAACTGTGCGGAGGCACGTGCCAGGGAATATACGTCCCTGGTTTTATGAATAACATAACACTAGATAGATCAAATGGAACTGTGAGAAAGATAGAAACTATTTCATATAGATAATAATTAATTTTCATGACATATTATATATAACAAATTTTCTAGTCATGTAATCATGCATGGTTCCCGCTGTCAGTCGCCAATGGTGCCAAAAAATGTTTGTGAATTGGCAAAAAATATTCGACGCAACTTTTTTTTGGGGACACGTTTTTGTCAAATACATGTCATATGTTTATTTGTGAACTATATTGCTCTTAGTTGGCTCCAAGTTTTTTTAATTGGCTCCAGTGCTTTTCAATTGGCGACAGAGGTGGCGCAGACAAACATTCAGACAGAGGGAACACTGATTCAATGTCGAAAAATAAATTATTAATTACCATATATTGAATGTACGTAACCATACTATGGTCATTTACTTCAAGATTAATGACTGAATGAACTAGGGTCCTTAGTCTACATTCCAATTTCATGTGCATGTATGTCCCTACCCCTGTGTGACTGTGTATGTCCCATTAATGTCAAACCCCTGTGTGACTGTGTATGTCCCTACCCATGTGTGACTGTGTATGTCCCTACCCCTGTGTGACTGTGTATGTCCCTACCCCTGTGTGACTGTGTATGTCCCATTAATGTCAATTGATAGGGAGAAGTAATATATAAGTTTTCTTTAATAGTTAATAATCTATCTCAGTCTACTGCTGTTAAATTAAATTATATGTAAAATGTTGATAAATTTGATAATATTTTATTGAGCACTCTATATTTTAGTTTAATCATATTTTATTGCTATATACATGTACATAATAAATTCAAAGACATATATAATAAGAGCAAAAGCAAATGGGTTGGGCCACAAGTTCTGAACAACATTAGTAATTGGCCCTTCCCATGAGAGTATGTTGAACTTAGTGCAATACTGGCGAATATGTAACTTATGATATGCATATTTGAAGTATAATGAGATATTATTTATCAAGTCGAAAGGCAATTGAAACAGTGTTTGAATGATAAAAATAAAAAAATAAACTCAACTTTTACTAACGCTGTTGCTAGGTTCCGTTCCCCAGGTGAGCACTCTATATACATGTATATAACAATAACAATCGTATAACCAATAAATAATTAACAAATGCATTGGGCCACAAGTTCTGACAATATTAGTGGCCCAACCCAAATGTTCATTTCTTGATTACATGTACAAATAATGAACTAAATAATGTTTAAACTAAATCCTATGTGGGGACTTAGACAACCAATTTAGGGGTAACTAAAGTGTTCTCTTATAAGATAGTGGAAGTTGTGGTAGTGCAGTGAATGCATGTTCGTTCAGGAGCGAAAGGTCCATAGTTCGAGCCCCGCTGAAGCCGTTACGAGTGTGCCCTTAGGCAAGGCATTTAAATTCCATATTGCGTCTTCTCTCTCCCTCGTGGCGATGGATTCCATCAGGAATGAGGTCTCGAGAGTGATTAACCCTTTCAACCCCACAGGCCTCTAAATAGGCTTATGAAAAGTGTAGATCCAGATGAGCCGGCTCGTGACGAGCTGTCTCATCAGGATCTGCACTTTTTTGCCAGTAATAATTATTACTATTTTTAGATAAAATTACCCATTTTGATAAATGAACTGGTCCAAAGGTAATTTTCTTATTTATTTATTGGTCTGAAAATATCACGCACCAGTCCATGTCAGTTACTTGGGGTTGAATGGGTTAATATAAGTTGAAAGAACTTATTTCGCAATTGAGCTAAAATGAATTTGTATTACAAGATAATATAGATCCAGTTGTTACATTACATGTCTAGGTTCGCTGCAGGGGGCTTGACATTATTTGATCATATAATGTCAAAATCCGGACGTAGACATGTTTTCCTCGGCAGGCTTAACCCATTCAACACCAAGTAACTCACATGGACTGGTCCATGATATTTTTAGACCAATAAATTAATAACAAAATTACATTTGGATCAGTTCATTTATCAAAATGCGTAAAAAAAAAATTCTAAAAATAGTTATATTACTTGAAAAAAGTGCAGATCCTGATGAGACGGCTCGCCGGCTCATCTGGATCTACACTTTTTTGTAAGCCAATTTAGAGGTCTGTGGTGTTGAAAGGGTTAACAGACCTAAGTGGTTAACCAGTACTAAGCAATGTGTGTGATGTGCCTTGCTCAAGGACCGTTCTGTTCCAAATCCGATGCTCTACCACTGGACCACACAATAAATAAATATTATAGGTCTTTTAAAATACTCTATTGACTGTAGCAGGCACAGTAACTGTCGTACAACGTTGGCAACACATCCCGTAACAAACTCCACATATTTAGGTCAAACTTTATAAACAGCCAGATTCTGATCTTATAATTTCAAACGATTCAATACACCAAGTTCCTCTTATCATAACCGCGACACTCCAAGGTGTAACTTTCAAGTCACGTGACTACAGAAAAAAGCTTGTCGGTCCAGACAGAACGGCGCCCAAACACCGAAATGTTCCTGACCCACATGCGAGATTTTCGCTGTTTTTAACAATAAACAAACCAAATATCATATCTATGTTATTACCTACTCAATCAGAAGGCATGAATCTAGTTGTATGCACCGAAACTGCATCCGATCACTGCGTCATTCACGCGTAATCCGTGGGGAATCCTACTGTATAGTAGCTAAAATCGGGACCATCATGGCGTTAAACTCAAAACTGTTGCTGAATTTGGCAGTCTGAATTTCGGACAAAAATTACTTACCCAGGAAAACGTGTATCCATTATTTGGCCGTATCCAAGTAAGCGCAGATTATCGTGCGTTAATTAATCATATAATGTCTACGTGGATCACCAAACGCCAAACATACATTCAAACTTCCATGGGCATAGTCTCCTATACATTCAATTACACACCGTACATATATTCCTACTTTCCTTTGTGCACAAACTTTACACAATGTTGACCTTAATTGATATTCGTGCGCGCGTATACCAGGGCACCTGCTCGTACTAATTGATTTTGATACTAAATTTGTTTGGAGTAAAAGGTCATGATTTTTGTATGAAAATAGTTACTTTGATTCATGAATATTTAGAGTGTTATATTTTCGCTTAAACATGCATTATAAGTTTGTTAGGCTGAGCGGACTACTTTTTTTTATACAGCATCAGCTATACACATGAGGCTCTGACAGGGAGTGGGCTGTCGGATTTTATAAAAAATATACTGAACCCGGGCGTAGCGCTAAATTAGTTACTCTTAGTGGCGTTTACCTCTAAAATTAATTATTAATCATATGGAAGGGGCGTATTCTGCTATCGCCAGAACATGCATGCCCGGCGAGCCCTCTTCCGAAAGTTAACCTAAATAATGCAATGTCGCCACCCACAGACATTTATATATACCATACCCCGGAAAAACTTAGAAAGGCGGCTGATTAGCACTACCCTAACTCGTAAATGTATACATGACGGGCTGGTAACTAGTGTTTACACATTGGCGTAGCTTGACATCACAACAATATATATATATATATAGGCCTCCGGTCCTCTTGTTACACCCTCACTAAAGTGCATTAGTTAACTGTTTATAAATTTACACATTGCGGTTAGCTCGAAGCAAGTTCTCAGAGGCGTATCCTGGGGTGCACCCACTTAATTTCCACAGTGATGATTTTGCATATCGTTAATTTCCTATAAAATCATTGCACCAGTACGGTACGTTGCACCTTGTTTTACACGACACGTAAGTAGTTAGTTTGTACTAGAAAATTACAACATTTGATAGTCAGTTTTTCAAAATATGTTCGGTGGAGTATCATCCGGATCCCATAGGATTGGCAAACTGCGACGGCCAGGCCAGCTATGCTGTCCGGGGCATGTGCTACTGACTCAGCACCCCCTCCCCCCATTCAATTATTCCTGGATACGCCTCTGGTTTTTACAACATTAGTGCAATTGCTTCACGAGACTTCATTTTTTTTAAATTTAAGTTTATTAAACGTCGCTACCGGCTGCCAATATTGAGCGGCGGGTAGTTTACCTAACAACACCTTTCCTGTGCAGGCTCCAGCGGTTAACAAGTACTTGGTGCACCAACCTCCGTAATAAACTGCCAACTTTTTCATATAAAGAGACACTGACTGAGCGGGACTCGAACCCGTGACCGTCAGTGATGATAGGTAACAGTGCTATACAAGTCAGCGAACTTAACCACTGTACCATGGAGGCTGCCCCCGATACCCCATTACTGATGGAATCCATCACGGCAAAGAATAAAGACGTGGACGTGTGGATTTAGTTAATACAAATTTATTTTTGCTCGATTGCGAAACAAGTTCTTATAACTTATATTAATCACTCTCGCGACCTCATTCCTGATGGAATCCATCGCCACGAGGGAGAGAGAAGAGGCATGTGTAACTTAAATGCCTTGCTTTAAAAAAATAAGGACACTATCGTAACGGCTCCAGCGGAGCTCGAACTCCGCACCTTTCGCACATGAATCGAACGCGCTACCACTGCGCTATCACGACTGCCACTTGTGTATTTACATGTCGTACCTGCACACACCACATCACCACAGCTCTGGATCGAACTCGTTACATCTCGGTTGAGAGGCGCATATCGTTTCCATTTAACCACGACTCAACAAATAGTTCCTTGTTACATACATACATACATAACACGGAGAGAGCTATAAATAATGTTGTCATAACTTGTAGCCCAACCCATTTGCTCCCCCCCCCCCGAGTAAATCGTATACAGCAATAATAATAAATGTTAATTTAATTTCTAATTATTTTCCACAATCATATTTCATTAGCTTAGTTTATACAAATTTATTTTAGCTCGATTGCGAAACAAGTTATTTCAACTTATATTAATCACTCTCGAGACCTCATTCCTGATGGAATCCATCACCATGAAGGAGAGAGAAGAGGCATGTGGAATTTAAATGCCTTGCCTAAGGGCACACTCGTAACGGCTCCAGCGGGGCTCGAACTCCGGACCTTTCGCACCTGAAGCGAACGCGCATCCACTGCGCTATCAAGACTTCCACTACCGGACAATTAGTAACTACGGTATATATATTTCTGGCATATAATTATTTGCAGGTTCCCCAATGCTCCACCACCCCCCCCCCCCCAACACACACACCAGCTTGTATATATTTAGTTCTAGTACTTAGTTTGTAATTCCTGAGTTTAATACGGGGTTATAGTTTCGTGTCTTCAACCATTGTATGTAATATATGAAAAAAATGCAATACAATATTATTAAGCTAAACATACATACATGTCCGTCTCTCCCCCGGCCCTGGGGACTTATGCGTAACGAGAAGAATGGTGAATGGTAATAGAAAAGGGCAATAGTCTGGACAGAACAAAAAAATAAAACAATTAAGAAATAAATCAAATAATATTAATGAAGAAAGCTATCTGCGCGTGTTCTACGTTTATTTATCGTCGCTACCGGTTACCCACATGAGCGACGCCTCCTGAAGAGATTAGTCATTTTCGATTTTTGGAGGATAGTGCAATGATACAGACAGAGACCCATTCCAGAGTCTCCTCTGGTTCTTTTACGTGCACGGTGTAAAGCACCGAAACGAGATCTCGGTTTAAAGTCCCATCTGAAAGACTGTTAATTTTATTAGGGTCAGACGGGGGATCGAACCTGCGATCCCTGGATTACCAGTCCAGCGTGTTAGCACTAGACTACAGATCCGCCGACAGCTGTCTGATACGACATATATTATATAACGCGTTTACAAACATTTCTGCGTGATGGTGATCCACACAACTAGGGGGGTGGGGGCAGGATCACAAACTAAATAACCGTGGTGGGTGGGGAGGACCTCCGTGACAGTTTAGGATCACTCCTCTCAACGCTGTAGGTTTGAATTTTGAGTGTCATTGGGGTGAGTGTCTAATACTTTCATGTGAGAAAGCTATCCAGCTGGCTGTGTGGACGTTATGTGGTTCTACCCGGGCGTGCGTCCGTGCCTGATCGGAGGGGCGCCTGGGGGTCTTCCTCGACCAATAATAGCATGAGAGTGGTGGTACCGGTGCGACTGTAAACACACTTAATCGTTGATCAAAGGGAGACAATCCCTACTAAAGAGGCTATGTATGTATGTTCCATTAATGTCAAACCCCTCGCGGGGACTTAGACATGTTTTCCTGGGCAGGCTCAGCCGACCTAAGCGATTAACCAGTACTAAGCAGTGTGTGTGAGGTACCTTGCTCAATGACACTACATACGTGGCCTGACCGAGTATCGAACCCGGGACCATTCGATTCCAATCCGACGCTCTACAACTGGACCACGGACGCCACTATGCTCGAGCTTGTGATTGTACCGTGCGTCTCTTAGCTTAAGCAATATTTATCGCTTTGAATAAACATAGTCAAGTATAAATAATATGTTCATACATGTATGATTTGAGGATAGCCTGGGTGCCAGTCTGTCGATTTTTCACTTTTTAACTTCTGGCAAAATGACAGCCTAGGGAAACTGGATTTCCAATCGTAAATGACATGGGATCGCAGGTTCGATCCTAGCCTGGTTTCCAGTCTGTTGATTTTTCACCAATTTACTTGACAAATGTTGATATGATCAGAAACTTAATACGGCCCAATTAATAGTCTCGGTGTTAAAATATATTTATTTGACTGACCAGGCAAACTATATAATATTATGACGCCTGTTCCCAAGCTAGATTGAAGACAAAGTTGCTATTTGTATGGTTATCTGTTTCCTACGAATCAATTACAAAAAAACATACCGTTTATATTAGGCACACACTTGGTATCAGATACGTGTATTGAGTTTTGAATGTGAGCACAATATATTAATTTCAAAATATGTTGAGGATTTACCCCTCACAACCCTTTTTCTACGTTTTCTTATCGCCGCCGCCACTTGGTTAATAGGGGCCACGCCGCCCCCAGAAGTATATTATAGTCACTGGACCTAACTTTGTTTAGCGTCGCTACCGGTTGCCCATTTGAGCGACTGGCAGTTTTACCTAACAACACCTTTCCTGGGCAGGCTCCAGCGGTTAACCAGTACTTGGTGCACCAACATCCGTAAGAAACTGCCATTTTTTCATATAAAAATTAGTGTTCGTGGTCACCTCTGTTAAGCAGCCAACCTGTATTAAGCAGCCAACCTGTATTAAGCAGCCAGTTTCCAGAATCCCAATATGTTGTTTTATTATACATTTGGTCTCTAATAAGCAGTCACCAGTGCTAAGCATCCACTCTCTGTGATTGCATAACCTGGCTGCTCAAGACATGTTTGCATGTTTGTTTAAAATTAGTGCCCTAATATTCGGCGTGAGGATATTCGGATAGGTTCGGCAGTCTAGGGAGAGTCCGAACTACTTCATTGTCTACAGTCAGATGTTTAATACAACTTTTTACCGATTTAAGAAAGGTTTGACTGTACACATACATTTTTCATTCAAGGAAGCCTTACAATATGACATTTTTAAAGCGACATTACATCGCAAAAAGCAAATACAATACATTTTGTTCACGCCTACATGCATTGCTACTACACATTCTTCTGAATACATTCGAACACTAACATTGAATCAATAAACAGTGTATTTTTTGTATACAATCTTTCAAACGTGAAAGTAGGATATCATATAGCGGTCATCCAGGCTCCTGAATTGACGTTTGTTGTCATTGAAGTCAATACTAAGCACGCGGTACTTTCGTTTAGAGATACTTTAATTAAGATTAGTCTACAAATAAATATGCATAGGCATACATGTACATCACGGAAAATATGTAGCATAACTCGTGTTATTCAGGATAAACACTTTGTATTACGCATGAATGTCGACCATATTTACATTATTTTGTTATGTCAACAAACCGCGTATACGACGTTTGTTTATTTGTCGAAATACTCAGTTTTTGAGGCAAATATTTATTTTTAAATCCCATATAATAGCAAATTACATTCTGCAGACATTTGCGTTTTCTCCGATGTAGTGTCGCTTTAATGTACTTGAAAATACATAAAAAAAATTTGACAAGGTTAGTATTTTTTCATTTCGACTCTTCGTTACTCCGTTTCTCCATAACACATCGTAACAATTTGTTTTATTAATATGTCTGGAATAAACAAAATGGACACTCGCATACAGTGAGCAGTGCTCGTCCGAGGTCATATTTATTTGGTGAGAAATTAGAAAGCTCGTGATTGCTTCCTTAAAAATTGTGTTGTTTAATAAATTTCAACAAAATAGGGTTAAAATTACACAATATGACCATTAAATACAACATTGGAATAGAAGGAGTGCTTTATCTTACTGGACACACTTTGCTTACGGAAGAAGTGGGGCGACTATTTCTCCCAAATCGCCCTCTAGATGATGATGATTGCGTTTATTTACCCTCGCCTCCGGCGAACCATATGGGCGAGCGCACTAAGAAGATTAGTGTGTTTTACGTTTATTTATCGTCGCTACCGGTTGCCCATATGAGCAACGCCTCCTGAAGAGATTAGTTATTTTAGATTTTGGAGGATAGTGCATGATACAGACAGACCCATTCCAGAATCTTCTCTGGTTCTTTTACGTGCACGGTGTAAAGCACCGACACGAGACCTCGGTTTAACGTCCCATCTGAAAGACTGTTAATTTTATTAGGGTCAGACGGGGGATCGAACCTGCGATCCCTGGATTACCAGTCCAGCGTGTTACCACTGGACTACATATCCGTCTGTAGAAGATTAGTATACATCTACGTTGTTTATGTAGAGCGCTGGGAAGGCATCTTCATTCTTCGCAGGGTGACAAATCCTGTATCTTCTTTCGAAGGGGTCCCTTGTAGGGCCACCCTCCTCACTGTTGGTCACCCCGCAGCAGCATTTATACGGATCTGGCAGTTAGACATCTGGTCGTCGGTTGTCACTCAGGGGAGCGTGGATGCCACGAATGTTGCCGCTCCCTCAGGTCCACTGTCTCGTCTATCCGCCGGAGAAGTAAAAGGAGGAGAAAGATCTAAGAAGCCAGCGAAGATATAGTGTGTATTTAACACTATCTAGAAGAGACGGCGGATCTGTCCTAATGTGCCCCAGCCGCGGGTCCACATGCTGGCGAGCCTCTCCCTTCGCAAGATCGACGACCAGAAGATCCCAGAATCCTACGCTGCTGCTGCGGGATGTGCCCCGGTCACGACGTCGTGAGGAGATCGACCGGGAAATCGCCCTCTATAATGAGCACGAACGACACCTTTCCTGGGCAGGCACTAGCCTGGGTTCCAGTCTGTCGATTTTGGGAAACTGGATTTCCGATCGTAGCGCCATCTACTTACACCCTCGTTTATGAGGGTGTAGATTTGAAGAACGACAACTCTCCTCTACAAGATACTATCGCTAAATATAGAAACGGAATTCTATCGGAAATCGCCGAACAGGCACGATTATACACGACCATTTAACGTTTTTACCGATTTACCATTTGAGGGCTGGGCAGTTTGCCTAACAACATATTTCCTGGGCAGGCTCCCGCGGTTAACCAGTACTTGGTGCACCAGTCTCCGTAAGAAACTGCCAACTTTTACATATAAATGAGACATTGCCTTGTTAGGTAAGCATTGGTGTAGCTCCCTATAGGCCGTGGCCTACACTTTAAATACACTATAAAAATGCCAAATGTGCAACACAAATCGGGAGGCCTGGATTAAATTATATACGCTATAAATAGTTTTGCTGGGGACGACCCCCCCCCCCCCCGTCTTAAGTTGGCCTACACATATTCCAGACAAGATACGCCCCTGGTAAGCAATTCGTCGCTCAAATGGGCAATCGGTAGACACGTAAAATACATTTTCCTGGACGAATGGGAAGTTATGTGATAAGAATTACCGTTATGTATTCGTAATATATAGGTATTAAAATTGTCCAATTGTTTTCAGGGAATTAGTTCCAAGCTTCCACTGGTGCGCGCGCATAGAAATACAGGTTTGAGCTGGAATCCAGAAATGGTCCCGGTCAATCTATTTACATCGGTTCCCATATGATTCGCTGATGTTCCAGCAGGGATGTGATATATATACTATTATGTTGGATAGGGTTACCTGTTATTGTCAACATGTTTGCATTTATTTACTATAGCCTAACTATGCAATTTATATTGTATATACATTCACTCAATACACTATCCGAGTGTGTATTATGCGGAGTAAGTTTTTCAATCGTCCTTCTATTACATATATGTAATAGTTCTTCTTGTTTACATATTTGATGGTGTTCGGCTTATATCGTATACATAAAGCTGGTGTAAAAAGAATGTGTAATGCTGGGACCTACGTGGTCAAGTGATTAAAGTCGCTGACTTCAAACCCTATTGAGTGTGTCCAATTCTTTCGCACACAGGGATGCTATCCAGCTGGCTTGCCGAAGGTTGGTGGTTCTGCATGGGTATCCGCCTGATGCTAGTCCAAATATTTAGACTTGAAAAACGTGACATTTTTACTATCCAGGGATTTTTCAAAATAACAAAGAATTATTTTTTATGTAAAGGTCTTATTTATAGGACTAGCCTGATGCATATTCTCCCACCAATAAAAGCTGGAAATTTGAAACGTAAATTCACTAAGTTTAAATATTCAGTAGGCTGCCCAGCTTCCTGTACTGCACACAATCCCACTGCGAGGCATCGTCGTACACTTCGAAACATTAGTCAGTTACTGCCCCTGAATACTCCTAAAAATAGATTGTTTTCCTGAATTGGTTCCCTCTGTTTTTATCGTTGTTGCATTTGCACCAATGCTATCTATTTGCATCAGTTTTCTAATTATTAAATCTCGACAGATATCCTCACTGTATCCAATGGATACCATACTGTATAATTGGCTATCATTTAATTAACATAGAATGGTGGAACCTATGTTCAGCGTATTTTTCCCATTTACATCCGTATTTTAAATATTTAAATAGTTCTAACCTATTTTCGCTGACAGAGGTGAAGCATGGTTCAATACATAGTTCCCACGGCAGTCAAAAACACTGATAAAATCTTATCTTGGCAGCCATTTTGACTGGCAAGTTTTATTAACGGCAATTTCATGATTTTACTAGTAATTCTTTAATTGCAATAACTTTATTAATTTTGGTTTCTTAATATAAAATTTGGTATGATTTTAAAGGTATTGAAATGCACTTTTTAAATATTAATTTATTTGACAATGATGTATGGATTATAAATTATAAGAACTTAACTTGCACCTATTTTTGAAAGTTTATTTTCACAGTTGAAATATTAATATACAGGTAACTTATTATGTATTCGTCATTGATACGAAATTTGTGAAATGATACAAAAAATATGTCCATTGAGAGCTTTCCAACAATGTATGAACCATGGTGATGGGATGAAAAATAAATATTTTATGAAGAAAGCAAAATTACGCTACTATATATTATATATAATATCTGATCAACTTTGCCAGTCAAAATGGCAGCCACAGTAGGAATGATTACGTCACACGGGAACTATGTATAACATTCCGTTGTGCGTACCGGTAGCCTAATGCAACTGGCACCTGACTGGTTCAGTAGCCGAATATAAACAGACAACTTGTTGGGAACTTTTCCCCCACCGAAATGTGCGGTTTATGATCATTTCAGGTGGCTATCCGGATTGGGGAAAAAATGTACAAATAACCAGAAAAGTTTCTTATGAGTTGTAATATTGTTAGTTATTGATGTTACTAAGTCAAAATAATATATTCAACATTTACCCATGCATAAATTAAAAAAATCATGTACGCCGTGCATAGGTGCCCTAATGTATCTAGTTCCCCATGGAAACAGGTGCCGTTGCGATAGCTGTATTTAGGCGCATGGTTACGTAAATGAAGCTAACATTTTTTTGTAGGCCATGATATGTAGGATTTACGCCGAGCATAGGTTCCACCACTCTAATTTTGATAAAATTACGCTTATCCTACCGCAACGTCTGCTTAAGGAATTAAAAGGACCAATACACATTTCGGGATAAATCGGACATTATCTGTCAAGGGAGGTAATAGAACAACCGTAATGTCTCTCATTGACGTATAAACATGTACATGGTGGTTGAGAGGTGTTCATATTTAAATGGTTAAAACGATGTCCTCGGTTTACAGGTCAATCAGATGTATTTAGGGGGTCGGCTGTGGCGATGGGCTCTGAAGGGTTGATCGACAGTATGATGCCCAGAGGAAAGAAGATGTTCTGGAATTACCGGATGTGACTGGCGATGATGTGGATGAGCTTTCTTCAACCTGGATCAGTTGATCTGTGTTGATAACCCCTTGATTATCGTGCTCATAAATAAGAGCGCTTGCAAGACATGTTGATTTCTATGAGACAGGAAACTCTTGATCCAAGGTAGCGTGTTGCCTCTAATTGGAGGTGTTGCTTATAATCAGAGGGGATGTTGCCTCTCATCGAAGGGTGTTGCCTCAAATAGTAGGGTGTTGCATATAATCGAAAGGGTGTTGGATCTAATCGAAGGGTGTTGCCTCTAATCGAAGGGTGTTGGCTCTAACCAAAGGGTGTTGCCTCTAATCGAAGGGCGTTTCCTCTAATCGAAGGGTGTTGCCTCTAATCGAAGGGTGATGCCTCTAATCGAAGGGTGTTGCCTCTAATCGAAGGGTGTTGCCTCTAATCGAAGGGTGTTGCTTCTAATCGAAGGGTGTTGCCTCTAATCGAAGGGTGTTGCCTCTAATCGAAGGGTGTTGCTTCTAATCGAAGGGTGTTGCCTCTAATCGAAGGGTGTTGCCTATAACCGTCTATGTTTTTATTAGTATATTGTCAAACATTAATCACGGTAGCCTAAAACCACAGAACAAAGTATTGCTGAATAAAAAATAGTGTAGCTATCATCATCCATGAACATGTACTCCAAATAACGTGTTTTATTTATAAAATCTGAGGCTCAATTGAAATGGATAAAAGAGGTCATTTACTTCAATAGAAATCCCAGTGCATTCAGGGATTCCACAGGGCTCAGTGTTTTGACGTTCTATTCTTAATCTACATCAACGATCTAAGTTCAGGCGTTAAACAGGGCTCAGTGTTTTGACCGGTTCTGTTCTTAATCTACATCAACGATCTAAGTTCAGGCGTTAAACAGGGCTCAATGTTTTGACCGGTTTTGTTCTTAATCTACATCAACGATTTAAATTCTGAGGCTTCAATTGACTCAGTGGTTTTACCAGTTTTACTGACAACTCCCGTTTTTAACCCTTAATCTGCCGAATAAATCGGACGAAATGTGAAAATAACATAGATCCAGATCAGCCACGGCGCAATGCGTGGAAAGCACACATTAATTTAACATGCTTGCTTCTCACCAATGGGTTCGATCCTAGGAATGGGAAGTATGCAAGATTGTACGGTGGTCACCAGATGGGTTTTCCCAGGGTACTTCAACGGTTTCCTCCCACACGAATGACCACATTTACGCTCTCATCCGCACCAACGAGAGTGATTAATATAATTTCATAAAGCTTGATTCGCAATCATTGTAAAAGAAATAAAGCTTATACTTTGTTTCTTTTATATATTCTTTTGTATGTAAACCCCTTTCCTTATGAACCCGTTTTGGGGTTTATTTGAAGCCCAACATGTTACATAATACTACATGCGTTTATAGAGCTTTAGTACCAAGCTTTTAACATTATTTAAGTTTATTAAACGTGTGTTTTACGTTTATTTATTGTCGCTACCGGTTGCTCATATGAACGACGCCTCCTGAAGAGATTGGTCATTTTAGAGGACAGTGCAATATTTTAATAATATTTTATTGCAACTTTTTCCATAATGATGAATACAATTTACAAATCACAATAACATTACTGTCACATTAATAACATACATACATCCTGATAATATCCGTAAACATATACACAACATTTTCAAAGTGCAAATGGATTGGGCTACAAGTTTTGAAAACCATAGCAACAGCCCTTTCCAAAAGGTCAAATTTGCTATCAATTTGTTCCCATGTATGTAGTACTAATATAAGTAAGTCTTTCAAGAAAGGTATTATGCAATGACAGTGCAATGATACTGACGGAGATCCATCCAGAGTCTCCTCTGGTTCTTTTACATGCACAGTGTAAAGCACCGACACGAGACCTCGGTTTAAAGTCTCATCAGAAAGACTGTTAATTGTATTATTAAACGTTGCTTCCGGTTGCCCATTTGAGCGACTGGCAGTTTACCTAACTGGGCAGGCTCCAGCAATTAACCAGTACTTGACCTCAGTAAGAAACTGCCAACATTTTCATATAAATGAGACACGGTCCGAGCCGGACTCGAACCCGTGATCATCAGTGATGATATGTTACAGTGGTATACAAGTCACAGTGATCGTATCCACTCGACCTTAACCACGAGGGGGGTAATTCATGGTTTCTATGGTGTTCTTATATATATATATATACAGGGGAGATTATCAATTTAGATTAGTAAGATGTGGCCACAGTGATTACCTTTCTTGGACATGTATATAAGACTTATGGTTCGAGTCTTGTCGATGTTTCACTTTTTTACTTCTGGCAGAGCAGAAACTCAATACGGCTCAATTAATGGTTTGGGTGTCCTTTTTTTATTTAAGTTTATTTAACATCGCTACCAGTTGAGCGGCGGGCAGTTTACCTAACACCATTCCTGGGCAGGCTCCACCGGTTAACCAGTACTTCGTGCAAAAACCTCTGTAAGAAACTGCCAACTTTTTCATATAAAGAGACACGGTCTGAGCTGGGCTCGAACCCGTGATCTCCATTGATGATAGGTTACCGTGATATACAAGTCAGCGACCGTAACCACTCGACCACGGAGGCGTGCTGGTTTGGGTATCAAATACTAGTAAATATATTTATATGACGGACAAGGCAAAATATGCCTCCGTGGTCGAGTGGTTAAGGTCACTAACTTGTATACCACTGTGACCTGTCATCACTGATGGTCCGCCTCCGTGGTCGAGTGGTTAAGGTTGCTGACTTGTATACCACTGTAACCTATCATCACTGATGGTCCGCCTCCGTGGTCGAGTGGTTAAGGTTGCTGACTTGTATACCACTGTAACCTATCATCACTGATGGTCCGCCTCCGTGGTCGAGTGGTTAAGGTTGCTGACTTGTATACCACTGTAACCTATCATCACTGATGGTCCGCCTCCGTGGTCGAGTGGTTAAGGTTGCTGACTTGTATACCACTGTAACCTGTCATCACTGATGGTCCGCCTCCGTGGTCGAGTGGTTACTGTCGCTGACTTGTATACCACTGTGACCTGTCATCACTGATGGTCCGCCTCCGTGGTCGAGTGGTTACTGTCGCTGACTTGTATACCACTGTGATCTGTCATCACTGATGGTCCAGGCCATAGGCAGCCGCTTGCATAAATACGCCACATGCAACTCTTAACATATTCATGTAAGGGGTCAACCCGTATCCTAGTCATCACGACCCTCGGCCTAATCTTACCTGGCGTTTTTCGATATTAATGAATGACCCGCACTTCACTGTGTTCAAATAACAACAAACTTTACAATATAAGCCTCGTTTTAAAAATGATTTAAAAAAACTTCGATTGTACTATAGAAATACAATAGAAATGTACGTACAAAGTTCGAAGTCAACGACAGTAACCACTTGGCCGTGGAGGCCCCTAGTTCAAGAGTAATCCTGTTAACACACAGAGAAGTAAACAAAGATGGCGGCGTATTGAGAATCACATGGTCTTTGGTCACGTGATTGCAATATAGTCTACATCCATTATGTCAAAGTTGGTTATGTCGAATTATCCGATTATCTCGAAGTCGGATCAAAGTTACGTTTCATTTTATATATAACTGGCTCCGTTTATATCGAATTTCGTTAAGTCAAACTTCGGTTATGTCGAAGTATTTTGATCGGTCCGACGGAATTCGACATAACGGATGTAGACTAAATATAGACTTAATGTAGATTAAATATATTTCAGATAACGGCACGAGCATCTGGGTTATTAACCTGTGTCAAGCTATGTCGTTATCTGTACAATCTTTTATGTTATCACATAACGTTGCTTGTATTCAGTTTCATACAGCCATCACATATTTTCCCATATGTACGCACGTGTAATAACACCTGGAAGGATTCTGATTTGTTGAGATATTAATCCCTATAATTTGTAAATTAAGCATTATTCATATTTCTATTTGAATTGGTACATAATGGTAAATTCCATAAATCACATCACCAATACATACAGTTAATAGTTTATCCAGTTTTCAATACTTTTAGCCAGTTATTCACTGACACTGATAAAATAAATATTGATTTTGCGCCGTTTGGTTTTACTTTATACTTTTAGCTAGTTATTCACTGACACTGATAAAATAAATATTGATTTTGCGCCGTTTGGTTTTACTTTATTAATAAGATTTCGGCACGTTTCACTCACAAGATGGCGGCGACACGCGGCACTTTGTCATGTGACTGCAGTCGTATATTGGACAACATAACAATGTGTTGTTGCTCGTTTGTTTCTTGTATGGGACGACATTTGATTCATAACTTTGCGATTTGTGTTAGTCGCTGGATGCATTAAAGATATTGTCATCTACGATTATGGCACGATATTTCAGACATAACTTTGTAGTGTGTGTTAATCGTTTAGTTGCGTCTGTCATATAAGTGTATTGACGTTTCAGACATAGCTTTGCAATGTGTGTTATTCGTTTAGTGGCGTCTGTCATATAAGTGTATTGACGTTTCAGACATAACTTTGTAGTGTGTGTTAGTTAGTGGCGTCTGTCATATAAGTGTATTAACGTTTCAGACATAGCTTTGTAGTGTGTGTTAGTTAGTGGCGTCTGTCATATAAGTGTATTAACGTTTCAGACATAGCTTTGTAGTGTGTGTTAGTTAGTGGCGTCTGTCATATAAGTGTATTGACGTTTCAGACATAACTTTGTAGTGTGTGTTAGTTAGTGGCGTCTGTCATATAAGTGTATTGACGTTTCACACATAACTTTGCAGTGTGTGTTAATCATTTAGTGGCGTCTGTCATATAAGTGTATTGACGTTTCAGACATAACTTTGTAGTGTGTGTTAGTTAGTGGCGTCTGTCATATAAGTGTATTGACGTTTCAGACATAACTTTGTAGTGTGTGTTAGTTAGTTGCGTCCGTCATATAAGTGTATTGATGTTTCAGACATAGCTTTGTAGTGTGTGTTAGTTAGTTGTGTCTGTCATATAAGTGTATTGATGTTTCACACATAACTTTGCAGTGTGTGTTAATCATTTAGTTGCATCTGTCATATAAGTGTATTGATGTTTCAGACATAACTTTGCAGTGTGTGTTATTTGTTTAGTTGCATCTGTCATATAAGTGTATTGGCATTTCAGACATAACTTTGCAGTGTGTGTTAGTTAGTTGTGTCTGTCATATAAGTGTATTGATGTTTCAGACATAACTTTGTAGTGTGTGTTAGTTAGTTGTGTCTGTCATATAAGTGTATTGACATTTCACACATAACTTTGCAGTGTGTGTTAATCATTTAGTTGCATCTGTCATATAAGTGTATTGACGTTTCAGACATAACTTTGTAGTGTGTGTTAGTTAGTGGCGTCTGTCATATAAGTGTATTGACGTTTCACACATAACTTTGCAGTGTGTGTTAATCATTTAGTGGCGTCTGTCATATAAGTGTATTGACATTTCAGACATAACTTTGTAGTGTGTGTTAGTTAGTGGCGTCTGTCATATAAGTGTATTGACGTTTCAGACATAACTTTGTAGTGTGTGTTAGTTAGTTGCGTCCGTCATATAAGTGTATTGATGTTTCAGACATAGCTTTGTAGTGTGTGTTAGTTAGTTGTGTCTGTCATATAAGTGTATTGACGTTTCACACATAACTTTGCAGTGTGTGTTAATCATTTAGTTGCATCTGTCATATAAGTGTATTGATGTTTCAGACATAACTTTGCAGTGTGTGTTATTTGTTTAGTTGCATCTGTCATATAAGTGTATTGGCGTTTCAGACATAACTTTGCAGTGTGTGTTAGTTAGTTGTGTCTGTCATATAAGTGTATTGATGTTTCAGACATAACTTTGTAGTGTGTGTTAGTTAGTGGCGTCTGTCATATAAGTGTATTGACGTTTCACACATAACTTTGCAGTGTGTGTTAGTTAGTTGTGTCTGTCATATAAGTGTATTGACGTTTCACACATAACTTTGCAGTGTGTGTTAATCATTTAGTTGCATCTGTCATATAAGTGTATTGACGTTTCAGACATAACTTTGTAGTGTGTGTTAGTTAGTGGCGTCTGTCATATAAGTGTATTGACGTTTCACACATAACTTTGCAGTGTGTGTTAATCATTTAGTGGCGTCTGTCATATAAGTGTATTGACGTTTCAGACATAACTTTGTAGTGTGTGTTAGTTAGTGGCGTCTGTCATATAAGTGTATTGACGTTTCAGACATAACTTTGTAGTGTGTGTTAGTTAGTTGCGTCCGTCATATAAGTGTATTGGTGTTTCAGACATAACTTTGCAGTGTGTGTTAGTTAGTTGTGTCTGTCATATAAGTGTATTGACGTTTCACACATAACTTTGCAGTGTGTGTTAATCATTTAGTTGCGTCTGTCATATAAGTGTATTGATGTTTCAGACATAACTTTGCAGTGTGTGTTAATCATTTAGTTGCTTCTGTCATATAAGTGTATTGACGTTTCACACATAACTTTGCGGTGTGTGTGACCCGCTCGTTGTGTCTGTATCACTGCGTACTCCGTGCTGATGTGGACTACCATAGTCTGACCTGTAACACATAAACGAACATGTGAGTTACGTGCATGTCACCAACGTCTAAGCATACAGAGAGATCCAAACGAAACATAAGTTGCTTGTTGTATCTTAGCAACAGCTTAGGTCATATGGCGACTCTCCAGTTATTATTGGATGAGGGAGAAAGACACAGGGTGGTGCCCTTCCGGTAGTATTTCAGGCACAATAACATTATTCTAGTCTTGATAATTATCAATGTTTTGTTATAAATTATTCTAACACGACCCAGCTAATAACATACATACTTAAAATCTACCTCGGGTTATTCTGCGATATACCTACCTTGAACTATGCTGCGCGCGCACCATGTTTTGGCTATTCCATTTATACAATGCGTGTAAAGTTTTATGAATGAAAGTCATGTGATGTTTGTAAATACTACCGTGGGAATTCGCGGAAGTGAGCTATTTTTAGAATCAGATAATCTCTTGTCCGTCTTGTTTTTCTGTTAAGTAACGTTTCAAATACTATTCTGTACAGTTTTATATGACAAAATAAATAAAATTATTGATTAGTTACAACTTTTGTTCATCTATGCACTAAATTGATATTTTCCATAAAAAATAACGTCATCACCCCTTACGCGGGAGGAAATTTCGAAAGCCAAATGCAGCGGAGTAGCACCGCGTTTGAAGAAAATACTCCTTTGATTCTCGTCTAAAATTATTAGAAGTAAGTCGTGTTAGAATCGAAATAATAAGTATCAACCGTGGTATATCACAGAATAACCCGAGTTTGAAGTTCTTATGCGTAGAAATATATCACGAAGGCCGAAGGTTGATACTTATTATTTCTTAAGTATCACTGCTACTTATTAACCCATTCAACAGCAAGTAACTCACATGGACTGGTCCATGATATTCATAAACCAATAAATGAATCAGAAAATCACATTTGGACAAGTTCATTTATCAAAATGGGTAATTATGTCTAAAAATAGTCATATCACTGGCAAAAAGTGCAGATCCTGATGAGACGGCTCGTCACGAGCCGGCTCATCTGGATCTACACTTTTTGTAAGCCTATTTAGAGGTCTGTGGTGTTGAAAGGGTTAAGCTTTGTTTGCCCCGGTCGTCAGTCGGCCGGGTTATGATAAAGTCTGGAATACGTACCATGATATACTTTCATCGTCGTCATCATCCTGAAAGTAAAATCTCAATTAAGTAAGTTTCCATGTCAATTCTTTATTCATATAATCATATTATATACAAATTAATTAATAGACCCGGAGTTCGAGCAACATTGGAGCCGTTACGATTGTGCCTTTAGGCAAGGCATTTAAATTCCACATTGCCTCTTCTCTCTCATTCATGGCGATGGATTCCATCAGGAATGAGGTCTCGAGAGTGATTAATATAAGTCGCAAGAACTTGTTTCGCAATCGAGCTAAAATAAATTCAAGCATTTAATTTCCACATTGCCTCTTCTCTCTCCTTCATGGCGATGGATTCCATCAGGAATGAGGTCTCGAGAGTGATTAATATAAGTCGCAAGAACTTGTTTCGCAATCGAGCTAAAATAAATTCAAGCATTTAATTTCCACATTGCCTCTTCTCTCTCCTTCATGGCGATGGATTCCATCAGGAATGAGGTCTCGAGAGTGATTAATATAAGTCGCAAGAACTTGTTTCGCAATCGAGCTAAAATAAATTCAAGCATTTAATTTCCACATTGCCTCTTCTCTCTCCTTCATGGCGATGGATTCCATCAGGAATGAGGTCTAGAGAGTGATTAATATAAGTCGCAAGAACTTGTTTCGCAATCAAGCTAAAATAAATTCAAGCATTTAATTTCCACATTTCCTCTTCTCTCTCCTTCATGGCGATGGATTCCATCAGGAATGAGATCTAGAGAGTGATTAATATAAGTCGCAAGAACTTGTTTCGCAATCGAGCTAAAATAAATTCAAGCATTTAATTTCCACATTGCCTCTTCTCTCTCCTTCATGGCGATGGATTCCATCAGGAATGAGGTCTCGAGAGTGATTAATATAAGTCGCAAGAACTTGTTTCGCAATCGAGCTAAAATAAATTCAAGCATTTAATTTCCACATTGCCTCTTCTCTCTCCTTCATGGCGATGGATTCCATCAGGAATGAGATCTAGAGAGTGATTAATATAAGTCGCAAGAACTTGTTTCGCAATCGAGCTAAAATAAATTCACGCATTTAAATTCCACATTGCCTCTTCTCTCTCCTTCATGGCGATGGATTCCATCAGGAATGAGGTCTAGAGAGTGATTAATATAAGTCGCAAGAACTTGTTTCGCAATCAAGCTAAAATAAATTCAAGCATTTAAATTCCACATTGCCTCTTCTCTCTCCTTCATGGCGATGGATTCCATCAGGAATGAGGTCTAGAGAGTGATTAATATAAGTCGCAAGAACTTGTTTCACAATCGAGCTAAATTAAATTTGTATAAACAAATATTTGCACGAGTTGTGAAGTAGGAACAATCACGACATCAATCAAATATTATGTGGTATTAGTTTAGTAGTTGGCTAATGGAGGGGTTGGATATATGCCGTACTCATTCAGTATTAACACATTTCATTCTGGATACATTTAAAGGCTTTTGCAAACATCATAGATCCTGATCAGCATGCAAGTCCTCGACCGTAACCACTAGGGGAAATAAACATCCTGGCACTGTGTGTCCCTGTCCAGGTATGAAAAGCGAAGTTGTTTACCCATTTCATTCTGGATACATTTAAAGGCTTTTGCAAACGACATAGATCCTGATCAGCACGCAGCGTGCTGATCAGCGTGACGCTGCGTGCTGATCAGGATCTATGTTGTTTGCTACATAGCCAAGTGTCTTAGCAAGATCATCTGAATAGCAAACAGCATAGAGCCTGATTAGACGGAACGTTCCATGGCAGCTGATCTGGCTCTATGTTCTTTGCAAATACTGTTTGAACGGTATCCAGAATGAAATGGGTTAATTCCCATTTATTTAGTTAGCATGGGACTCGGATGTGGACCCGCACCAGCGTTGCATCATTCTAATATCCAGGAACATCATACTCATTTGATCGCATATCTTGTCAAGGTCCATTAAAAATGTTTTACCGCTATATCAGAGCTCAAGCCAGGTCCAAATTTTTGGGAGAAGTGGGAAAGCGCGATTGCGTAATCTAATGGTATTATTTAACAAATTTCACCATAATAGGGTTAAAATACACATTATGGCCATTAAATACAATACTTGAATAGAAGGAGAGCTTTACAAAGGCCAGTGTATCTTACTGGACAATAATTGTCTGGAAATTGTAAATAAATAATGGAGAAGTGGTGCCCCCCAAGTCAGGGTCCCACGGGCAGGGCGACTATTTCGCCCGAGTCACCCTCTAGAATGAATTGTTAATTGTTAATTTATTAACAGCTTAACTAGTGACCGTACCGTTATAGACATGTCTTCCCATCTAGTGCTGATGTTTCCCGAAGCTCCCGATCCGCGTGTTCTATCGTACCGTTCCCGAAACTCCGTTTCACTCATTGGTTTGGTTGCTATGGCATCTTCTAGTGTGAACAGTTTGGGCTTGCCTCGCTTTCTTAACCTTTGCCCTGGTCTGTGGGCTGAAAATTAATAGGAACCATTTTACCTAAAGTATACCGTAGTCTATATTTACATTTACTGATAGCTAAGGCCATGTATTACATATATCTCTGGTTAAGGCGTCTGTGGGAGGTCGAAGGTTCGAACCTTGTCAGGGATTCGTTCTGATATGGCCGGTTGTTGAGCCGCCATCTAGTTAAATAATGGTTACCGATTGCCTACAAGCCTGGCATACAAGCATGGGAATCGGGAAGTACTGATGTTCATAAAAAAGGTGTCTCATAAGTCAGAAATGGCTAGCCCTTTAAATAGGGGTGACACTATAATAAACAAACACTTTACGTTTTTAACTTTATATCTTAGCAAGCTAAAACACTAAATGGCCGCAAAATTCAAAATGGCCGCAAAATTCAAAATGGCCACCAAAGCTACAATTTTGAATACTGATGTCTTGTAAGGTAGATAAATGTCAGAAAGTTGTAAATAATTATATAATGAATAGTAAAACTAATACATTGTGTTCAATCAAAGTTTGCAATTGTCATATAATAGCAAACCTTGATTGGGATTTATTCTAGAAACTAGCATTTGGGTCATTAGCTATTATACTATAAATAGTCAAGTGCAAAAACTTAACATTTCATATCTTTATATATTTTTAACTATCATATTATTTTATTAACATAATTATGCAATTATTTGCTGAGTACCGGTAGCTAAAATAAAAACGATCAAATCTATTTTGTAATGAAGGACTGTTTGAATATTGGCACATTTAATATATGCAAATAATTTAATTGACTTCCTGTGTTTACCTATATAACATTTATTTATCGTCGCTACCGGTTGCCCATATGAGCGTACGTTTATTTATCGTCGCTACCGGTTGCCCATATGAGCGTACATTTATTTATCGTCGCTACCGGTTGCCCATAGGAGCGTACGTTTATTTATCGTTGCTACTGGTTGCCCATATGAGCGTACGTTTATTTATCGTCGCTACCGGTTGCCCATATGAGCGTACGTTTATTTATCGGCGCTACTGGTTGCCCATATGAGCGTACGTTTATTTATCGTCGCTACCGGTTTCCCATATGAGCGTACGTTTATTTATCATCGCTACCGGTTGCCCATATGAGCGTACGTTTATTTATCGTCGCTACCGGTTACCCATATGAGCGTACGTTTATTTATCGTCGCTACCGGTTACCCATATGAGCGTACGTTTATTTATCATCGCTACCGGTTGCCCATATGAGCGTACGTTTATTTATTGTCACTACCGGTTGCCCATATGAGCGTACGTTTATTTATCGTCGCTACCGGTTGCCCATATGAGCGTACGTTTATTTATCATCACTACCGGTTGCCCATATGAGCGTACGTTTATTTATCGTCGCTACCGGTTGCCCATATGAGTGTACGTTTATTTATCGTCGCTACCGGTTGCCCATATGAGCGTACGTTTATTTATCGTCGCTACCGGTTACCCATATGAGCGTACGTTTATTTATCGTCGCTACCGGTTGCCCATATGAGCATACGTTTATTTATCATCACTACCGGTTGCCCATATGAGCGTACGTTTATTTATCGTCACTACCGGTTGCCCATATGAGCATACGTTTATTTATCGTCGCTACCGGTTGCCCATATGAGCGTACGTTTATTTATCGTCGCTACCGGTTGCCCATATGAGCGTACGTTTATTTATCGTCGCTACCGGTTGCCCATATGAGCGTATGTTTATTTATCGTCGCTACCGGTTGCCCATATGAGCGTACGTTTATTTATCGTCACTACCGGTTGCCCATATGAGCGTACGTTTATTTATCGTCACTACCGGTTGCCCATATGAGCGTACGTTTATTTATCATCGCTACCGGTTGCCCATATGAGCGTACGTTTATTTATCGTCGCTACTGGTTGCCCATATGAGCGTACGTTTATTTATCTTCGCTACCGGTTGCCCATATGAGCGTACGTTTATTTATCGTCGCTACCGGTTACCCATATGAGCGTACGTTTATTTATCGTCGCTACCGGTTACCCATATGAGCGTACGTTTATTTATCGTCGCTACCGGTTACCCATATGAGCGTACGTTTATTTATCGTCGCTACCGGTTACCCATATGAGCGTACGTTTATTTATCGTCGCTACCGGTTGCCCATATGAGCATACGTTTATTTATCGTCGCTACCGGTTGCCCATATGAGCGTACGTTTATTTATCTTCGCTACCGGTTGCCCATATGAGCGTACGTTTATTTATCGTCGCTACCGGTTGCCCATATGAGCGACGCCTCTTGAAGAGATAAGTCATTTTAGAGTTTTGGAGGATAGTGCAATGATACAGACAGAGACCCATTCCAGAGTCTCCACTGGTTTTTTTACGTCCATGGTGTAAAGCACCGACACGAGACCTCGGTTTAACTTTAATTTTATTATAATCAGACAGAAAGGGGGATCGAACCTGCGAATTGACTTCACCAATGCCGCTAACCATTTGTACTTGGAGGTATTCGCGAATATCACCATTTAGTGCGAGACAAAGGTAAACAATCTGTTACTACCGTACTTGTTCAAATAATTTCATTTCACAGTTTCACAGAACCAGAAACACATTACAACTTACTGCTGTTTCTTTCCCTCAAAGCACCATTGACGTCAACAAGAACCCGTCCGTTCGTGCGTAGAGGTTTGAATGCACCCGTGTCGCTGACGTCATCTAGGCGTAGAGGCTGAAAACCTTCGAGGACTTCACCGGTTGATGTAGTCACACGTTCACGATATTTGTCACTAGAAAATCTGAAAGTTGCATCAATGCTATATGTTATATTTATATTTCGGGTTTTATGCTTGCATCAGCACCATTTTGGGCTATATCGCCGGCGGGCAGTTTACTTAACAACACCTTTCCTGGGCAGGCTCCAGCGGTTAACCAGTACTTGGGTGCACCAACCTCCGTAAGAAACTGCCAACTTATTCATATAAATGAGACACGGTCTGAGCGGGGCTCGAACCCGTGACCATCAGTGATGATAGGTTACAGTGGTATAGAAGTCAGCGACCTTAACCACTCGACCACGGAGGCGGACTGCATCAATGCTATAATGACAGTTTGTTAGCGGAATGTTCCAAATCCACGGCCACACTTACCTTTCGTACGAATATTATACTTATATAAAACTATTCGAGGCAACGAAGTTCGACTTTAAGTTCATCGACGGAAATGTAATAGCGATTTAAATAGTTCTATATAAGTACACTATTATGAGAGGTAAGTGCAGCAGCGAAAATGGGATATTCCTCTAACAAACTGTCATTATACGCTCACGATATTTGTCACGATGAAAGTTGCGTCAATGTTATAATAATCGCCCGGGCCCGTGAATAATGGTTCGAGTAATGGGTGGTTCCAGGCAAGGATTGTGTGTGTTTTTACGTTTATTTATCGTCGCTACCGGTTGCCCATATGAGCGATGCCTCCTGAAGAGATTAGTTATTTTGGAGGATAGTGCATGATACAGATAGAGACCAATTCCAGAATCTCCTCTGGTTCTTTTACGTGCACGGTGTAAAGCACCGACACGAGACCTCGGTGTAATGTCCCATCTGAAAGACTGTTAATTTTATTAGGGTCAGACGGGAGATCGAACCTGCCATCCCTGGATTACCAGTCCAGCGTGTTACCACTGGACTACAGATCCGTGCAAGGATTGTCAGTCTGGAGTGACACTACATACACGCCTTGACTGAGTATCAAACTCGGTTACCTCTCGATGACAATGCTATACCGCTGGAAACCGGACGCCACGTTACTTATCTTCCATTGAGATGTACCCTAACATTGAATTATGAAAGAAATGCGTTCATTTTTTATGACTTACCTCGTTTGATGCATTGAACGTAGATGACTTTTCAGTCTGTGCTCTCGAAGTTCGTCGTAGGTCAACCAGTCATTTTCTAAATTGAGATGAATCTTCCTTTTAATATCATTTCCTCCATACGGAAGTGATACCTTAAAGTCTCGGGTGCCCACATCCTGTCTATTATCACAAGCATCCCACCAATAGGAGGCTGTGTCAGTAGTTACGTCGTTAGTGGCATCATCACTTGAAGTAGTTTCCAGACTGGTAAAACCAAGCCTCGAGCACCAGTCTGAGGCGCCAGAAGTCTCCGATGTTATAGACGTGAATGTTGAGGTGTAAATCGAACCCATTGACCCAATACCTTCTGGGTGTGCGTCTCTGCTCGCACCAGATGAAGCAGTCTGTTCAGAGTCCGAACTCTTTTCCATAGCCCGCTCACCAGCTATTAACAAATCGATTCGTTCGTCCAAAGACAATAATTTTGTGAAAGGTCTTTCTGTTGGGTTAGAGTTTTTGTTTCCATCGTTGGTGCCCTTATGCAATTCCTTATTGTGCATATCTGTCATTTGATTTTCACCGGAAGTATTAACGTTCAGCTTAGCCCTGTGTGAATCCAAACAAATGTCGTTTGTAATATCATGTAGCGGCTTAGTTACATCATTTTCTATTTCACCTGCAGCTTCTTGAGCTTGTATGCTGTCAGCTGTATTATACTTCATGTGAATATTAGAATCAGCACCGTGGTTTTCATACGTGCGCGTATCACAATTTGCTCCTCCAAATAGAAACTCATCGTTTCTCATTCCTTCCATCTGAGCGAACACCACTGTATTTCGTGTATCTTCGCTCTTGTTTCCTACTTTATGTTTATCTATCTCCGATTTAATCGCATCATTATTTTCTCCTATAGTCTTGTTATCTCCTTGATCTTCATGCACGTTCTTCCCACTAGCCTTTCTTACAGGAATGTTATCTGTATCATATGTAGTTTTCTTTGCTTTGTGTATGTTATCGCCGAGCACATTATCAGCATGCGTAGAGAGTTGCTCATTAACACCATTAGAGCTCCGGTAGTTTTTCAAATATTTATCATACACACCATTAGTATCCCAGTTCTCCAACATGCATTCTTTATGAATGTCCCGAATTAACAAACTGTAAATAAATTGCAAAACGAATTAAGTCTTCTATAGCAATATTCAATACTACTATTTAGACATACGATGTTTAGCTCTAACTTGGAAACCAATGAAACACAGGCAGCAATGTTCAGCTGTACTAACTTGGAAACCAATGAAACACAGGCAGCAATGTTCAGCTCTAACTTGGAAACCAATGAAACACAGGCAGCAATGTTCAGCTCTACTAACTTGGAAACCAATGAAACACAGGCAGCAATGTTCAGCTGTACTAACTTGGAAACCAATGAAACACAGGCAGCAATGTTCAGCTCTAACTTGGAAACCAATGTAACACAGGCAGCAATGTTCAGCTCTAACTTGGAAACCAATGAAACACAGGCAGCAATGTTCAGCTCTACTAACTTGGAAACCAATGAAACACAGGCAGCAATGTTCAGCTGTACTAACTTGGAAACCAACGAAACACAGACAGCAATGTTCAGCTGTACTAACTTGGAAACCAATGAAACACAGACAGCAATGTTCAGCTATACTAACTTGGAAACCAATGAAACACAGGCAGCAATGTTCAGCTCTACTAACTTAGAAACCAATGAAACACAGGCAGCAATGTTCAGCTATACTAACTTGGAAACCAACGAAACACAGGCAGCAATGTTCAGCTTTAACTTGGAAACCAATGAAACACAGGCAGCAATGTTCAGCTGTAACTTGGAAACCAATGAAACACAGACAGCAATGTTCAGCTGTACTAACTTGGAAACCAATGAAACACAGGCAGCAATGTTCAGCTCTACTAACTTGGAAACCAATGAAACACAGGCAGCAATGTTCAGCTATACTAACTTGGAAACCAACGAAACACAGGCAGCAATGTTCAGCTTTAACTTGGAAACCAATGAAACACAGGCAGCAATGTTCAGCTATACTAACTTGGAAACCAACGAAACACAGGCAGCAATGTTCAGCTTTAACTTGGAAACCAATGAAACACAGGCAGCAATGTTCAGCTGTAACTTGGAAACCAATGAAACACAGACAGCAATGTTCAGCTGTAACTTGGAAACCAATGAAACACAGACAGCAATGTTCAGCTCTACTAACTTGGAAACCAATGAAACACAGGCAGCAATGTTCAGCTGTAACTTGGAAACCAATGAAACACAGACAACAATGTTCAGCTGTACTAACTTGGAAACCAATGAAACACAGGCAGCAATGTTCAGCTCTAACTTGGAAACCAATGAAACACAGGCAGCAATGTTCAGCTCTACTAACTTGGAAACCGACGAAACACAGGCAGCAATGTTCAGCTGTACTAACTTGGAAACCAATGAAACACAGGCAGCAATGTTCAGCTCTAACTTGGAAACCAATGAAACACAGGCAGCAATGTTCAGCTCTAACTTGGAAACCAATGAAACACAGGCAGCAATGTTCAGCTCTAACTTGGAAACCAATGAAACACAGGCAGCAATGTTCAGCTTTACTAACTTGGAAACCAACGAAACACAGGCAGCAATGTTCAGCTTTACTAACTTGGAAACCAACGAAACACAGGCAGCAATGTTCAGCTCTACTATCTTGGAAACCAATGAAACACAGGCAGCAATGTTCAGCTCTACTAACTTGGAAACCAATGAAACACAGGCAGCAATGTTCAGCTGTACTAACTTGGAAACCAATGAAACACAGGCAGCAATGTTCAGCTGTACTAACTTGGAAACCAATGAAACACAGGCAGCAATGTTCAGCTGTACTAACTTGGAAACCAATGAAACACAGGCAGCAATGTTCAGCTGTACTAACTTGGAAACCAATGAAACACAGGCAGCAATGTTCAGCTGTACTAACTTGGAAACCAATGAAACACAGGCAGCAATGTTCAGCTGTACTAACTTGGAAACCAATGAAACACAGGCAGCAATGTTCAGCTGTACTAACTTGGAAACCAATGAAACACAGGCAGCAATGTTCAGCTGTACTAACTTGGAAACCAATGAAACACAGGCAGCAATGTTCAGCTGTACTAACTTGGAAACCAATGAAACACAGGCAGCAATGTTCAGCTGTACTAACTTGGAAACCAATGAAACACAGGCAGCAATGTTCAGCTGTACTAACTTGGAAACCAATGAAACACAGGCAGCAATGTTCAGCTGTACTAACTTGGAAACCAATGAAACACAGGCAGCAATGTTCAGCTGTACTAACTTAATACAGGTTGACTGCTTAATAGAGGTGACCACTAACACATGTTTGACTGTATTACACAGGTAGCAATGTTCAGCTCTACTAACTTAATACAGGTTGACTGCTTAATAGAGGTGACCACTAACACATGTTTGACTGTATTACACAGGTAGCAATGTTCATGCACGTTTTGTAAACAAACGAAACACTTGTGGAAATGTTCAGGCACAAGACCGTTCTTTTAACATTGGCATCGTGGAACTAACCTGGAAGTTATACACAGCTCGTTTCATATGTCGGTATCAAGAGTTCTGATTGGTTGATTTGAAATCAGATTCAGCCAACCATATTACTAGATATTGAAATGGTGATCAATGCAAAGTTGTAAAATCTTTAGACCAGGGTCTGAGGTTATAAAACGTTACTCAGATCTCAAACTTGAGCCCCAATAATTTGATTGGTAGATTTTGTAATTTAAACTCTGCTGAACCAATCGGAAGCTTGAGACTGAGTTTGAGATTGGAGAAAAGTTTTATAACCTCCAGGCCGGGTCTCGCATTATTACCTGAGTACAGAACTGTTATCATCTATGTCTACGGCTGAGTGGACCTCGCCGCTTGGTGTCGTGATGTCATCAAGTGATGCAAACACTTTGGTAAGTGCACCGTCCATTTCGGAGAACGGAGAGAATTCAAACGTATCCTCAAGACGTTCTATTTCACCATTCAGTTCCTCTAGCTTATCCCTGTTAGATAAATGTAAGCATGTTATCACTTAACTTAAAACTTTATTTATTTTACAACAATTGCGAAGTAAGTTCTGACAACTTATATTAACCACTCTCCTTGGCTCTGATGAAAGAGTAAATGTGGTTATTCGTGTGGGAGGAAACCGGTGTACCCGGAGAAAACTCACCTGTCCGATCTGGCGACAACCGTACCATCTAACATACTTCCCAGTCCGAGGATCGAACCCGGGTTGCATTGGTGAGAAGCGAGCGTGCTAACCACTGCGCTAATCGGACAGCCGAAGCATGTTATCATTAGATATATAGACAATGTATTCATCCAGTGCTATGTATATTGTTATGCGAAAACTATGTTTGTATGTCATAAAATAAATTTAAAAAAAACCCAAAATAAAACAATCACTGCGCTATCACGAATTCCACAAAAGAAGCTTATCCCTGTTGTCACGAAAAGACAAAGCAAATTCAGGAGGACAATCTATTAACCCTTTCAACACCACAGACCTCTAAATAGGCTTACAAAAAGTGTAGATCCAGATGAGCGGGCTCGTGACGAGCCGTCTCATCAGGATCTGCACTTTTTGCCTTGATATGACTATTTTTAGACATAATTACCCATTTTGATAAATGATTTAAATGAACTTGTCCAAATGTGATTTTCTGATTCATTTATTGGTTTATGAATATCATGGACCAGTCCATGTGAGTTACTTGGTGTTGAATGGGTCAATACCCAAGATAGGAGGTTAGTTATGCTTTCATCACTGTTTCTTCGCTCTTTGTTTTTGTTTGTTTGTTTGTTTGTTTGTTAGCAAGATTACGTAAACATTTACGGATGAATTATCTTGGGATGGTCCACCCTGGTTCTAGGACCAATCCATTAGTTTTGGTGGAGGTTGTGATAGCATTCAGGTGCGAAAGGTCCAGAGTTCGAGCCCCGCTGAAGCCATTATGATTGTGTGTGTTTTACGTTTATTTACCGTCGCTACCGGTTGCCCATATGAGCGACGCCTCCTGAAGAGATTAGTCATTTTAGATGTTGGAGGATAGTGCATGATACAGACAGAGACCCATTACGATTATGCCCTTAGGCAAGGCATTTAAATTCCACGTTGCCTCTTCTCTCTGCCTCGTGGCGATGGATTCCATCAGGAATGAGGTCTCGAGAGTGATTAATATAAGTTGTAAAAACTTGGTTTCGCAATCGAGCTAAAATAAATTAGTCAATGTAAAGAAGGCATGCAGCTGGTTATCGTCCTACATGCCATCCTGGTTCCCAGCGCTCACTTGCTGGCGCACGTGCTAGAACATTGTCAATTAAAACCGAAAAGGATTCAGATGAGATTAGAACGAACCTCGCTTCCTTCCTTTTGGAGGCACTGTCCATACTGGTATGTTTTACAAACATTCCGAGGTCTTCTTGCAGATTATTGAGCGTCTGTAGGATACTGAGTTTGTTCTCAGTCAGTAGCTGCTTGGTTTCCGAACAGAGCGCACCGTACCGTTTGAGACAGAGATTAACGTGTTCTAGACTTGGCTTTACTGCACACAATTGTTCGCTCAGTCTGCGGATAAAATGAGATAAGATAATATATTGGACACAATGTCTATATATATATGTACCGTCTCCGTGGTCTAGTGGTTAAGGAGCGGGAGGTCGACAGTTCGAATCTCATCAGGGGTTCATTCTGATATGGCTGGTTGGTGAGCCGCCAGCTAGTTAAATAATGGTTACCGATTGATCAGCATAGGATTCGGGAAGATGTTCATAAAAAGAGGTGTCTCTAATTCAGAAATGGCTGGCTCTTTAAATAAATAGGGGTGACACCAAAATAAACAAACACTTTTGTAGTCCAGTGGTAACACGCTGGACTGGTAATCCAGGGATCGCAGGTTTGATCCCCCGTCTAACCATAATAAAATTAACAGTCTTTCAGATGGGATGTTAAACCGAGGTCTCATGTCAGTGCTTTACACCGTGCACGTAAAAGAACCAGAGGAGACCCTGGAATGGATCTCTGTCTGTATCATTGCACTATCCTCCTAAAATCTAAATGACTAATCTCTTCAGGAGGCGTCGCTCATTTGGTCAACCAGTAGCGACGATAAATAAACGTAAAAAACACACAGATTCATGACCCCTAAGTATGCGGGTGTTTTTGGCAGCTAAAAAGGTTTCTCCAACAGATATAGTGAGACATTTGAATTTAAAGTTTGTTCAAATGAAAATTGAAAATTTGTTCGAAGTCAAAATAAATCTTTTTAAAATTGTCCTCCTCATTTTACAATATTTTTTACTCTTGACCCTTTATAAGCCCCCTGTAAAAGCTAATGATTTAAGATAGAATTAGGAGAGAAATAAAACTTTGTAAGCGCTGTATTTTGGTACTTCGCTGACATCAACTCACTTGCCACTCAACGCTGGTACACATCAGATTCAGATCAAACTTGGGGTGTCGAATTATTTCAAGTGAGGAAGCTATCTAGCTGTCTTGTGGAATGATGGTGGTTCTACCTGGGTCCTCCTCCACCACTAATAACTGGAGACTCGCCATATGACCTAAGCTGTTGGTGCGACTTTAAACACGCAAAAAATGTTTACCTCGCATTTAATCTAGCTTGTACCCGGATCTGTACGAGTGTTTACCTCGCATTTAATCTAGCTTGTACCCGGATCTGTACGAGTGTTTACCTCGCATTTAATCTAGCTTGTACCCGGATCTGTACGAGTGTTTACCTCGCATTTAATCTAGCTTGTACCCGGATCTGTATGAGTGTTTACCTTGCATTTAATCTAGCTTGTACCCGGATCTGTACGAGTGTTTACCTTGCATTTAATCTAGCTTGTACCCGGAGAGACGACAGAAGTTCTTTACATATATTAAGAAGGAGTAAATATTGGAAACAGGCGTGGCTTCGACTTTGATGCGCAACATGTAGAGGGCGCTTCTGTAACACATTTTCGGAAGTGACGTCATATCCAGAAGCTACGAACGCCTGCAATAAACAACACATTTTAGAATGTTTGAGTTCAATCTTCAACATTTCTCATGAACTATAGGAGCCATCAACCCAGTTGTATCAATCAACATGATTGGTTATTAACACAGCTGCCCAACAATACACACTGTTACTACTGACCTATTTAGACATCAAGTCAGTTGTATCGATCAATATGATTGGTAATTAACACAGCTGCCCAATAATACACATCGTTACTACTGACCTATTTAGACATCAAGTCAGTTGTATCGATCAATATGATTGGTAATTAACACAGCTGCCCAATAATACACACTGTTACTACTGACCTATTTAGACATCAAGTCAGTTGTATCGATAAATATGATTGGTTATTAACACAGCCGCCCAATAATACACACTGTTACTACTGACCTATTTAGACATCAAGTCAGTTGTATCGATAAATATGATTGGTTCCAACACAGCCACCCAATTACATGTAGCCAGGTAACAGGCGTTGATATATTTTTCCTGGTCAGTCATATAAATAAATTTTAATACCGATATTATTAATTGGGCCGTATTGAGTTTCTGATATCATTTTGCCAAAAGTAAATTGGTGAAAAATCGACAGACTGGAACCCAGGCTACCACCCAATAACCTTTACTACAAAGTCTGGACGAATACATTATCTCAGTTGTATGGAACAATTTGATTGGTTCTTAAAATATTCATCGACATACACATAGGCTATTGTTTGGCAATATTAAACTGAGACATTTGCAAATTCCGTGAACTTACTTCGTTAATAATCGGATTTCCGAAGTAAAATATGAGCTTTAGATTATGGTACACTTACTTACTGACTTGATTCAAATATTAACGGTAAAAACCTAACGTATGTCCTGGTCGTAGTTCACGGAAACTTACGAAGGTTTTGGCGGAGATTAATGAGTCTCAGTTTAATGTTGCCAAGTAATACTACTGGCTTAAAACGTAGCTTAGCTTGACAATGTTTTGAGACAAACATGTCATACCTAATGATGTAAATAGATCCTAACCGCTGGAGAGGTTACGATGTAAATTCCACAAATCCACATTGCCTCTTCTCTCTCCCTCATGGCGATGGATTCCCTCAGGAAACAGGTCTCAAGAGTGATTACTACAAGTTACTACAAGAACTTGTTTCACAATCAAGCTAAAATACATTTGTATAAACGAGTTTATAAGTTACTAACCTGTAAACATTGAATATGGCCATTTCTTGCTGCTAGGTGAGCTGCCGTGTTACCACGTGTGTCGCCAGGCAACGTGCTCGTGCAATGAAGTTCGCGTGACATGTATGTCAATATCAGACTGAGGCAATCGGCCTGAAAATGGACAGGGAAAATTGTTAGGCGTTATACACGATATAAAACATTTCTCAGAACTCATACCTGAGCTCAAGAAATTTGATTGGCTGGGTTTGAGATTTACAATCAGCTCAACCAATCAAATGCTTGAGACTGAGGTTGAGATTGGAAACAAGTTTTATAAACTCTTGTCCAGACAACATTTTTGTTATCATTTGAATGTTCCTTGCAATATGAGTCTCCGTGGTTGAGTGGTTTAGGACGCCTTTGCTAGAACTTACTTTCACCAGGGCCTTAGAGTTCGCTCCCTTTCAGGGACAAATGATGATATGTGAGAAAGTTTTCAGTCGTTTATGGAGGTTGGAGAATTGAGTACTGGTTTCTACCCAGGAAATGTGGGCGGTCTTCTCCACCGCAGCAGACTTTGCAAACACCGTAGACCCAGACCCGCCACGGTGTAACGCCATGTCTGATCAGGATCAATGTTGTTTGCTATTCAGCCAAGTGTCTTAGCTCCTCTATCCATGATCAGACGACCCTATGCTGTTTGCATGAGTGATTTTTTATCTGCCGCTAGCATGCAAAGGGTTAAGCAGCCAGTTTCCAAATTCCCAATATGTTGTGTTTACTGTAAGTGTGACCTCTATTAAGCAGCCAGTTTCCAGATTCCCAATATGTTGTGTTTACTGTACGTGTGACCCCTATTAAGCAGTCATCTGTCCCATTCAACTGGCTGCTTATGAAACAGGTTTCACTGTAAACAGATCAATATGAAGGTGTATTTTGTTACATGTATCGTTGTATCACATTTTCGGTGTAAAGACTATTGGCTATTACCGGCTGCTATAGGTTGACCACGCCCAACCACCGACCCTACCTGACCATGTTGTGCACAGACGTTCATCAAACGGTTAACCAACGACACGCCTGGGGACTTCCGTCTTTGGTATCTTTCCAGTATGACTTTTAGACACTCGTATTTACCATACTGAAAATAAGATAATAAGTATTCGAATGTTATGTGTGACAAAACAGAAGGTCGATCAATGCTACATAATAATTATATAGAAGACAGGCTGTATTGGGGCTCGAAATCAGGTGCGAAAGGTACGGGGTTCAAAGCCCAGCTGGAGCCGTGTGGGAGGAAACCGGAGTATAATGTTAATACGATTTTATAGCATTTTTTTGTATTGCATTACATACAATGAAATACGTGGAAAACAATTAGAAATTAAATTAGGATTAATTATTATTGCTGTATACAACTTAATCTGGGGAAAAACAAATGGGTTGGGCTACAAGTTATGACAACATTATTTACAGCCCTCCCCATCACTTCAAACTAAATTAACAATGTTGGATGAACAATTTCTGTTATGTATGATCTGATGTAGAAAAATACGATTATGACATATTCTTTCCCATCTAGAGCCGTTGCCGATTGTGCCCTTACGCAAGTAATCAGGGTTCCCGCTGTCGGTCGCCAATGGCGACAAAAAACAAATGTTGACGCTAAATTTTGTGAATTGGCGAACATATTTGGTGCAACTGTTTTTTTAATGAAATTTTTTTTTGGGCATATGTTTTGTCGAATAAATGACTTCAAATATTTATTTGTGAACAATATGGCTCTTAGTTGGCTCCAAGTTTTTTAAATTGGCTCCAGTGTTTTTCAATTGGCAACTGAAGTGGTGCAGACAAACATTCAGACAGAGGGGACCCTGAAGCCATTTAAATTTAACATTGCCTCCAAGTCTTATCTCCATCATGGCTATGGATTCCATCAGGAACAAGGTCTCGAGAGCGATTAATCTAATGTTGTAAAAACTTGTTTCGCAATCTATCCGAAATAAATTTGTATAAACTGAACTAAACTTGGACTGTATATAAATGTTTATTCCATACCTTAGCTGCTATTTCTATTGCGGATTCATTAGCGAGGTTCATCTCTGACGTCACTTCCGGGAACTTTCCCAATATATATTTGATGACATCACTGTTGCCAAGCAACACAGACCGATGAAGTAGGTTGTTGCCATGGATATCCCGAAGTGCTAAGACAGCACCTGGTGGAAGATCTTCAATTTGCTCTATCTGAATAAGAGAAGGTAGAAATAGCACATATTTATGAGGTTAGTAGCACATATTTATGAGGTTAGTAGCACATATTTATGAGGTTAATAGCACATTATTATGAGGTTAATAGCACATCATTACAAGGTTAATAGCATATTATTACAAGGTTAATAGCACATATTTACAAGGTTAATAGCATATTATTACAAGGTTAATAGCACATTATTACAAGGTTAATAGCATATATTTACGAGGTTAATAGCATATTATTACAAGGTTAATATCATATTGTTACATGGTTAATAGCACATTATTACGAGGTTAATAGCATATTATTACAAGGTTAATAGCACATATTTACAAGGTTAATAGCATATTATTATGAGGTTAATAGCACATTATTACAAGGTTCATAGCACATTATTACAAGGTTAATAGCACATTATTACAAGGTTAATAGCACATATTTTTGAGGTCAATAGCACATATTTATGAGGTTAGTAGCACATATTTATGAGGTTAATAGCACATCATTACAAGGTTAGTAGCACATATTTATGAGGTTAATAGCATATTATTACAAGGTTAATAGCACATATTTATGAGGTTAATAGCACATTATTACAAGGTTAATAGCACATATTTACAAGGTTAATAGCACATCATTACGAGGTTAATAGCACACATTTATGAGATTAATAGCACACATTTATGAGGTTAATAGCATATATTTATGAGGTTAATAGCATATATTTACGAGGTTAATAGCATATTATTACAATGTTAATAGCATATTGTTACATGGTTAATAGCACATTATTACGAGGTTAATAGCATATTATTACGAGGTTAATAGCACATATTTATACGGTTAATAGCATATTATTACAAGGTTAATAGCACATTATTATGAGGTTAATAGCACATTATTACAAGGTTCATAGCACATTATTACAAGGTTAATAGCACATATTTTTTAGGTCAATAGCACATATTTATGAGGTTAATAGCACATATTTACAAGGTTAATATCACACCATTACGAGGTTAATAGCACATATTTACTAGGTTAATAGCCCATATTTATGAGGTTAATAGCACATATTTTTGAGGTTAGTAGCACATATTTATGAGGTTAATAGCACATTATTACAAGGTTAATAGCACATATTTACAAGGTTAATAACACATCATTACGAGGTTAATAGCACATCATTACGAGGTTAATAGCATATATTTACAAGGTTAATAGCACATCATTACGAGGTTAATAGCACACATTTATGAGGTTAATAGCACACATTTATGAGGTTAATAGCATATATTTATGAGGTTAATAGCACCTATTTACGAGGTTAATAGCACATATTTACGAGGTTAATAGCACATTATTACAAGGTTAATAGCACATATTATTACCAGGCTAATAGCACATATTTACAAGGTTAATACCACATATTTACAAGGTTAATAGCACATATTTATAAGGTTAATACCACATATTTACAAGGTTAATAGCACATATTTAAAAGGTTAATAGCACATATTTAAAAGGTTAATAGCACATATTTAAAAGGTTAATAGCACATATTTACAAGGTTAATAGCACATATTTAAAAGGTTAATAGCACATATTTACAAGGTTAATAGCACATATTTAAAAGGTTAATAGCACATATTTACAAGGTTAATAGCACATATTTAAAAGGTTAATAGCACATATTTACAAGGTTAATAGCACATATTTAAAAGGTTAATAGCACATATTTACAAGGTTAATAGCACATATTTAAAAGGTTAATAGCACATATTTACAAGGTTAATAGCACATATTTAAAAGGTTAATAGCACATATTTACAAGGTTAATAGCACATATTTAAAAGGTTAATAGCACATATTTACAAGGTTAATAGCACATATTTAAAAGGTTAATAGCACATATTTAAAAGGTTAATAGCACATATTACGAGGTTAATAGCACATATTTACAAGGTTAATAGCACATATTTATAAGGTTAATACCACATATTTACAAGGTTAATACCACATATTTATAAGGTTAATACCACATATTTACAAGGTTAATAGCACATATTTAAAAGGGTAATAGCACATATTTACAAGGTTAATAGCACATATTACAAGGTTAATAGCACATATTTACAAGGTTAATAGCACATATTACGAGGTTAATAGCACATATTACGAGGTCAATAGCACATATTTACAAGGTTAATAGCACATATTATGAGGTTAATAGCATATTATTACATGGTTAATAGCACATTATTACAAGGTTAATAGCACATTATTACAAGGTTAATAGCACATATTTATGAGGTTAATAGCATATTATTACAAGGTTAATAGCACATTATTACAAGGTTAATAGCATATATTTACGAGGTTAATAGCACATTATTACGAGGTTAATAGCATATTATTATGAGGTTAATAGCATATTATTACGAGGTTAATAGAACATATTTACGAGGTTAATAGCATATATTTACGAGGTTAAAAGCACAGTATTTACGAGGTAAATAACACATATTTACGAGGTTAATAGAATGTCGATAACATGTCCAATTGTATGAGCATGAAAGGACCAATATAATTGTAAGGCCTCGATAGGGACGGGAACCAGAACCACTCACTTGACTCCGTGAATCGAGACCCCAAGCGTAAATGATTCCATCGAATGAATGAAAGGAGAGGTAAAATAGAGACATGCACACAACGTACTATACATGCACACAACGTACTATACATGCACACAATGTACTATACATGCACACAACGTACTATACATGCACACAACATACTATACATGCACACAACGTACTATACATGCATACAACGTACTATACATGCACACACTGTACTATACATGCACACAATGTACTATACATGCACACAACGTACTATACATGCACACAACGTACTATACATGCACACAACGTACTATACATGCATACAACGTACTATACATGCACACAACGTACTATACATGCACACAACGTACTATACATGCATATAACGTACTATACATGCACACAACGTACTATACATGCACACAACGTACTATACATGCATACAACGTACTATACATGTACACAACGTAGTATACATGCACACAACATACTATACATGCATACAACTTTCCACTTACTATACACGCACACAACTTTCCACTTACTATACATGCACACAACTTTCGACTTATTATACATGCACACTACATTCGACTTACTATACATGCACACAACTTTCGACTTACTATATATGCACACAACTTTCGACTTACTATACATGCATACAACTGTCGACTTACTATACATGCACACGACGTACTATACATGCATACAACGTACTATACATGCATACAACATACTATACATGCACACGATGTAATATACATGCACACAACGTACTATACATGCACACAACGTACTATACATGCACACAACGTACTATACATGCACACAACGTACTATACATGCATACACCATACTATACATGCACACAACGTACTATACATGCACACAACGTACTATACATGCATACAACGTACTATACATGCACACAACATACTATACATGCACACAACGTACTATACATGCATACAACATACTATACATGCATACAACGTACTATACATGCACACAACGTACTATACATGCACACAACGTACTATACATGCACACAACTTTCGACTTACTATACATGCACACAACTTTCGACTTACTATACATGAATACAACTGTCGACTTACTATACATGCACACAACGTACTATACATGCACACAATGTACTATACATGCACACAACGTACTATACATGCACACAACATACTATACATGCAAACAACATACTATACATGCACACAACGTACTATACATGCACACAACGTACTATACATGCACACAACGTACTATACATGCACACACCGTACTATACATGCACACAACGTACTATACATGCACACAACGTACTATACATGCACACGACGTACTATACATGCATACAACGTACTATACATGCATACAATGTACTATACATGCACACACCGTACTATACATGCACACAACATACTATACATGCACACAACGTACTATACATGCACACAACATACTATACATGCACACAACGTACTATACATGCATACAACATACTATACATGCATACAACGTACTATACATGCACACAACATACTATACATGCACACGACGTACTATACATGCACACAACGTACTATACATGCACACAACGTACTATACATGCACACAACTTTCGACTTACTATACATGCACACAACTTTCGACTTACTATACATGAATACAACTGTCGACTTACTATACCTGCACACAACATACTATACATGCACACAACGTACTATACATGCACACGACATACTACACATGCACACAATGTACTATACATGCACACAACGTACTATACATGCACACAACGTACTATACATGCACACAACGTACTATACATGCACACAATGTACTATACATGCATACAATGTACTATACATGCACACACCATACTATACATGCACACAACGTACTATACATGCACACACCGTACTATACATGCACACACTACAACTATACATGCACACACCGTACTATACATGCACACACCGTACTATACATGCACACACCGTACTATACATGCACACACCGTACTATACATGCACACAACGTACTATACATGCACACAACGTACTATACATGCACACACCGTACTATACAGGCACACGACATACTATACATGCACACACCGTACTATACATGCACACACCGTACTATACATGCACACAACGTACTATACATGCATACAACGTACTATACATGCACACAACGTACTATACATGCACACAACGTACTATACATGCATACAACTCTCCACTTACTATACACGCACACAACTTTCCACTTACTATACATGCACACAACTTTCGACTTACTATACATGCACACAACATTCGACTTACTATACATGCACACAACATTCGACTTACTATACATGCACACAACTTTCGACTTACTATACATGCATACAACTTTCGACTTACTATACATGCATACAACGTTCGACGTACTATACATGCACACAACTTTCGACTTACTATACATGCACACAACATTCGACTTACTATACATGCACACAACTTTCGACTTACTATACATGCACACAACTTTCGACTTACTATACATGCACACAACATTCGACTTACTATACATGCACACAACTTTCGACTTACTATACATGCACACAACATTCGACTTACTATACATGCACACAACTTTCGACTTACTATACATGCACACAACTTTCGACTTACTATACATGCACACAACTTTCGACTTACTATACATGCATACAACTTTCGACTTACTATACATGCACACAACTGTCGACTTACTATACATGCATACAACTTTCGACTTACTATACATGCACACAACTTTCGACTTACTATACATGCATACAACTTTCGACTTACTATACATGCACACAACTTTCGACTTACTATACATGCATACAACTTTCGACTTACTATACATGCATACAACTTTCGACTTATTATACATGCACACAACTTTCGACTTACTATACATGCATACAACTTTTGACTTACTATACATGCATACAACTTTCGACTTACTATACATGCACACAACTTTCGACTTACTATACATGCATACAACGTTAGACTTACTATACATGCACACAACTTTCGACATACTATACATGCACACAACTTTCGACTTACTATACATGCACACAACTTTCGACTTACTATACATGCACACAACTTTCGACTTACTATACATGCATACAACTTTCGACTTACTATACATGCATACAACTTTCGACTTACTATACATGCATACAACGTTCGACTTACTATACATGCACACAACTTTCGACTTACTATACATGCATACAACTTTCGACTTACTATACATGCATACAACTTTCGACTTACTATACATGCATACAACTTTCGACTTACTATACATGCATACAACTTTCGACTTACTATACATGCATACAACTTTCGACTTACTATACATGCATACAACTTTCGACTTACTATACATGCACACAACTTTCGACTTACTATACATGCATACAACTTTCGACTTACTATACATGCATACAACTTTCGACTTACTATACATGCATACAACTTTCGACTTACTATACATGCACACAACTTTCGACTTACTATACATGCACACAACTTTCGACTTACTATACATGCACACAACTTTCGACTTACTATACATGCACACAACTTTCCACTTACTATACATGCACACAACTTTCGACTTACTATACATGCACACAACTTTCGACTTACTATACATGCATACAACTTTCGACTTACTATACATGCATACAACTTTCGACTTACTATACATGCATACAACTTTCGACTTACTATACATGCACACAACTTTCGATTACTATACATGCATACAACTTTCGACTTACTATACATGCATACAACTTTCGACTTACTATACATGCACACACTTTCGACTTACTATACATGCACACAACTTTCGACTTACTATACATGCATACAACTTTCGACTTACTATACATGCATACAACTTTCGACTTACTATACATGCATACAACTTTCGACGTACTATACATGCACACAACTTTCGACATACTATACATGCATACAACTTTCGACGTACTATACATGCACACGACTTTCGACTTACTATACATGCACACAACTTACGATACATGCACACAACTTTCGACTTATAGTCGTTTCTTAACATACCATTGGATCAGTGTTGACCCAGAAAGGTAAACATGTGTTGATAAACAAGAAATCATAAACTGTCAACGTAAGTAGTGAGTAAATTACTGATGCAAGATGCTTACCTGAATATCAAGATCTATGTAAAATTACCCCACCCATTTATCGGAAAAATGCTCCAAATGTCCATAATATATATTTATGTTCATTCCAACTTTGTAAAATGGCGGTCAGCTATCTGATAGTTATGAATGAAACTGTTTTGATCACGTGTTTAGGTTACTACGTAATTCCCGTATTACCAAATATGGACATGTGGTGATATAGCCAGATTCCCGCATTTTATTATTCATAAAAAGTAGGCCCATCGTGGGCCTAAAGCTATGTGTTGTTTTCTGGTGGGAGATTAAAATGATATTCATGTTTTATGTTAAATGATAAATTTACTGCTAGACTTGCATATTATACAGATTAAGGTCTCTATTAACTACTCACATAATTGTATTATGGCTACCTTTGTATAAACACCCAAATCAGGGCCTCGGCCATTTACCGCGGTATACTCGGAACTACTGACTACGTAACTGCTGACACGATGGCGCCAAAAACATGATAAACACATGTGATTCCCAATAGTATTTCTTTTTTGTGTATTTGTAATGTTGAAGTGGAGAAGTCATAAGATGATGCAAAATGAGTTTTAAATTCAGGTACATAAAGAGTATATCTGTAATTTGGATTGTAATAGCTAGTACCGCGATATACCCATAATGCATCCTACTATACATGCACACAACTTTCGACTTACTATATCGCTGGAATTGCCCGACAGCATGTCTGTAAAACAGTCTTGCATTTCTGGTTGGTGATCTTTGGGACTGGAATGTCTTTGAGTGCTTTTGTAAATGTAAGAATCTAGTGAACGAGAATAGAGAACGGGAATCTTGGACGACGTACGCTCACTAATTACTGGAACGGTTTGATCCATTTCCTGGGAAAACGTTTCCGAGTATGACGTAATCTGCGAATCCGACACAGAACAAGAATCCGTGCGGTTGACGTCATCGCTTTCTGTTGAATTTCTCAAACTACGCACATCACGTGCCATAATTTGCTGACCGGGACTAGTGACGTCACTAAAGTGTGTGGTTCCACATTTTTCTGAATGGCCTGAGAAATGAACAGGTTTTTTATGTAATCCACTGCTGAAGTTCCTCCATTTGTGTCTCTTGCTGAATACACCTCTTTTCCTTGAGCGTTTAGAGTCACGAGACCGAATTTCTTCTTCCGACAAGAGGCTAGCTTCGTCAGCATTTTTGAATCCGAACTTTTTCTTTAGCTTGCTATATTTAGTAGATATCTGTGGCCGTTTTCCGCCCTGAAATATTAAATATATACACTGATTAGGTGCTCGATCGGCGCAGTGGTTAGAAAGCTTGGTTCTCATAAATGCAACATGGCTCGATCATCGAACTGGGAAATATGTGAGATGGTATGTAGACCTATAGTGGTCGCCAGGATTCGGACAGGTGGGATTATCCGGGTGTTCCAGTTTCCTCCCACTCATGAACTTTCAATCGCGCCAACACCGGAGAGTGATTAATATGTACAGGATCTTATGTGAGTGATGATTTCTAACCATATTTTATGAAACGAGTTGTAGTGAAGATCCGAATAATGTTCGATTAAAGCTCCGGAACAACCCAAATGGTTAATCGAGTCGGGCCGAGCTTCCGGGAGGTGGCGCTATCTATCGGATGGTTGGCACTGATGACTTTGACTGCTTTCGTTGATCGGTAAACATCGAAGACTACGTATCGCTATACTAAGTAACTAACAAGACAACAGAAGTAAGTATCCATTCAGGTTATATACACTTTAGAGTTTTGGAATTGTGCTAGTAGTAGTAAACGAGCCGTTTGGCGATATCACCACGAGTGTAAGATCATTTTTATCGTATTACCATATTGGGTTTTAATCATATTTTTGCACAAAATAAAACTGGCGAATATTGTTGCAATTGGCTTGCAAAAGTGGTAATCGCGAATTTAACGCCAATCAAATAGTCATCGCCCTCCATTCGTGTTCAATACGCGATTACAAAGGGATTGTGGTGTATCTGCGGTGGGTTTGCAGTCTACTCGCGTTTCTCGAAGATTTGGCGGAAATAATAATGGGGGAGGCGATCAGTTTGCGATTCGTCACGTTTCATTATGACCGTTTGCGATCAGATTGTAGTAATTGGCGATTACTCGCGTTCTATTGGCGCTTCCCTAAAATGGGTAGAAAAACACAACCCAAACACACTGCAAGCCTAAATCGCCAAAGTGTGACTGTAGCAATATATCGATACATAGAGTGGTGGAACCTATGCACAGACGGCTCTGTAGTCCAGTGGTAACACGCTGGACTGGTAATCCAGGGATCGCAGGTTCGATCCCCCGTCTGACACTAATACAATTAACAGTCTTTCAGATGGGACGTTAAACCGAGGTCTCGTGTCGGTGCTTTACACTGTGCACGTAAAAGAATCAGAGGAGATTCTGGAATGGGTCTCTGTCTGTATCATGCACTATCCTCCAAAATCTAAAATCACTAATCTCTTCAGGAGGCGTCGCTCATATGGGCAACAGGTAGCGACGATAAATAAACGTAAAAACACCTGGAACCTATACTCAGCGTAAATCCCACATATAATGACCAGTATAAAATATTAATTGCATTTGCCGTATATTATTATTTTATATTGTATATGCGGAACTGAAGACTTCAGGGCACCGATGCACGGCGTACTTGTTATTTTTTTTATTTATCCACCATAACTTGTTTAATATCTTATTTTGATATAGTACATCATTAAATAAAAACACTTATTGGTCTTAATCAGAAATGGTATAGAAACTATTTTTCGGTTAGGTGTAGATTTTTTAAATTCGGATAGCTACCTGAATTGCTCATACATCGTATCAGTTTCAGTGAAAATATTCTCCCAATGATTTGCTAATTTATATTCGTCTGCATCAGCCTACCGATACACTCAACGGAATGCTATTCAACCATGCTTCAGCTTTGTCAGCGAAATTAGCCTAGAACTATATAAATATTTTAAATACGGATGAAAATGGAAAATACGCCGAGCATAGGAATACCATACAATACGCCGAGCATAGGTTACACCACTCTAATTATGTAGGCTACATTATATGCCTATTATAATTTATACAACTGACAGGCGCGTAGCTGGGCGTACGCACGTGCGTACGTAAATTTTGACAGGTCGGAAAAATGAAAATGCGAAAAATGCAATAAAAAATGAAGCCTAAGGGGGGTGAGGGGTCAAATGTTTATTATCTTCAACAGTTATAACATATATCTACAATTATGTGACACGACTGTTCGATATCTAGAGCCGTCCAAAAGCAACACGTGGTTACGGTACTCGAAGTCTGCCGGAGGAGTATACTGCGCCCCCTGTCACATTTTCGCACATGTAGAGAAGAAAGCCTTCGTATCGGTAGCAGCGACCGACCCCAGCAACCTCGGCAAAATGATTGCTAACCACGGAAAGAGTGATATGCATATCAGCTCTACAGAGGCTGCGGAAAACTTCAAATATGTAATGACGGGTGACAAAAAGGATATCATGAATTCAATCTCCACATCATACAACACGCTAGTGGAAAAAAATCGCAAAATTCTCAAAGCTATTGTAGACACCATCGTACTGTGTGGAAAGCAAAACGTTGCCTTACGAGGTCACGACGACAAAGATAGCAACTTCATAGCTTTACTAGAGTATCAATCGAAATATAACACAGTCCTACGTGATCACTTGGAAACTGGGGACCCAAAGACCAAATATACTTCGCCCGAAATCCAGAACGAACTGATCGATATCTGTGGTGAACAAATCAAATCATCTATTGTAAAAAAGTGTAACAGTGCCCCATTCTTTGGCTTCATAGCAGACGAGGCCACCGACTCTTCCACAATTGAGCAGATGGCTCTGTTTGCGATATTTCGACTACGATACACTAGCCGTACGTGAAGATTTCATTACGTTCGCCGAATGCGACGCCACGACTGGTGAATCACTTTCCGATGCATTTCTGAAGAACTTGAGACTTGCAGGCGTAGACGTAGATAAAATGAGGGGCCAGGGATATGATGGCGCTTCGAACATGTCCGGGAAGTTCCGTGGGGTACAAGCACGAATTAGACAGTCGCTGCCCAAAGCAGTGTACACTCATTGCAAAGCGCATTGCTTAAATTTAGCTATAGTACATGCGTCGGAAGAGCCGTTGGCCAGGAATATGATGAACACAGTTCAAGAAATTGCGTTTTCCTTTAATTATTCCGCGAAGCGACTATTGCGATACAAGGAAACGCTAGCGAATGATGCCGGAAGTAAAATTGCCATGGAGCATAGAACAAAATTACAATCCCTGTGCGAAACAAGATGGGCAGCAAGAGCGGACGCGCTGAACACCTTCCAGTCTTCATACATAAAGGTCGTGGAGGCACTGGCTGACCTCTGTCTACACTATGGCGATAGCAAGGCCGGTGCATACAGAATAGCCATCATGCAGTTCGGGTTCATCGTGTGTCTTGTAGCTATAGAACATGTGCTCTCGGGATTAATGCCACTGTCCAAAATGTTACAAAACAAGTCATGTGACCTTATTGAAGCTGTCAAAGAAGCTAACGTCATCACTCGCCAAGTTACGGATGAGCGAAATGATCCAGCTGTGTGGAATGTCCTGTACGCGAAGGCTGTTGAAATGGCAGAGGCTGTTGATGTGCAACCATCACGACCTAGAGCCCCGAATAATCGGCGTCAGCAACATCGTCAAAATGCTCCGGCAGATACCGTTTCTGACTACTGGAAGAGAAACATGTACTTACCTTTCGTCGATCATTTGGTAACAGAACTATCTGATCGTCTTATTGAGGATGGCGACAGATTCAATGCCCAATTCCTGATACCAGGCGATATAGGTAATCTTACCGAGGATATAATTGCGTCCATATATAAAACATTTGAGGAGGATCTCCCCGCGGTTGATTTTGAAGATTTCAAACGGGAGGTGTCTCGCTGGAAAGTTAGGTGCGCTGGTGACACCGAAGTTCACGCCACCGTAGGTGACACGCTGGCACACACGCCTAGGGAGCTGTACCCCAACGTTTCAACATGTCTGCATATTTTGCTGGCGATGCCTGTTTCAACTGCCACCGCAGAAAGATCGTTCAGCAGCATGCGCCGCTTGAAAACGTACCTTCGGTCAACCATGACAACAGGCAGATTTTCGTGCCTAGGACTGATGAACATTCACAGGGACAAAGAGATAAACACTGACATGGTTATCGATGTCTTCGCTAGACGGAAGGAGCGGTGCCTTGCCTTTGTGTTTCGTGTCTAAGTAATAGTTAGAGCGCTGTACGTCAGTTTGTACGAAGAGATAATTCCCGAGATTTAGCGAGAGGATTATCGATCGTACAGGCTGAAAACAGTGCTCTAACTATTTTGTGTCACCCCCATGCCCATACCATGTCTCTACTTGTAATAACACATCTTGGTTAAAGTCACTTGGTGTTGGTTTTCATTGTAAAAAAACTCGTAAAACACATTAATTTAAACTATTTCCAGCAGTATTTTGTGTACATATAAGTTGTGAAATACTCTCTAAAACTCACCTACGGCTGTGTAGCATAAAAAAAATTACGGGGGAAGATGCACCCGGACCCCCCTAGCGCCGGTGCGTATCCACATTTTAGTCCCAGCGCCTGACTGACATGACATCTAATGCATATAAAGATTCATATACAAGTATATTAGCATTCAACTTACCGACACAAACTTGCTTTCCTGTTTCGATGGTGCATCGCCGAATGAGGCAGCAAAACACTCGGCGATGGAATCGTCGATCGGAAATTGCTGAACGAACGTTTCGAACTCAGCCTCGTTTTGATATACAACCTCGTTCTCGGAGTATCTGTCATGGCTGCTCGCGCGAGGTGATTCTGTGATTCCGTAGCGATCCTGTGTACTCTTCATTGTTATAAAATCTGCAAAGTTAGTTAATATAAATTTATGTTAGCTCGATTGCGAAACAAGTTCTTACAACTTATATTAATCATTCTCGAGACCTCATTCCTGCATGATGGAATCCATCGCCACGAGGGAGAGAGAAGAGGCAACGTGGAATTTAAATGCCTTGCCTAAGGGCACAATCGTAAGTGGGGCTCAAAGTTAAAGAACATGTTCGTGTTATCAAGCCTTGCAGTTTGCATTTATCAGAGTGCATCAATATGATTTACGTATTGTTGCATTCTCGTTTTGCTAAATTTCTGGATTTCTTCAACATTCGTTCTCTGTCGATTAAATAAAAGTGGTTATATTAGTAATTGCATTATTTACAGTGACATGCCAGTACGCTTGAGTCTCTGGGGTCACGAAGGTTGTGAGTTCAGAACCGCGGTGGTGGCCCTAGACACAACCCTTAAATCCACACTGCATCATAGTTTTGCGTTTATTTATCGTCGCTACCGGTTGCCCAGATGAGCGACGCCTCCTGAAGAGATTAGTCATTTTAGATATTTGGAGGATAGTGCAATGATACAGAGACCCATTCCAGAATCTCCTCTGGTTCTTTTACGTGCACAGTGTAAAGCACCGACACGAGACCTCGGTTTGACGTCCCATCTGAAAGACTGTTAATTTTATTATGGTCAGACGGGGGATCGAACCTGCGATCCTGGGTTACCAGTACAGCGTGTTACCACTGGACATTTTACTATCCAGGCATTTTTCAACTCGAAATAACAGAATTTTTTTTTTATGTAGAGGTCTTACTTATAGGACTACACTGGACTACAGTTCCGTCTGTCTCTACACTGCTTTTACTCAAGTTTGTATTAAACTACGCAAATCTTAAGCAGCGCCAATTTAAAGGCAACAGTTACATTTTAAATTTACTAAGTTCAATGTAGATATAACATATAGCTCTCAAACAAGAGGGTACTCGGTAGAGTTCATACACCACCACCCAGGTACGCTGTGCTCCAGAATCCGTATCTCCACCAACACTGGCAACAGTTTATTGGTTGGTCCTAATCCCTTGACGGACCTTCCCCCAAACATTAATGAACGTCCATCTGTATGTATGTATGTATGTTCCTTTAATGTCAAACCCCTCGCGGGGACTTAGACATGTTTCCTGGGCAGGCTTAGCCGACATAAGCGATTAACCAGTACTAAGCAGTGTGTGTGAGGTGCCTTGCTCAATGACACTACATACGTGGCCTGACCGAGTATTGAACCCGGGACCGTTCGATTCCAAATCCGACGCTCTACCACTGGACCACGGACACCACACTGTAAGTTGTGGCGTAGCCTTGACGGACCTTCCCCCAAACATTAATGGAAGTCCATCTGTAAGTTATGGCGTAGTCTTGTTAACAGACAAACATGCCAACCCATCGGAGTGAATACATTTCTTGGCTACAGTACAATCAAATCATTATTTGTCATGTTTATTTTTGGAAGATAGTGCAAGGTATTGAAGACGCTTTGGACAATTCCAGAAGCATCCCTAGTTCTTTCATATGCCTAGTGTGGCATCCATGGTCCAGTGGTAGAGCGTCGGATCTGGAATATATCGTCCCGGGTTCGATACTCTGCCAGGCCACGTATGTAGTGTCATTGAGCAAGGCACCTCACACACATTGCTTAGTACTGGTTAACCAATTAGGTCGGCTAAGCTTGCCCAGGAAAACATGTCATCGTCCCCGCAATGGGTTTGATATTAATGGAACATACATATATACATACACATCGTGTGTATCACATTGATACATGATAACTCGATTTATCGCTGCATCCGACAACACTATTAATACTATTATGGTCAGACGGGGGATCGAACCTGTGATCACTGGATTCGCAGTTCAACGTGCTAACCACTGATACAGACAGAGACCCATTCCTGAGTCTCCTCTGGTTCTTTTACGTGTACAATGTAAAGTACCGATACGAGACCTCGATCTAACGTCCCATCTGAAAGACTGTTAATTTTATTAGGGTCAGACAGGGGGTCGAACCTGCGATCCCTGGATTACTAGTCCAGCGTGTTACCACTGGACTACAGATACGTCTGTGAGATGAAATCGCATCGTGAGATATGTGACCACTGGTCTCAAATTATATACCATACAGACATGCTTATACCCCCTACACTTTTTATTTTATTGCATGTTTGAATCTCCTCCCATTTCATTTACAGACTATACATATAGGCACACGCACACGCACATGCCCGTCTGCATATGGAAGCATAACCTCACTACACAGGTAATTAATTACACATATGTAAAATTAAAATAGAGAATCAAATCGTAAACCTTACCAAATATAGCTTCTGGGTTTTGTTCAATGAATTCCATGTTTATGGTTGAGCCGGGTACCAGTAAGTCGTTCACGTTGGACGTAAGCTCACTTCCTGTGTACTGTCATGCGTGTAGCAATAAGTCTGCAAATACATATCAACGTTGTCATGCAACCGAGGGCTGTATTATACTGTACTATAATGTTAGTTTAAACTTTATTTGTTTTACAACGATTGCGAAGCAAGTTCTAACAACATGTATTAATCACTCTCGTTGGCGCGGATGAAACCGTATATGTGGTCATTCGTGTGGGAGGAAACCGGAGTACCCAGAGAAAACCCACCAGTCCGACCTGGCGACCACCGTACCATCTCACATACTTCCCGGTCCGAGGATCGAACACGGGTTGCATTGGTGAGAAGCGAGCGGGCTAACCACTGCTAAGTAATGCTAACTTGTAGCCCAACCTAATTGCTTTTTCCCCCCAGATTAAATCGTATACAGCAATAATAATAAATCCTAATATAATTTCATTGCGAGTATAATTGGTTTAAACTATTAAATAAATTTGTATCGACTAAACTAATACAGAATGTGTGCAATATTCCTACTGAACACGTGACCATTGACCCACATTACCTGGGACGTAGTGACTTCCACTAGACAGACAAACGTCTGCAGATCCAAGGCAGTCCTTGAAACCTCCAAACTTGTACCTGAAAGTTGGGAGGATAGGCATACTGGCTCCTCTCCCGAGACCAAAAAAAGGCCCTTTTCAGGGCCAGTCGAAGGCTTGCCATTTTCAGTTGTCTAGTGTTGGTTTGGTTTAAGCATTTTTTTATTATTTTTTACTAGTATGTGGATCATAATACATATCCTGTGAATATGAATCAATAGTTTGGTTTAAACATATGTATTCGATAATAATGTACATTACATATACATTGTATACAAAACGAAAATGGATTAAATCGGAAGCTTAAAGCTTATTGAGATTTTCTCCATTGCATATATAATGTGGTGCACAAATGGTGATTAAGAGATAAACATATAATGTAGTAATACCAAAATATATAATAAGTAGTTGAAAATATAGCTTGTTATCAGGTGAAAAGCTAACAGTAAAAGGGAGGTTGGGGAGGGTGGGTAGAAAGCAATGAACCATAAGTAAGCACATTGTTTGAAGTGAATCACTCTGCTAGTGAGTGCGTCAGTCTGCTAGTACTGCTAGTACATCAGTCTGCTAGTGCGTGCGTCAGTCTGCTAGTACTGCTAGTACATCAGTCTGCTAGTGCGTCAGTCTGCTAGTGCGTCACTCTGCTAGTGCGTCAGTCTGCTAGTGCGTCAGTCTGCTAGTGCGTCACTCTGCTAGTGCGTCAGTCTGTGAGTATACTTGTAATGTGATGTATGAACAAAAAATGCAATAAAATATTATTAAAGTTAAAAATTGTCTCCCCCTCATTAAATCGCATTCTATATGTAATTATAATCTAATGTTCTAATTGCTTGTCCATGTATCTCATTCTATGTATGATTGTAATGTTATGTATATTTTATTCTTTATTTCAGTCTCATTAATGTACAGCATATAACAAACACAGAATATAGCTTACATATTAAAAAGTACATTGCCACTCAATTCAGAGTTTTTTTGTTTTTTTTGTTTACGTTTATTTATCGTCGCTACCGGTTGCCCATATGAGCGACGCCTCCTGAAGAGATTAGTTATTTTAGATTTTGGAGGATAGTGCATGATACAGACAGAGACCCATTCCAGAATCTCCTCTGGTTCTTTTACGTGCACGGTGTAAAGCACCGACACGAGACCTCGGTTTAATGTCCCATCTGAAAGACTGTTAATTTTATTAGGGTCAGGCGGGGGATCGAACCTGCAATCCCTGGATTACCAGTCCAGCGTGTTATCCACTGGACTACAGATCCGTCTGTATTTCAGAGTTACAAGAGACTATGTATATATACATCATTCATCTATAACATATTGCACTACTATAGTATATACATGTACATGTGATAACTACATGTGTGAGATAAAGCTGAAAAGCAGTCGCTAATTGAAATTTAAAATCTTATTAACCCATTCAACCCCAAGTAACTGACATGGACTGGTGCATGCTATTTTTAGACCAATAAATTAATAAGAAAATTACATTTGGACCAGTTCATTTATCAAAATGGGTAATTTTATCTAAAAATAGTAATAATTATTACTGGCAAAAAAGTGCAGATCCTGATGAGACGGCTCGTTATGAGCCGGCTCATCTGGATCTACACTTTTCATAAGCCTATTTAGAGGCCTGTGGGGTTGAAAGGGTTAAGTTGAAATGGAATGAAAAATACTGAAAGCAAAATAAGCACTACTGCGCAAACTAACAAATGTTTTAAAAGATCAAATACCAATTCCAATCAGATTGGGATTAGCCTAATTAGCAAATGCTTTTCAGGTGTAATAAAATATGAAGACGACATATAAAACGCTCAATAGGCATTATTTACAAAGATAAGAGGTACGTCGTTGTAAAATACTAAAACAGGTTTTGGCAGATAATCTAATAATGTGAATATGAACGTAAGTTGTTCTTGACATATTAACAAAACCATGTATGACAAAATGCAATAACATATTACGTAAAAATAAAAGACTGACAAAAATATACTGACACAATTAAAAAATGAGCACTTTATATTGAGCGTTACTTTTTCGTTACACATTTTAGAATTATGAATTTTACTATCATGAGCGAAGAAAATAATCCGTCACACGTTGCACTAATTTACCCAATATTTTGCACATTTTGGTACCAAATTTGCCTATATTTCTTTCTAAATGGATATAAATTTTACCTCTATGGCTAAGGTATGCACGTGTACAATTTATTTTTGGTGGCAGTGTATATATACCTGTATATATAAAACACAGTAAGATGCTTAGAAATACAGACGGATACGTCGGCCAGTGGTTGCAGATTCGATCCCCCGTCTGGCCCTAATAAAGTCAAGTCTTTCAGATGGGATGTTAAACCGAGGTCTCGTGTCGGTGCTTTACACCGTGTACGTAAAAGAACCAGAGGAGACTCTGGAATGAGTCTCTGTCTGTATCATTGCACTATCCTGCAAATATCTAAAATGACTAATCTCTTCATAAGGCGTCGCTCATATGGGCAACCGGTAGCGACGATAAATAAACGTACAGCACGCACAGTCCAGTGGTTAACACATTGGACTGGTAATTCAGGAATCGATATGAGCGAAGCCTCCTGAAGAGATTAGTCATTTTAGATTTATGGAGGATAGTGCAATGATTACGTGCATGGTGTGCAGCACCGACACGAGACCTCGGTTTAAAGTCCCAGCTAAAAGACTGTTAATTGTATTAGGGTCAGACGGGGGATCGAATCTGCGATCCTGGATTACCAGTCCTGCGTGTTAACCACACTACAGATCCGTTTAGTTTATTATTTATATAGTAGACTGGTGTTTAGTATACCTGGAAATTATTAATCTGACTATACACCCAAATATATATAACCATGTTTCCAATTGTATGTATATATATATGCTTACTATAAGCAATGTTATTGTGCTTTATGTAATAAAATGTTGAATTGAATTGAATTGAATATACGTTGTTTTGTTCCATTAATACGGAATAGATCGTTAACTTTATACAATTATCCACACCCGATTAACCTTTAATACCAAGTTTGATATTATTTTGTAACGTAAAAGATTGAATTTCAAATTTAATTGTCTCTCTACACATATGATACAATGTATATTGTTTTCATATTCAAACATTTGTATTTATCATTTTTCTATTAGTCGCATCTCACTGCCACCATTGTTTATTGTAAATACCTCATATTTGCATGTTATGTACATGTATTGAGTGAAATAAAAGAGATGTTCTGTTCTGTTAGAAATATAAAAAAATAACAAAAATTATCAACTACTCAATTGTTTAATTGTTTGTTTGTTTGTTTGTTTAATTGTTTGTTTGTTTAATTGTTTGTTTGTTTGTTAATTGTTTGTTTGTTTTGGGATAACGTCTCACCAACAGCCGACTTTCCAGCTACAGACGGATCTGTAGCCCAATGGTAACACGCTGGACTGGTAATCCAGGGATCGCAGGTTCGATCCCCCGTCTGACCCTAATAAAATTAACAGTCTTTCAGATGGGACGTTAAACCGAGGTCTCGTGTCGGTGCTTTACACCGTGCACGTAAAAGAACCAGAGGAGACTCATATGGGTAACCGGTAGCGACGATAAATAAACGTAAAACACACACTTTCCAGCTGGTATTGATGGCAGAAGACCTCGGGTGTTCATCCGAGCAGTAATTCGCTGCATTTACGGACACCTGGATAGAACCACGGACTTACAGCCGGCCAGCTGGATAGCTTCCTCACTTGTGGGATTCGAACCTACAGCGTGAGGACAGCGGTGAGGGGTATGTGATTTTAAGTCAATGACCGTAAGTACTCGACAGCTCCGACTTAACGCCGGCCAGCTGGATAGCTTCCTCACTTGTGGGATTCGAACCTACACAGTGAGGACAGCGGTGAGGGGTATGTGATTTTAAGTCAACGACCGTAAGTACTCGACAGCTCCGACTTAACGCCGGCCAGCTGGATAGCTTCCACACTTGAAAATAATTCGACACATCCAGTGGGATTCGAACCTACAGCGGTGAGGGACAAGTGCAACTCGACTGAGAAGGCCCCTAAATATTATGGTTTTACAGTAGTATATTAGTATGTTATAAGTATTTAGAGAGTTACTGTGTTTGTAATGAATATGTGTTATTTCAACTGTAAATATGTGTTATTTCAACTGTAAATATGTGTTATTTTTACTGTAAATATGTGTTATTTTTACTGTAAATATGTGTTATTTCAACTGTAAATATGTGTTATTTCTACTGTAAATGTGTTATTTCTACTGTAAATATGTGTTATTTCTACTGTAAATACGTGTTATTTCAAGTGTAAATATGTGTTATTTCTAGTGTAAATATGTGTTATTTCAAGTGTAAATATGTCTTATTTCTACTGTAAATATGTGTTATTTCAACTGTAAATATGTGTTATTTTTACTGTAAATATGTGTTATTTTAACTGTAAATATGTATTATTTCAACTGTAAATATGTGTTATTTCAACTGTAAATATGTGTTATTTCAACTGTAAATATGTGTTATGTCAACTGTAAATACGTGTTATTTCAACTGTAAATACGTGTTATTTCAACTGTAAATATGTGTTATTTCTACTGTAAATATGTATTATTTCAACTGTAAATATGTGTTACTTCAAGTGTAAATATGTGTTATTTCTACTGTAAATATGTGATATTTCAACTGTAAATATGTGTTATTTCAAGTGTAAATATGTGTTATTTCAACTGTAAATATGTGATATTTCAACTGTAAATATGTGTTATTTCAACTGTAAATATGTGTTATGTCAACTGTAAATATGTGTTATTTTTACTGTAAATATGTGTTATTTCTACTGTAAATACGTGTTATTTCAACTGTAAATACGTGTTATTTCAACTGTAAATACGTGTTATTTCTACTGTAAATATGTGTTATTTCTACTGTAAATATGTATTATTTCAACTGTAAATATGTGTTACTTCAAGTGTAAATATGTGTTATTTCAACTGTAAATATGTGTTATTTCTAGTGTAAATATGTGTTATTTCAAGTGTAAATATGTGTTATTTCAAGTGTAAATATGTGTTATTTCAACTGTAAATATGTGTTATGTCAACTGTAAATATGTGTTATTTTTACTGTAAATATGTGTTATTTATACTGTAAATACGTGTTATTTCAACGGTAAATACGTGTTATTTCAACTGTAAATATATGTTATTTCTACTGTAAATATGTATTATTTCAACTGTAAATATGTGTTATTTCAACTGTAAATATGTGTTATTTTGACTGTACATATGTGTTATTTCTACTGTAAATATGTATTATTTCAACTATAAATATGTGTTATTTCTACTGTAAATATGTGTTATTTCTACTGTAAATACGTGTTATTTCAACTGTAAATACGTGTTATTTCAACTGTAAATAGGTGTTATTTCAACTGTAAATAGGTGTTATTTCAACTGTAAATATGTGTTATTTCAACTGTAAATAGGTGTTATTTCAACTGTAAATGTGTTATTTCAACTGTAAATACGTGTTATTTTTACTGTAAATATGTGTTATTTCAACTGTAAATATGTGTTATGTCAACTGTAAATATGTGTTATTTTTACTGTAAATATGTGTTATTTCAACTGTAAATACGTGTTATTTCAACTGTAAATACGTGTTATTTCAACTGTAAATATATGTTATTTCTACTGTAAATATGTATTATTTCAACTGTAAATATGTGTTATTTCAACTGTAAATAGGTGTTATTTCAACTGTAAATACGTGTTATTTCTACTGTAAATATGTGTTATTTCTACTGTAAAGACGTGTTATTTCAGCTGTAAATATGTGTTGTTCTACTGTAAATATGTGTTATTTCTACTGTAAATACGTGTTATTTCAACTGTAAATACGTGTTATTTCAACTGTAAATACGTGTTATTTCTACTGTAAATATGTGTTATTTCAAGTGTAAATATGTATTATTTCAACTGTAAATATGTGTTATTTCTACTGTAAATACGTGTTATTTCAACTGTAAATACGTGTTATTTCTACTGTAAATATGTGTTATTTCAACTGTAAATATGTGTTATTTCAAGTGTAAATAGAAGAAACAGAGATCTCCTTGAACGAATTGGTTAAGATCGTTAGTTTATACAAATTATGTTAGCTCGATTGCGAAACAAGTTCTTACAACTAATATTAATCGCTCTCGATACCTCATTCCTGATGGAATCCATCGTCATGAGGGAGAGGAAAGAGGCAACGTGGAATTTAAATGCCTTGCCTAAGGACGCAATCGTAATGGCTCCAACGGGGCTCGAACTCTCATATGAAGTGAAATGCGCTACCACTGCGATATGACGACTTCTAAGATCGTTCACGTCAAAGAATTTGTCCATCACCGATATAGGTTCGAATCCCACTGTGGGTATCAAATTCATTCATGTGAGGAAGCTATCCAACTGGCTTGCGGAAGGTCGGTGGTTATACACGGGTGTCAGTCAATACATGGAATACTGCTCGCTGTCAGACTCGGGTTCGATCCTCGGACTGGAAAGTATGTGAGATGGTACGGTGGTCACCAGATCGGATAGGTGGGTATTCTCCGGGGTACTCGGGTTCCCCCCCCCCGCATGAATGAACACATATACGCTTTCATCAGCGTTAACGAGAGTGATTCACAGACGGATATGTAGTCCAGTGGTAAAACGCTGGACTGGTAATGCATAGATCGCAGGTTTGATCCCTCCGTCTGACCCTAATACAATTAACAGTCTTTCAGATGTGACTTTAAACCGAGGTCTCGTGTCGGTGCTTTACACCGTGCACGTAAAAGAATCAGAGGAGACTCTGGAATGGGTCTCTGTCTGTATCATTGCACTATCCTCCGAAAATCTAAAATGACTAATATCTTCAGGAGGCGTCGCTCATATGGGCAACCGGTAGCGACGATAAATAAACGTAAAACACACATACACAAAGTACTATTTTTGATTGTTCTTGACCGATCTGGGAAACAAAGACATCGACAGGTTTGTCTCGACAGCATGCAAGTTTTGCACCCATCCGATCCGGGCCTTCAAGGTTGCAAGGGGTGGAATATATCAATTAAAAGAAAATGGACAGGTGAAATATTTTAAGCTACCGTTCATACCGTTCAGGAAATCCTGAAATAAAGCTTTTACTGTAGTCGTAAAAGTCTTCAATAAGAGACGGAAATATTTCAGTCGGTGAAAGAAAGAGGCGGACACCATTGAGCACGACTTGACGTACGGGCGCTATAAACCATTTAAATTAATAGCGTTTCTTTTAATTCATACAAAAGTTCCTATTTACACAAATAATCTAAACGTTGAACATTTTAAAGAATGATGAATGATTTAACTCCTAATTTTTTAATCAATAACCATTTATTTCATCATTGATTGTACGATCTTCTGCTGCGGATGTTAAACGGGATGACACTGATTGTGTCGGATACCTGAGCTGTCAGAAAATGATTTAGAACGAGATATGGGTATTGTGAAGTTTGTTTGATTGTTAAAGTCCCTATGTGTGTTTGTGTGCTGCATAATGAAGTAAGTTTGTTAAAGCGCCACGTTTAGTGATTATTTAGAATGTGTGTGCTATTTTTTATGAAGTTTGTTAAAGTGCCAATTATGAGTGATTATTTAGAATGTACAGAACATAACATATTGTTTATTAGACTTAAGCATTACATAGCTCATCATCATAACAATACATATACAATTGCATGCAATTAAAATTCAGATTTACTTCCGATGTTCGAACTCAAAACTTGCGAGTTTTTAGAAAATCTTTCTATTATTCAGTCACACTTGTGGAGTTCCCTCCCTTATCACATCAAAACAGCATTATATGCACCAGCAATTTTAAGGGGGAACATGCCCCGGACCCCCTAGGTTGAAATTTTCTTCTGGCTACGGTTCTGCGCGTACAATTCTCATGAACATAAGCCTCATTATTTCATATGTATATTTAATTTCTTAATTATAATATCATGTGTTTTACAACCTAACAAAGTCTTTATATATTTACACTATTTAGCATTCTACCAAATGTAGTATATATAGACCGAATAATATATTTTTAACTTGTGTTGACTTGTATATGGAAACAGAATAATTATTAAATCCATTGACTATGCATTTGCGAATCAAATTTATTAAAAGAATACTACTTTGTAAGACCAAATATGGCAGTGTATTGAATTGTTACAATCAAACAATAGAACTATATTATTGAACATAGCGTTATACTACAAACAAGCTGTTGCTATAAGAACTTCGATATTAAATATCATAGAAGTGCACTAACCTCTATAATAGGTTATTAAATACAGTATACTATTGTTGTTGATCATGTTGTATATAGCTGTACGTAGAATAAGCGGTAAGCAACATTCAATATACTTACCTTGTTTCCCAGAATAAACAAGTAGACATGCATAAATACTAAATAAGTTATTTGTAATTTTAAAGGTTATCCTCTCTAAAAACAAATATATATCTACCAGGGCCGTCGCTGGGGCTATTTTGATGATACGCACGGCCAAATATGCTTGTTTGTCGAGTGAGCATAGTGAGCTAGTACGTTAGGGGGTCCGGGGGCAGCCCCCCTTGAGATTTTTTGAAATGAGGATGCAATTTCCTGCATTTCAATGCATTTTGTAACATACAATTGCAGGACTAAAGTTCTTACGACAATGTAATAATATATATATATATATATATATATATATATATATATACATGTAATATACATAATATACATGATCTATCGCCCTTATCAATTAAACAAGCACGTAAAATAGCACACCCAATATTTCAAGATGCACCATATTTGCAATGGGCTCAATTGTTCCACCACTCCACACATCACGGCGCCTATGTATCCCTACTACCCCCTGCGGTTGTATGGCATTTTTGCGTATGCCCAGCGACGGGCCTGTCTATTCTAATTATATTCTATTTTTTAACGTTTATTTATCGTCGCTACCGGTTGCCCATATGAGCGAAGCTTCCTGAAGAGATTAGTTATTTTATATTTTGGAGGATAGTGCATGATACAGAGAGACCCATTCCAGAATCTCCTCTGGTTCTTAAAGCACCAACACGAGACCTCGGTTTAACGTCCCATCTAAAAGACTGTTAATTTTATTAGGGTCAGACGGGGGATCGAACCTGCGATCCATGGATTACCAGTCCAGCGTGTTACCACTGGACTACATATTCGTCTGTCCATTATATTCTAAAAATTCTACTCAATACATGTATAATTTGCTTGTATGACATTGATCACGTGTAAATAGTATGTATAATATGTATATAATTATGACTATGTACTATATGTATACGTCTAAAATAAATAAACTGTTAAATTATAAAGATACATGACCAAATTCTAGAAGATACAAAAAGAAGTTTGTACAAAAACAAACGATTCTTTAATTTGACCATACACGCCGATGATGCCGAAGATGGGGTATTGCAATAGTTTCCCCGGACCTTCGTCACAGCGTGCTAAAACAAATATAAACAAAATAATTGGGGATGAAAAATTTAAAAAAATGCTATATATTTTTTTCAATTTTAATTTGTTTCATTTTTTTAAAATGCTTTGTTTTCATTAAAAAAAATTTTTTTGGGATTTTAATTTTTATAAAATACTTTCCCATCCCCAACTATACTACCAAAGCACTGTTACGTATAATATGTATATGTATGCGACCCCAAAGAGAGAGAAAGTCCAGCTTACCTTTTGCCCGCAGCAGATATCCACATGCAGAGAATTTCAATAAATTATTCAAAGTGTCGCGGCAATGTAACAGATATCATGACATATTTATATACGGAACCTGTGCTCTGTGTTGGCCCTTTCACCATTGATCCATTGATCTAAGGCACCAGATCTTATCATTATTGCTTTACAACGGAAGTGTCAACAGGCCATATTAGGCCAAGGACAAATATACGTGTTTCTTGTGTCAATATCCCCAGGCAAGCAAGGCATCTAAAATTCCACGTTGCCTCTTCTCTCTCCCTCATGGCGATGGGTTACATCAGGAATGAGGTCTCCAGAAGGATTTATATAAGTTGTAAGAACTTGTTTCGCAATCGAGCTAAAATAAATTAGTATAAACTATATCCCCGTTCTGACGTTATACAGTTATTTTTGTTGTTGTGTTGGTTTGTTTTTCTGTTTTGTTTGTTTTGGGGGGAGGGGTGAACGTCGCATCGACGACATCTTAGGTCAAACGACTCTCAAGAGGAAGTATTGCGAGGACAGATCGGACAGGCCGGTTTTCTCCGGGTTTTACCAGCACGAATTCTGGGACCATGCTGCTCCCAATTCAGTAGTGGGGCAACCATCCCCTACCCAGCGGGTCCTCAGGTGGCGGATAGGGGAACGGCCCTAAGATATGGGGGTTTGCTGTGAATTAAATAAGCAGTCCCGGACCATATGGCGGTGTACCTACCAGGACGGGGCAGGATAGCACATGGCAAAGCTACTCCTATTAAATACTCCACGTGTCCCACAACGGTGCATCAGGCGAATATATGGACCGCCTTAAAAGTCCTAGCCTAAGGGTGAGGTAACCCCAACAGAAACCTCGAATGCTGAAGCCGGAAGTACTGGGCCGCACGGCACATTCTAATAAACCACGGTACTACGCATAAACGCAAAATGAATCACAATGACCAGCACGAATGATCACATAAATTATAGGCTTTCGTTCGTCCGTGCCAATGAGAGTGATTAATATACAGGGGCGTAGCTAGCCTTTTGAACTTTGTAGGTCCGACTAATAAATTGACCAGTACAGTGATGCTGGAGGGTTCTGGGGCCATGCTCATCCAGGAATATGTTAATCGTAGAACGTTGACGTCTGGCGCATTTTAATGTGTGTTTTAGACATTTAAATTTCTATGTATTTTTTTTCAGAATGATACTAAATGTAGTATACAATTTCTGCTATGCGCAGAGATGAAAAGTGTTTTACGTTTATTTATCGTCGCTACCGGTTGTCCATAATGAGCGATGCCTCCTGAAGAGATTAGTCATTTTAGATTTTTGGAGGATAGTGCAATGATACAGACAGATACCCATTCCTGAGTCTCCTCTGGTTCTTTTACGTGTACAATGTAAAGTACCGATACGAGACCTCGATCTAACGTCCCATCTGAAAGACTGTTAATTTTATTAGGGTCAGACAGGGGGTTGAACCTGCGATCCCTGGATTACTAGTCCAGCGTGTTACCACTGGACTACAGATACGTCTGTGAGATGAAATCGCATCGTGAGATATGTGACCACTGGTCTCAAATTATATACCATACAGACATGCTTATACCCCCTACACTTTTTATTTTATTGCATGTTTGAATCTCCTCCCATTTCATTTACAGACTATACATATAGGCGCACGCATGCACGCACGCACACACGCACACGCGCACACACACACACACACACATACACACACACACACACATACATACATACATATACATACACACATACATAAACTAAACTAACATATTTTTTCACCAGGCCATTATTCTGGGGAGACAAGAACCAAACACATTTCTTGTTGGCCTCACATCAACACGGAGATATAAATCTAAACTATCAATATGTATATTGACAACCTAGAAACTCTTAAGGCTGGTCAGGAATTAATAATATAACACAATATCTGACAGATCGATCAAGAATGCTTGTATACACGAAACGTATGGAGAATTGTTGTTTCATAGATGACAGAAAAAAAGGAAAGTTGTAAAGATTTTAGATTCAAATTTAGCAACAATGTCGCCTAACTAACCTGAACGATTGACTCGATTCTTTAATTTCTTTGCATTAGTTTAAACGCTATTTTATTTTCCCTAAGAATACAATGAAATAATTTCTGTAGTCCAGTGGTAACACGCTGGACTGGTAATCCAGGGATCGCAGGTTCGAACAGTCTGTTCAGATGGGACGTTAAACCGAAGTCTCGTGTCGGTGCTTTACACCGTGCACGTAAAAGAACCAGAGGAGAATTCTGGAATGAGTCTCTGTCTGTATCAGGCACTATCCTGCAAATTCTAAAATGACCAATCTCTCCAGGAGGCGTCGCACATATGGGCAACACACTTTTCAAAAGTTTCAAATTTATAAATCGCTGTTCTACGAAACACCGGTTGTGACATTAAATGTTGCTATTTCATATTTCAACATACGAACAATTCAATTAAATTCTAACTTTATGTATTGTCGGAGTTTTTTACAATTCAATTCAAACTTTATGTATTGTCGGAGTTTTTACAATTCAATTCAAACTTTATGTATTTGTCGGAGTTTTTACAATTTAATTCAAACTTTATGTAATGTCGGAGTTTTTACAATTCAATTCAAACTTTATGTATTTGTCGGAGTTTTTACAATTTAATTCAAACTTTATGTAATGTCGGAGTTTTTACAATTCAATTCAAACTTTATGTATTGTCGGAGTTTTTACAATTCAATAGCTCTCCTATAATGGAGGATAATAAAGAATCTATCTATCTATCATATGGGCAACTGGTAGCGACGATAAATAAACATAAAACACATGTATTGACTGAGCGTCGCTCATATGGGCAACCGGTAGCGACGATAAATAAACATAAAACACATTGTATTGACTGAGCGTCGCTCATATGGGCAACTGGTAGCGACGATAAATAAACATAAAACACATGTATTGACTGAGCGTCGCTCATATGGGCAACCGGTAGCGACGATAAATAAACATAAAACACATTGTATTGACTGAGCGTCGCTCATATGGGCAACCGGTAGCGACGATAAATAAACATAAAACACATGTATTGACTGAGCGTCGCTCATATGGGCAACCGGTATCGACGATAAATAAACATAAAACACATTGTATTGACTGAGCGTCGCTCATATGGGCAACTGGTAGCGACGATAAATAAACATAAAACACATGTATTGACTGAGTGTCGCTCATATGGGCAACCGGTATCGACGATAAATAAACATAAAACACATTGTATTGACTGAGCGTCGCTCATATGGGCAACCGGTAGCGGTTAACCAGTACTAAGCAATGTGTGTGAGGTGCCTTGCTCAATGACACTACATACGTGGCCTGACTGAGTATCGAACCCGGTCCATTCGATTCCAAATCCGACGCTCTACCATTGGACCACGGACGCCACACAATTGCAGAAGTATCTCTGGTTCTTTCACAAGCCCAATGTATAGCACTGATACAAAGAGACCTTGGTTTATAGTCACGTCTGAAACAATATTAATATTATTAGCGTCAGACGGGGAATCGAACCTGTGATCCCTGAATTCGCGGGGAATCGAACCTGTGATCCCTGAATTCGCAGTCCAACGTGTTAACTACTGGACAACCGATCGCAGGTTCGATCCCCCGTCTGACCCTAATAAAATTAACAGTCTTTCAGATGGGACATTAAACCGAGGTCATGTGTCGGTGCTTTACACCGTGCACGTAAAAGAACCATAGGATACTCTGGAAGGGGTATCTGTCTGTATCATTGCAATATCCTCCAACAATCTAAAATGACTAACCTCTTCATGAGGCGTCGCTCATATCGGCAACCGGTAGCGACGATAAATAAACGTAAAACACACAAATTATGACACAAAACAAACATTAAACTCACCGTCGCCATGCAATATTTACATACTCCCTTGCACTTTTCCGTACAATGTAATTTACGAAATGACTAAACAAATTATGACGACTATTTTATTACTTCTAGACTATATATGTTTAAATTTAACACATTGCTCTTCCTCTCTATACATCTATGTGTATATATAAACCTTATGTACGCGGCGGTGAAGGCTGTCAGGTATATTTAATACCAACCTTTAACACAGTACTTTATTGAAGCCCGTGTCATCAGTTATTAAAACACATACGAAACACGTTAAAGACATCCTATCTCAAACAAGACACATTTTAAACAAATTTAACTTGAAATCATTCAATATTACTGACATGTTAGTGATTTTTGAATTATATGCGACCAGGGATCGCTGACTATACTCGGTTGTCTGGTTAGATTTATTAACAATTTACAACATTAGTTAAGTTACTTTCCAGACTTCATTTCAGAAGTAAAGTCACCCTCCAAACTTCATTTCAGAAGTTAAGTCACTCTCCGAACTTCATTTCAGAAGTTAAGTCACCCTCCAGATTTCATTTCAGAAGTACAATCACTCTCGAGACTTCATTTCAGAAGTGAAGTCACTCTCCAGACTTCATTTCAGAAGTTAAGTCACCCTCCAGACTTCATTTCAGAAGTTAAGTCACTATCCAGACTTCATTTCAGAAGTTAAGTCACCCTCCAGACTTCATTTCAGAAGTTAAGTCACTCTCCAGACTTCATTTCAGAAGTTAAGTCACCCTCCAGACTTCATTTCAGAAGTTAAGTCACTCTCCAGACTTCATTTCAGAAGTTAAGTCACACTCCAGACTTCATTTCAGAAGTAAAGTCACTCTCCAGACTTCATTTCAGAAGTTAAGTCACACTCCAGACTTCATTTCAGAAGTTAAGTCACTCTCCAGACTTCATTTCAGAAGTAAAGTCACTCTCCAGACTTCATTTCAGAAGTTAAGTCACACTCCAGACTTCATTTCAGAAGTTAAGTCACCCTCCAGACTTCATTTCAGAAGTTAAGTCACTATCCAGACTTCATTTCAGAAGTTAAGTCACTCTCCAGACTTCATTTCAGAAGTTAAGTCACACTCCAGACTTCATTTCAGAAGTTAAGTCACACTCCAGACTTCATTTCAGAAGTTAAGTCACTATCCAGACTTCATTTCAGAAGTTAAGTCACCCTCCAGACTTCATTTCAGAAGTTATGTCACTCTCCATACTTCATTTCAGAAGTAAAGTCACCCTCCAGACTTCATTTCAGAAGTAAAGTCACTTTACTTACTTCATTTCAGAAGTTTGTAAACGTTTTATGAAATGTATAAAACGATGCCAACATATTGCATTACATTTATTTCATAATTGAACAAAGCGTAAGAAATAATAACAGCCAGGTCACAACACTAGAGCGTCGGATTTGGAATCGAACGGTCCGGGTTCGATACTCAGTCAGACCACGTATGTAGTGTCATTGAGCAAGGCACCTCACACACATTGCTTAGTACTGGTTAACCGCTATGGACGGCTAAGCATGCCCAGGAAAACATGTCTAGGTCCCCGCAAGGGGTTTGACATTAATGGTACATACATACATACATACATACATGCAAGACATCAACGAGTGCAGTTCAGAGATACACGTTCATGTTTACTATAATATGTCAATGGCATAAACTGTGCGTGTGATTTACATTTATTTATCGTCGCTACCGGTTGCCCATATGAGCGACACCTCCTGAAGAGATTAGTCATTTTAGATTTTTGGAGGATAGTGCAATGATACAGACAGAGACAGACCCGTTCCAGAGTCTCCTCTGGTTCTTTTACGTGCACGGTGTAAAGCACCGACACTAGACCTCGGTTTAATGTCCCATCTGAAAGACTGTTAATTTTATTAGGGTCAGACAGGGGATGGAACCTGTGATCCCTGGATTATCAGTCCAACGTGTTAACCACTGGACTACAGATCCGTCTGTGGGGCATATACTGTGAAACTGTGCTAAGCTAAAGATCATATGTACGTTTGTAACCACATGTTTAAACTTTATTTATTTTACAACGATTGCGAAGCAAGTTCTAACAACTTATATTAACCACTCTCGTTGGCGCGGATGAAAGCGTACCTGTGGTCATTCGTGTGGGAGGAAATCGGAGTACCCGGAGAAAACCCACCTGTTCGATCTAGCGACCATCGTACCATCTCTCATACTTCCCGTTTCCGAGGATCGAACCCGGGTTGCATTGGTGTAAAGCGAGCGCGCTAACCACTGCGCTAATCGGACAGCCAACCACATGGCTTGCCTCTTTTATTGATGTAATATGAATTAAGTGTAATCTATTTCTCCGGATAGTCTCCCTCTTCGTGACGGTGGATTTAGTCAGGTATGATGCCCCGATAGCGATTAAAATAATGTCACGAAATGCACGTGCGAAAGGTCCGGAGGCTGATATGGGCAACCGGTAGCGACGATAAATAAACGTAAAACGCACACCCCACCCTCAGACACACCAACCCCGACACACCCACCGCCAAATCCTGGAAAAAAACGCAAATTTGGGCTGCAAGTTATGACAACATTATTTACAGCCCTCCGCATGAATAAAGGTATAGTTGAAACGTACACTTTACAGTATGATTTTTTTTTTTTGAACCACGTTTAAGGCCCGTTTATTTTCCTCGTCATAGGTGACCTGTGGGTCGAGGGCATCCCACAAGCCCCTTACAATAATTTACATTTTTTAACGAGTAGAATAAACAAACGGCATGAATAATAGTGTATATAAATATATCAAGTCATTATCATGTTGGCCTTAAAGTGGTGAAAAATGTTCAGTTACACTTAGAAAAAAAAAGAGAAAAGTGGTCTGCAGCCTACATTCTACCAAGTGATTGATGACAATTATTTTCAATATAATTTTAAGTTAAAACTTTTTAGCATATTGCTTCCATATTTCGTCAAATTCAAATTTGTTCTGTATTGAAGCTGTCTCAAGTTCAGTATCATATAATAGTTTTAATCGACACATCAGATGTTGAACGGATGGTTTTATGCCCGAGCACTTACAAACGTATATGAAATATTTTGCTTCTAGGCAAATCTGTTGCGCCACAATACACGTATGTTCATTAAAGTTTCCAAATAAAAATGATTTCTCATCTTTTATAGTGATGTTAAATTTCTGCTTTATATAAGTATATATATTTTGTGTTGTATTGCAGTTCCACAATAAATGTGATATTGTTTCAGGGAAGTTTTTGCAAAAAGTACAGGTTGGGTCATCTTTGAGTTTCATTTTGCACAGTGATGTATTAGTTACTAAAATGCATTCTGATATATTTGTTTCCACTCATCATCATTAATGAAATAATTATTTGATAATGTTAGTTTTCCATCAGTAACATCATTACTATTATTGAGTATATCATAGTAATACTTATTTCCTTTTAAGGATTTTTTGTAAACATATATCTGGGTCGGAATGATTGGATTGGGTAAGTTATGAGTAACTTCAATGTTTGATCTTTTTCGCCACTGATCAACTGCACTTATCATGCTCTGGTATTGTCGAAAATTGATCTTGATATCAAAATATTGCGAGAATTCTTCAAATGTAAGGAACTGACCATTACTATTAACAATGTCTTTTATATAACAGACCCCTCTGTCAAAGCAATTCTTGTAAAAGAAAGGTTGGTTTCCAATCTTTATATTTTGATTAAAAAAAATTGGTGAGCTTAGGAATAGCGCATTGTCAATGTACTTATTCTTTTTATTAATTTCAATATGAGCTTGTAGTACATCTCTCCAGAATTTATTTTGGATTTCTGGGAGCTTATTTATTATGTAGTGCACACCACATTTATAAAAGCGACTAGTATCAATGTATAGGTTGAAAAACAATTGGTTGCTTGAAGTACATGTGTTCATTATTCTCTTTAGCCATGAAGCTTTCATTGCCATTAAAAAGGCAGGGACATTAACCATCTTAATACCACCATATTCATAGTCTTTGGTCACTACCTTCTTCTTTATTTTAGCATTTTTTGAATTCCATAAAAACGAATAAAATATATCTTCTAATTCCCGCAATATATTCGGCCCAGGGTTGGGTAGAGATGATTTACAGTATGCTGATTGTGGAGGTATGTTCTGTTCAGTAAACGGCCGACACAAGTAAGTCGTGATAGCGCAGTGGTAGATAGTTTGCTTCTGGTGCGAACGGCCCGGAGTTCGAGCCCCGCTGGAGCCGTTGCGATTGTGCCATTAAGCAAGGCATATGCATTGCATGTTGCCTCCTTTTTCCCTCATGGCGATGGATTCCATCTGGAATGAGGTCTCGAGAGTGATTAATATACGTTGTAATAACTTGTTTCGCAATCGAGCTAAAATAAATGAGTATAAACTAAATTCTGGAGGTACGCCTGAGTAAGATATCTAAATAAGGAAACTTATACAATTAATGGGTAAACAATGGCGGGTTGTATTACATCGGGTCCCACGATTACCTGGTCAGGATTTATTGTATCTAGCGGACTGTGAAATCAGTAGGTTTACGCATCAGGGCCCATCTCTAAACATTCAATAGCAATTAGCTAGGTTTAGCCCGAATAATAAATTGAAGCGTTTAGGGAATTGTATGGCAAATCAAAACTTCTACACGATCGATAAATAAACAATTAGACATCTCTATTTTTCTATTACCTCCCTTGGCAGATAAAGTCCGATTTATTCCAAAATGTGAATATGTCCTTTTTGCTAGAATCCTTTGTTTTTACTGTTGTTCCCTAACAAGATGTTGCGGTATGATAAATGTGATTTTATCACAATCATGTTAATTAAGTGATAACATTATTTTACAAATAGGTACTCATTGCATATACTGTAGGAGATATAGTAATTTAATACTCATTAGAAGCGACAGTGGAATAAAATGCTAGCATGTTGTGCAAAGGAAACAACGATAAAAACAGAGGGAAACACTTAATAGGACATACTTAATTTTAGGGAGTATTCAGGGGCAGTAACTCGATGTCTTTTATTAGACCAGTTTATTTTAGCTCTATTTCGATACAAATCATTACATTATTTTTTCACTTAGATAGGAATACCTTATTTAGATTTCTTACTCAGGTGCACCGAGATCATTCATTTGGGCCGTATTGAGTTTCTGATGTCATTTTGCCAGAATTAAATTAGTGAAAAATCGACAGACTGGAACCCAGGCTAACTCACCACTGTAACAGTATGTTTGCATCCGTTGTGGGCTGTCTAATTCTTTTATGGGAAGAAGCTGTCCACCAGTTGCATTGTGAAAGATCGATGGATCAACACGGATTTCTGTCCGTGTCTGACAGGCACCCGGTGTCTCCATCGGTAGCATCCATTCTACTCGTCTGTACCTACTTTTCATTCAATATCTAGGTATGGGTGGCAAATTCGTTAAATCCAGTGAGGACAACATTCCAGTTGCAGGATCAAGGCAAGAATGCAATGTTATATTTATAGTTCGGGTTTTACACATGCATCAGCACCATTTTTGGGCTATATCGCCGGCGGGCAGTTTACCTAACACCTTTCCTGGGCAGGCTCCAGCGGTTAACCAGTACTTGGGTGCACCAACCTCCGTAAGAAACTGCCAACTTTTTCATATAAATGAGACACGGCCTGAGCGGGGCTCGAACCCGTAACCATCAGTGATGATAGTTTACAGTGGTATATAAGTCAACGACCGTAACCACTCGACCACGTAGGCGGACGTAGAATGCAATGTGTCATTAAATATACAAAAATTGTGTCTATAATTTTTTTTCAATAAGTTCATCTCGTGTTGCCCATATGAGCGACGCCTCACCTTTTTGGAGTATAGTGCAATGATACAGATATAGACCCATTCCAGAGTCTGCTCTGGTTCTTTTACGTGCACGGTGTAAAGCACCGACACGAGACCTCGGCTTAAAGTCCTAAGCTGGGGAGAATATATAAATCATATGACTGTGAATATAAAATATATTTATTGTACATTGATAAACACAATAGACAGCAATTATTTTATAATGTTGCAAAACGGTTTACCTGAAAATACAAATAATTACAGATACAGGGAATCAAATTCGTTTATCAAAGTCGTGATAGAGCAGTGGATGCGCGTTCATTTCAGGTGCGAAAGGTCCGGAGTTTGAGCCCCGCTGGAGCCGTTATGATTGTGCACTTAGGCAAGGCATTTAAATTCCACATTGCCTCTTCTCTCTCACTCGTGGCAATGGATTCCATCAGGAATGAGGTCTCGAGAGTGATTAATATAAGTTGTAAGAACTTGTTTCGCAATCGAGCTAAATAAATTTGTGTATAAGCTAAATCAAATTACATGTATTTACATGTGGTAAATTTATTATATTTATTAATATCAGATCTCATTCATTTACATTTACAATTATAAATTAAAACACATAAAAGTCATTTATGTAAATGATCAATTTCCATTTGATTTATAAGAGATAACAATAGTACATATACAATCTATACCACTGCAAACACTAACACTGTCGCAATGGATAATTTGCATGTGTGTGTTTTTACGTTTATTTATCGTCACTACCGGTTGACCATATGAGCGACGCCTCCTGAAGAGATTAGTCATTTTAGATTTTGGAGGATAGTGTATGATACAGACAGAGACCCATTCCAGAGTTTCATCTGGTTCTTTTATGTGCACAGTGTAAAGCACTGACATGAGACCTCAGTTTAAGGTCCCATCTGAAAGACAGTTAATTTTATTAGGGTCAGACGGAGGATCGAACCTGTGATCCCTGGATTACCAGTCCAGCGTGTTACCACTGGACTACAGATCCATCTGTATAATTTGCATGACACATTTATACATGCATACATACACAATTGTATATTACTATCATACAATCGTCTATGATCCATTGGCAAGTAGTGAGTGAGTAGGGAGTATTTGGTTTAACGGCGCATCAGCACAGTTCTATATCGCGCCGGGTTAAGTATATTGTATACAAGATATCTACAATTAAAAATATTATGTAGATAACATACTGTATGTATTAAAATTGTAATGACGAAAGGTCAATTGCAACAAAATTTATCAAGATGTAAAAATAAAACTTACAATTTATGGAAAAGATGTGATTCTTTTAAAAATGCAATAATGTATTTAAAATCAACAGTGTCGAAAAGCTCCTTCATTGTCACAACTGTATAATATTTTCCACGAATGAGTGCTAAATCTACACAGTGAATTGAGATGTGTTCAACATTTATAGAGGAATGGCATGGTATACACCATGGTGGATCCTCTCTTTTCAATAAAAATGAGTGTGTGAAACGGGTATGTCCAAGTCTAAGCCGTGACATTACTGTTTCCTCTCTACGGTTGGAGTGATAAACAAAAGATGATTTACCAATGGCAAGTAATTGATTTTTTCATATTAATGGTCGAAAATTATTATCATTTATATGAAACTTTCTGCAGTTCGGTAATATAGACTGTCACACTATCGACACCATACAGAACACACTATCGACATCATACAGAACACACTATCGACATCATACAGAACACACTATCGACATCATACAGAACACACTATCGATACCATACAAAACACACTATCGACACCATACAAAACACACTAGTTCAAGGGTACAGTTGGGTAATATAGACTGTCACACCATCGACATCATACAGAACACACTATCGACATCATACAGAACACACTATCGACACCATACAAAACACACTAGTTCAAGGGTACAGTTGGGTAATATAGACTGTCACACCATCGACATCATACAGAACACACTATCGACATCATACAGAACACACTATCGACACCATACAAAACACACTAGTTCAAGGGTACAGTTGGGTAATATAGACTGTCACACCATCGACATCATACAGAACAAAATATCGACAGCATACAGAACACACTATCGACACCATACAGAACACACTATCGACATCATACAAAACACACTAGTTCAAGGGTACACTTCGGTAGTATAGACTGTCACACTATCGACATCATACAGAACACACTATCGACATCATAGAGAACACACTAGTTCAAGGGTACAGTTTCCGTAGTTCGGTAATATAGACTGTCACACTATCGACATCATACAGAACACACTATCTACATCATACAGAACACACTATCTACATCATACAGAACACACTATCTACATCATACAGAACACACTATCTACATCATACAGAACACACTATCTACATCATACAGAACACACTATCGACATCATACAGAACACACTATCGACACCATACAAAACACACTAGTTCAAGGGTACAGTTGGGTAATATAGACTGTCACACCATCGACATCATACAGAACAAAATATCTACATCATAGAGAACACACTATCGACATCATACAGAACACACTATCTACATCATACAGAACACACTATCTACATCATACAGAACACACTATCTACATCATACAGAACACACTATCTACATCATACAGAACACACTATCTACATCATACAGAACACACTATCTACATCATACAGAACACACTATCGACACCATACAGAACACACTATCGACACCATACAAAACACACTATCTACATCATACAGAACACACTATCTACATCATACAGAACACACTATCTACATCATACAGAACACACTATCTACATCATACAGAACACACTATCTACATCATACAGAACACACTATCGACACCATACAGAACACACTATCGACACCATACAAAACACACTATCTACATCATACAGAACACACTATCTACATCATACAGAACACACTATCTACATCATACAGAACACACTATCTACACCATACAGAACACACTATCTACATCATACAGAACACACTATCTACATCATACAGCACTATCTACATCATACAGAACACACTATCTACATCATACAGAACACACTATCTATATCATACAGAACACACTATCTACACCATACAGAACACACTATCTACATCATACAGAACACACTATCTACATCATACAGAACACACTATCGACATCATACAGAACACACTATCGACATCATACAGAACACACTATCGATACCATACAAAACACACTATCGACACCATACAAAACACACTAGTTCAAGGGTACAGTTGGGTAATATAGACTGTCACACCATCGACATCATACAGAACACACTATCGACATCATACAGAACACACTATCGACACCATACAAAACACACTAGTTCAAGGGTACAGTTGGGTAATATAGACTGTCACACCATCGACATCATACAGAACAAAATATCGACAGCATACAGAACACACTATCGACACCATACAGAACACACTATCGACATCATACAAAACACACTAGTTCAAGGGTACACTTCGGTAGTATAGACTGTCACACTATCGACATCATACAGAACACACTATCGACATCATAGAGAACACACTAGTTCAAGGGTACAGTTTCCGTAGTTCGGTAATATAGACTGTCACACTATCGACATCATACAGAACACACTATCGACATCATACAGAACACACTATCTACATCATACAGAACACACTATCTACATCATACAGAACACACTATCTACATCATACAGAACACACTATCTACATCATACAGAACACACTATCTACATCATACAGAACACACTATCGACATCATACAGACACACTATCGACACCATACAAAACACACTAGTTCAAGGGTACACTTCGGTAGTATAGACTGTCACACTATCGACATCATACAGAACACACTAGTTCAAGGGTACACTTCGGTAGTATAGACTGTCACACTATCGACATCATACAGAACACACTATCGACATCATAGAGAACACACTATTCAAGGGTACAGTTTCCGTATTCGGTAATATAGACTGTCACACTATCGCATCATACAGAACACACTATCTACATCATACAGAACACACTATCTACATCATACAGAACACACTATCGACATCATACAGAACACACTATCTACATCATACAGAACACACTATCTACATCATACAGAACACACTATCTACACCATACAGAACACACTATCTACATCATACAGAACACACTATCTACACCATACAGAACACACTATCTACATCATACAGAACACACTATCTACAACATACAGAACACACTATCTACATCATACAGAACACACTATCGACATCATACAGAACACACTATCTACATCATACAGAACACACTATCTACATCATACAGAACACACTATCACAGCACTATCTACATCATACAGAACACACTATCTACATCATACAGAACACACTATCTACACCATACAGAACACACTATCTACATCATACAGAACACACTATCTACATCATACAGAACACACTATCTACATCATACAGAACACACTATCTACACCATACAGAACACACTATCTACATCATACAGAACACACTATCTACATCATACAGAACACACTATCTACATCATACAGTACACACTATCTACATCATACAGAACACACTATCTACATCATACAGCACTATCTACACATACAGAACACACTATCTACATCATACAGAACACACTATCTACATCATACAGAACACACTATCTACATCATACAGAACACACTATCTACATCATACAGAACACACTATCTACATCATACAGAACACACTATCGACATCATACAGAACACACTATCGACACCATACAGAACACACTATCTACATCATACAGAACACACTATCTACATCATACAGAACACACTATCTACATCATACAGAACACACTATCTACATCATACAGAACACACTATCTACATCATACAGAACACACTATCTACAACATACAGAACACACTATCTACAACATACAGAACACACTATCTACACCATACAGAACACACTATCTACAACATACAGAACACACTATCTACACCATACAGAACACACTATCGACATCATACAGAACACACTATCGACATCATACAGAACACACTATCTACATCATACAGAACACACTATCGACATCATACAGAACACACTATCTACATCATACAGAACACACTATCTACATCATACAGAACACACTATCTACATCATACAGAACACACTATCTACATCATACAGAACACACTATCTACATCATACAGAACACACTATCTACATCATACAGAACACACTATCTACATCATACAGAACACACTATCTACATCATACAGAACACACTATCTACACCATACAGCACTATCTACACCATACAGAACACACTATCTACATCATACAGAACACACTATCTACATCATACAGAACACACTATCTACATCATACAGAACACACTATCTACATCATACAGAACACACTATCTACATCATACAGAACACACTATCTACATCATACAGAACACACTATCTACATCATACAGAACACACTATCTACATCATACAGAACACACTATCTACATCATACAGAACAACTATCACACATACACACTATCTACATCATACAGAACACACTATCTACATCATACAGAACACACTATCTACATCATACAGCACTATCTACATCATACAGAACACACTATCTACATCATACAGAACACACTATCTACATCATACAGCACTATCTACACCATACAGAACACACTATCTACATCATACAGAACACACTATCTACATCATACAGCACTATCTACACCATACAGAACACACTATCTACATCATACAGAACACACTATCTACATCATACAGAACACACTATCTACATCATACAGAACACACTATCGACATCATACAGAACACACTATCTACATCATACAGAACACACTATCTACATCATACAGAACACACTATCTACATCATACAGAACACACTATCTACATCATACAGAACACACTATCTACATCATACAGAACACACTATCTACATCATACAGAACACACTATCGACATCATACAGAACACACTATCTACATCATACAGAACACACTATCTAGATCATACAGAACACACTATCTACATCATACAGAACACACTATCTACATCATACAGAACACACTATCTACATCATACAGAACACACTATCTACATCATACAGAACACACTATCGACATCATACAGAACACACTATCTACATCATACAGAACACACTATCTAGATCATACAGAACACACTATCTACATCATACAGAACACACTATCTACATCATACAGAACACACTATCTACATCATACAGAACATACTATCTACACCATAAAGAACACACTATCTACATCATACAGAACACACTATCGACATCATACAGAACACACTAGTTCAAGGGTACACTTCGGTAGTATAGACTGTCACACTATCGACATCATACAGAACACACTATCGATATCATACAGAACACACTATCGACATCATACAGAACACACTATCGACACCATACAGAACACACTATCGACATCATACAAAACACACTATCGACATCATACAGAACACACTAGTTCAAGGGTACAGTTGGGTAATATAGACTGTCACACTATCTACATCATACAGAACACACTAGTTCCAGGGTACACTTCGGTAGTATAGACTGTCACACTATCGACATCATACAGAACACACTAGTTCAAGGGTACACTTCGGTAGTATAGACTGTCACACTATCGACATCATACAGAACACACTAGTTCAAGGGTACACTTCGGTAGTATAGACTGTCACACTATCGACATCATACAGAACACACTATCGACATCATAGAGAACACACTAGTTCAAGGGTACAGTTTCCGTAGTTCGGTAATATAGACTGTCACACTATCGACATCATACAGAACACACTATCTACATCATACAGAACACACTATCTACATCATACAGAACACACTATCGACATCATACAGAACACACTATCTACACCATACAGAACACACTATCTACATCATACAGAACACACTATCTACACCATACAGAACACACTATCTACACCATACAGAACACACTATCTACACCATACAGAACACACTATCGACATCATACAAAACACACTATCGACATCATACAGAACACACTAGTTCAAGGGTACAGTTGGGTAATATAGACTGTCACACTATCTACATCATACAGAACACACTAGTTCCAGGGTAAACTTCGGTAGTATAGACTGTCACACTATCGACATCATACAGAACACACTAGTTCAAGGGTACACTTCGGTAGTATAGACTGTCACACTATCGACATCATACAGAACACACTAGTTCAAGGGTACACTTCGGTAGTATAGACTGTCACACTATCGACATCATACAGAACACACTATCGACATCATAGAGAACACACTAGTTCAAGGGTACAGTTTCCGTAGTTCGGTAATATAGACTGTCACACTATCGACATCATACAGAACACACTATCTACATCATACAGAACACACTATCTACATCATACAGAACACACTATCGACATCATACAGAACACACTATCTACACCATACAGAACACACTATCTACATCATACAGAACACACTATCTACACCATACAGAACACACTATCTACACCATACAGAACACACTATCTACACCATACAGAACACACTATCTACATCATACAGAACACACTATCTACACCATACAGAACACACTATCTACACCATACAGAACACACTATCGACATCATACAGAACACACTATCTACATCATACAGAACACACTATCTACATCATACAGAACACACTATCTACATCATACAGAACACACTATCTACATCATACAGAACATACTATCTACACCATACAGAACACACTATCTACATCATACAGAACACACTATCTACATCATACAGAACACACTATCTACATCATACAGAACACACTATCTACACCATACAGAACACACTATCTACATCATACAGAACACACTATCTACACCATACAGAACACACTATCGACATCATACAGAACACACTATCGACACCATACAAAACACACTATCTACATCATACAGCACTATCTACACCATACAGAACATACTATCTACATCATACAGAACATACTATCTACATCATACAGCACTATCTACACCATACAGAACACACTATCTACACCATACAGAACATACTATCTACATCATACAGCACTATCTACACCATACAGAACACACTATCTACATCATACAGAACATACTATCTACATCATACAGAACACACTATCTACATCATACAGAACACACTATCTACATCATACAGAACATACTATCTACATCATACAGAACACACTATCTACATCATACAGAACACACTATCTACATCATACAGAACACACTATCGACATCATACAGAACACACTATCTACATCATACAGAACACACTATCTAGATCATACAGAACACACTATCTACATCATACAGAACACACTATCTACATCATACAGAACACACTATCTACATCATACAGAACACACTATCTACATCATACAGAACACACTATCGACATCATACAGAACACACTATCTACATCATACAGAACACACTATCTAGATCATACAGAACACACTATCTACATCATACAGAACACACTATCTACATCATACAGAACACACTATCTACATCATACAGAACATACTATCTACACCATAAAGAACACACTATCTACATCATACAGAACACACTATCGACATCATACAGAACACACTATCTACATCATACAGAACACACTATCTACATCATACAGAACACACTATCGACATCATACAGAACACACTATCGACATCATACAGAACACACTATCGACATCATACAGAACGCACTATCGACATCATACAGAACACACTATCTACATCATACAGAACACACTATCTACATCATACAGAACACACTAGTTCAAGGATACAGTTGGATAATATAGACTGTCACACTATCTACATCATACAGAACACACTATCTACATCATACAGAACACACTAGTTCAAGGGTACAGTTTCTTCAGTTCGGAAACATAGACTGTGACATTCTCGTCCTCATAGAGAATGTAAGATCTGAACGGCCCAGTTTCTTCAGTTCGTAAACATAGACTGTCGCATTCTCGTCCTCATAGATAATGTAAGATCTGAACGGCCCAGTTTCTGCAGCTCGGAAACATAGGCTGTGACACTCGCGGCATCATGTAGCACAAAGTAAACTTGCTTGATAGAGCTTCCGGCATTGGAATTGAAGTAGTTACTGACAGCTCGTACAATGACCTCTGCAGCTACAACCTTTGGAAAACCAGCACTGAAGCATAAAGTTTGTATTAAAATGTTAACCATTTGAACCCTACAGCCCTGAGCATACAATCCTATATTCCTGAGCAGAAATTTTGCATATATGAGATATGTGTATCCTTATCTCAATAACGGTAAGGTTTCGAGATTTTGAGGACCTGTAAATGGACCCTATCACTATTTCCTTTATTTATACCTGTCATATTCCTCATATTACCTGCGTGACAGGTGACACAATGACAGGTAAGTCATATGTTTGTACACAACTCAATAAACATTTGAAATAATAAAACAATTATTGAAAAACTAATGTTATTTGTGTTTTCATATGACATATCCATAATTTCCTGCGTATTGGATCAGTTTGTCCTAATTAAGACTGTTCAATCAGCTGTGCAAGCTCATCCGCGGTGTATTTACGTTTCCTAGTAGCCATTCCAACATCAGGAAAATGACAACATCTGTCAACCCACATCAACTCGATAAATATAGATTAAAATACACAAATGAATGTACTACTGGGCGCAGACATGTCGTTTTCTGCAGAAAATACTTTCCTGGATATTGATTGGTTAAAATATCACAATAACAACATAGTGTACGTGCACTTGTCAACAGGTTTTATTGTGTACCGTGTGCGTCCCGGAATATCGGGAATTCAGGATATATTAAAGTATGGATGTCCTGGTATTTCGGGATATCGGATTCCAAGAGTAATAAACACAAGGTCTTAGGTTATAGAAGTAAAGTAAAATACACTTACCTTCCACTACTAATGGACGGTAACCAGTCTATGTACACTTACCTTCCACTACTAATGGTCGGTAACCAGTCTATGTACACTTACTTTCCACTACTAATGGATGCTAACCAGTCTATGTACACTTACTTTCCACTACTAATGGACGGTAACCAGTCTATGTACACTTACTTTCCACTACTAATGGATGGTAACCAGTCTATGTACACTTACTTTCCACTACTAATGGATGGTATGGCAATTGATGTAATATTGTTCTGGTCTGCGAGATTGAGCACATTGTGCACTGCAGTATCTAGCATATGTCGAGCATTATCCGACTGCCAATACGGACTGTTGACATGTATCACATATCTAGCTCTACAGTTCTTTGCTGCACATATGGCAACTGAAATAGACAGTGTAGGTTATTTGGCAATCTAATTTTGAGATTAAGTTGACGTTGGAAACAAGGTGAACGTGTGAGAACGTGGGCTGTGCAACATCGATTGTCGATATTTCGAATTAGAGTAGATTATTTGGCAATATATTTTTGAGATCAAGTTGACTTTGGAAACAAGGTGAACGTGGACTGTGCAACATCGATTGTCGATATCTCGAATTAGTGTAGATTATTTGGCAATCTATTTTTGAGATCAAGTTGACTTTGGAAACGAGGTGAACGTGGGCTGTGCAACATCGATTGTCTATATCTCGAATGCCCGGATTGTGTTGTTCTGACTGATACACAACAATATACGGTGACCTGATCGGGAATAGCTAGTGGCAGTAATGTGATTCCTTGGAGTTATTTCAATTGTCCGATTGTAATAAGAATCTGAAACATGAACATGGTATACTATATATGTTTGTAGCTCACATAATTTAGTGCAAATCGGATGAGTGGTTTTGAAATTATAACTTGTTAAAATTTAATTACTCATTTTCTCGAGCTTTGTGTTATAAAAAAGTCAAAAGGGCCATACATTTGCCAAAACCCATGCAACCGAAACTGGATTACAATATGCAATAAAAACAGGACCCGTTTTCGATCCACCAATCAAATTTCAAGTAATAGAAATGTCTTCTCCGGAATGTTCACATGACGGGCATGTGACCTTGCAAAATAACCAATGAGGCTTCACCAGTTTCAAAAACAAACAAATATTTCTTAACCCTGTCCTTCATAGAGATTTAGGTTAATATACTATTATATCTCCATACAAACGACAGCCATTTAGCTATCATGCAGTGGATAAGTAGTCACCATATCTATCCCACCTCCATAGATATTACAGGGACTTCATAGAGATTTAGGTTAATATACTATTATATCTCCATACAAACGACAGCCATTTAGCTATCATGCAGTGGATAAGTAGTCGCCATATCTATCCCACCTCCATAGATATTACTGGGACTTCATAGAGATTTAGGTTAATATACTATTATATCTCCATACAAACGACAGCCATTTAGCTATCATGCAGTGGATAAGTAGTGGCCATATCTATCCAACCTCCATAGATATTACTGGGACTACATGAGATTCTGGCATTTATTATGAACATTGGTTTGGCTACTACATTGTCAATGTATGTCGTATTGGTAATGGCATCAAGAGGTGCTTCTATGAGGTAACGGGTTAGTTTATACAAATTTATATTAGCTCGATTGCGAAACAAGTTCTGTTAGTGTGAATGTCCGTAATAAGAAATAGTTACGTGACACAACAACTTCTGTTAGTGTGAATGTCCGTAATAAGAGATAGTTAAGTGACACAACCACTTCTGTTAGTGTGAATGTCCGTAATAAGAAATAGTTACGTGACACAACCACTTCTGTTAGTGTGAATGTCCGTAATTATAAGAAATAGTTAAGTGACACAACCACTTCTGTTAGTGTGAATGTCCGTAATAAGAGATAGTTAAGTGACACAACCACTTTCTGTTAATGTGAATGTCCGTAATAAGAAATAGTTACATGACACAACAACTTTCTGTTAGTGTGAATGTCCGCAATAAGAAATAGTTACATGACACAACAACTTTCTGTTAATGTGAATGTCCGTAATAAGAAATAGTTACATGACACAACAACTTTCTGTTAGTGTGAATGTCCGTAATAAGAAATAGTTACATGACACAACAACTTTCTGTTAGTGTGAATGTCCGTAATAAGAAATAGTTACATGACACAACAACTTTCTGTTAGTGTGAATGTCCGTAATAAGAAATAGTTACATGACACAACAACTTTCTGTTAGTGTGAATGTCCGCAATAAGAAATAGTTACATGACACAACAACTTTCTGTTAATGTGAATGTCCGTAATAAGAAATAGTTACATGACACAACAACTTTCTGTTAGTGTGAATGTCCGTAATAAGAAATAGTTACGTGACACAACAACTTCTGTTAGTGTATATGTCCGTAATAAGAAATAGTTACGTAACACAACAACTTTCTGTTCTGTTCACAAATTTGATTCATTTTAACTGCCCTGCCTGGAGCCTCATGCACTACATGACACAACCGCACAACCACTTCTGTTAGTTCATTGGAAAGCATAAAAGAATTGTTATTTTTTGGAGGATACTGCCCCAAATTCCAGAAGCATCCTTTGTTCTCTCACATGTCCAAAAGAAATGTTATTCTTTGGAGGATACTGCAATTCCAGAAGCATCCTTTGTTCTCTCACATGTCCAAAAGAAATGTTATTTTTTGGAGGATACTGCCCCAAATTCCAGAAGCATCTTTTGTTCTCTCACTTGTCCAAAAGAATTGTTATTTTTTGGAGGATACTGCCCCCCAATTCCAGAAGCATCCTTTGTTCTCTCACATGTTCAAAAGAAATATTATTTTTTGGAGGATACTGCCCCCTATTCCAGAAACATCCTTTGTTCTCTGACTTGTCCAGTGTATAGCACCAACACAGGACCCCGGTTTATAGTCTCATTTGAAAGACTGTTAATATTATTATCGTCAGAAGGGGATCATAAGCGTGTTTAATACTGTAATAGAAATGTGTTGAATACTGGACCACTGCTTTGTCTATTTCATCGACCGACAAAGGATTCAATTTAACCCATACCCTGATATATACGTATTTCTACGTGTTATCGGGCACCTGATATATACGTATTTCTATGTGTTATCGGGCACCTGATAAATACGTATATATACGACTATACCAGTTACCTGATAAGTACGTGTTTTTACGTGTCCGTTTTAAAACCATCATTTTCGTTACTAATACGGCAGAAAAGCAAAGTCAAAATATGTTTTAGTAAACAGCAAGCATTTATCTATAAATGTCGGAAGCTAAAATGAAAATAAATCTAAAAATAGCAATTACTCAGGGCAATCTCATTAGCTTGGATAAAAATATCTAGGTATCTGGTAAATTTCCACGGGTGAAGGCCAATTCATGCATATTGACTAAAATTAGAATTGGATTGGAATAGAACATTTATCAGTGACATTATGATGCATTAATAAGAACTGTATATAAAACCTTCGGATGTGTTCATCTCTCCGCGACGTCTTCGTATATCCTGCACCTCTTCTTGTAGATCACGGCCTCCAGCCTTAGCTAGCTCTTTGCCTGAAAGTACACGTATTTTCAGTGTTAAATATATTATGGTCCGGCCTATTGTACAACAACCAATTGATAGGGAGAAGAAATATATAAGTTTTCTTTCGTTCTAATCCCTTTCAGTCTATTGCTGTTAATTTATATGTAAACTGTTAATTCTGTTATTGCCCCTGGCTGCCCATTAACCCATTCACCTCAAGTAACTGACATGGACTGGTTCATGATATTCTTACACCAATACATTAATAAGAAAATTACATTTGGACCAGTTCATTTATCAAAATGGGTAATTTTGTCTAAAAAATAGTAATATTACTGGCAAAAAGTGCAGATCCTGATGAAACAGCTTGTCACGTGCCAGCTCATCTGGATCTACATATTTTGTAAGCCTATTTAGAGGTCTGTAGTGTTGAAATGGTTAACCCATTTCATTCTGGATACATTTAAAGGCCTTTGCAAACAACATAGATCCAGATCAGCCGCAGCGTGACGCTGCATGCTGATCAGGATCTATGTTATTGGCTACATAGCCAAGTGTCTTAGCAAGATCATCTGAATAGCAAACAGCATAGAGCCTGATCAGACGGCACGTTCCGTGGCGGCTGATCTGGCTCTATGTTCTTTGCAAATACTGTTTGAACGGTATCCAGAATCAAATGGGTTAATAAACTCCGATATATTATAAATAATCGCATATTCCTGCTAGAAGATATGGTGGCATTTTAAACTTATTTACTGAATACCATGCTAATATTGCTACAGTGCCGTAGCCATAATCTGAAAATAAATCTGAAGGCAGTAGTATCAGTTTTCCTATATACATGTCGTTACATGCCAAATTCTAACCTGGGTGAGTGCCCCATTTGTCTCAGCTTGGCTACGGGCCTGACCAAACTAGTTTTTACTAATTTCAGAATATCGTGTACAACATATAGCAAACAATGACAATATCAAATGGAGAATACCTGTTTTTAAATGGTTTTCATTGCACTATATGCTATAAAATTTCATCCATTCTCTCATCTTATAATTATTAAATTATTAAATCTCGACATATATCCTACAGTGTATCCAATGGATGCTTTACTGTAAATTCTGTAATCAATTAATTAACACCATTTTGATACAATCACAGTTATCATACGACAACATCTGGTTAGGGAACACCAGTAAAAACAAAAGGAGTCCAACTAAAAGGACCGGTATACATTTCGGGATAAATCAAACTTTATTTACCAAGGGAGGTAATAGAAAAACCAGCAATGTGGCTCCCCGAAATCAAACATTATTTACCAAGGGAGGTAATAGAAAAACCAACAATGTGGCTCGAAATCAAACATTATTTACCAAGGGAGGTAATAGAAAAACCAGCAATGTGGCTCCCCGAAATCAAACATTATTTACCAAGGGAGGTAATAGAAAAACAAGCAATGTGGCTCCCCGAAATCAAACATTATTTACCAAGGGAGGTAATAGAAAAACCAGCAATGTGGCTCCCCGAAATCAAACATTATTTACCAAGGGAGGTAATAGAAAAACCAGCAATGTGGCTCCCCGAAATCAAACATTATTTACCAAGGGAGGTAATAGAAAAACCAGCAATGTGGCCCCCCCGAAATCAAACATTATTTACCAAGGGAGGTAATAGAAAAACCAGCAATGTGGCCCCCCCGAAATCAAACATTATTTACCAAGGGAGGTAATAGAAAAACCAGCAATGTGGCTCGATATCAGACATTATTTACCAAGGGAGGTAATAGAAAAACCAGCAATGTGGCTCCCCGAAATCAAACATTATTTACCAAGGGAGGTAATAGAAAAACCAGCAATGTGGCCCCCCCCGAAATCAAACATTATTTACCAAGGAAGGTAATAGAAAAACCAGCAATGTGGCTCCCCGAAATCAAACATTATTTACCAAGGGAGGTAATAGAAAAACCAGCAATGTGGCTCCCCGAAATCAAACATTATTATGTATATACAGTCGTGATTGGCAGGTCAACGGTTAATGTTATATTTATATGTTATATTTTGGGTTTTACGCCTTCATCAGCACCATTTTGGGCTATATCGCCGGCGGGCAGTTTAAGGGTTAATACGACATACATATCGTATACGTGGCGTCGTGCACTTCAAAAATATTCTTTAATGTAGTCATATGCAATTGTCCATGCATTTTTGCAAAGTGGAAATTGAATTTTCAAATTAATGGAGAAAGTATCGTATAATCAGATAGAAAGTGGAATGTAGATACGATAAATGTTAGAGAAAGCTAGAGATGGTTGACATACGGTCATTATACGGTCATTATTCAGGGCCCGCAGGGATCATTCTAGAGGGCGATGTGGGCGAAATTGTCGCCCTAGGGACCTTTACTTCACCCTCTGGGGGTCCCACTTCTCCCTAAAAAAAAAAATTATTTTTTGGTTTTTACGATTTTCAAACAAACTTTTGTCTAGTAAGATACATTGGCCCATTATAAAGCACTCCTTCTATTCAAATGTTGTATTTAATGGTTGTACTGTGCATGTTAACCCTATTTTGCAGAAGTATATTAAAGAACACCATTTAAGGAAGCGATCAAGCGCTTTCTCATTTCTTCCAAAAATTCTGACCTAGAATTAACCCTGAGGGGTAGTTTTTTATCACTGGTTGAACTGTGTTTATAAATACTATACACATAAATCGAAATACATAAAAATGGTCACTGACCTACTTTTCCAAACATACTCAAAGAACTGTTAGTTGGGTGTACAATGGCATCTGTAGTGACCTTGACTATATCGCCGTCAACAGCTGTCAACTAAAACAGAAGATTTGCATTGTTTTAGGTTTAAATATCATTATGGCGTCTCCAGCTATTATTGTAGGGGGAAAAGATCCCAGGCTCCCCTGAACTCCAGCTATTATTGTAGGGAGAAAGAGATCCCAGGCTCCCCTGAACTCCAGCTATTATTGTAGGGGGAAGAGATCCCAGGCTCCCCTGAACTCCAGCTATTATTGTAGGGGGAAAAGATCCCAGACTCCCCTCAACTCCAGCTATTATTGTAGGGGAAAGAGATCCCAGGCTCCCCTCAACTCCAGCTATTATTGTAGGGGGAAAGAGATCCCAGGCTCCCCTCAACTCCAGCTATTATTGTAGGGGAAAGAGATCCCAGACTCCCTCAACTCCAGCTATTATTGTAGGGGAAAGAGATCCCAGACTCCCCTCAACTCCAGCTATTATTGTAGGGGAAAGAGATCCCAGACTCCCCTCAACTCCAGCTATTATTGTAGGGGAAAGAGATCCCAGACTCCCCTCAACTCCAGCTATTATTGTAGGGGGAAGAGATCCCAGGCTCCCCTCAACTCCAGCTATTATTGTAGGGGGAAGAGATCCCAGACCCCTCTGAGCAGTATTTCAGGCATTGACTGCTATCCGGGTAGAACCACCAACCTTCCACATGTCTACTGCATAGCAACCTTCCACATGTCTACTGCATAGCAACCTTCCACATGTCTACTGCATAGCAACCTTCCACATGTCTACTGCATAGCAACCTTCCACATGTCTACTGCATAGCAACCTTCCACATGTCTACTGCATAGCAACCTTCCACATGTCTACTTCATAGCAACCTTCCACATGTCTACTGCATAGCAACCTTCCACATGTCTACTGCATAGCAACCTTCCACATGTCTACTGCATAGCAACCTTCCACATGTCTACTGCATAGCAACCTTCCACATGTCTACTGCATAGCAACCTTCCACATGTCTACTGCATAGCAACCTTCCACATGTCTACTGCATAGCAACCTTCCACATGTCTACTGCATAGCAACCTTCCACATGTCTACTGCATAGCAACCTTCCACATGTCTACTGCATAGCTTCCTCAAAGGAAAGCATTTGTCTCCCCCAGTGGGATTTGAACCTACAGCGGAGATGGGCTAGTAACCACTCGGCCACATAAAACAGAAGAACCATTCCGGTCATGCTTGTGGCCCAGGCTTGTTGAGTCAACAATGATAACACATCTAGAGTTGCTTATAATTGTTTAGTACCGTCATTTGCTACCGGTATGTATACCACGCACATTTATTACTAAACACGATGTAGAATTTGTCTAGTGCGCATTATACACAGGTACAGCCATCATGACAATTTTTTCAGACAAAATTGTCCAAATATTTCGACCCTATTTGCACCTATCCGTTAAAACGTTATAAAATAACTGTTAACCCGTTCCTTCATAGAGATTTAGGTTAATATACTATTATATCTCCATACAAACGACAGCCACTTAGCTATCATGCAGTGGATAAGTAGTTGCCATATCTATCCCACCTCCATATATATTACTGGGACTACATGAGATTTAGATTAATATACTATTATATCTCCATACAAACGACAGCCACTTAGCTATCATGCAGTGGATAAGTAGTTGCCATATCTATCCCACCTCCATATATATTACTGGGACTACATGAGATTTAGGTTAATATACTATTATATCTCCATACAAACGACAGCCATTTAGCTATCATGCAGTGGATAAGTAGTCGCCATATCTATCCCACCTCCATAGATATTACTGGGACTACAGGAGATTTAGGTTAATATACTATTATATCTCCATACAAACGACAGCCACTTAGCTATCATGCAGTGGATAAGTAGTTGCCATATCTATCCCCCCTCCATAGATATTACTGGGACTACATGAGATTTAGGTTAATATACAATTATATCTCCATACAAACGACAGCCACTTAGCTATCATGCAGTGGATAAGTAGTTGCCATATCTATCCCACCTCCATATATATTACTGGGACTACATGAGATTTAGGTTAATATACTATTATATCTAAATACAAACGGCAGCCATTTAGCTATCATGCAGTGGATAAGTAGTTGCCATATCTATCCCCCATCCATAGATATTACTGGGACTACATGAGATTCTGGCCTTTATTATGAACATTGGTTTGGCTACTACATTGTCAATGTATGTCGTGGTAATGGCGTCAATAGGTGCTTTTATGAGGGAAAGGGTTTATGAACATTGGTTTGGCTACTACATTGTCAATTTATGCCATATTGGTAATGGCGTCAAGAGGTGCTTCTATGAGGGAACGGGTTTATGAACATTGGTTTGGCTACTACATTGTCAATGTATGCCGTATTGGTAATGGCATCAAGAGGTGCTTCTATGAGGGAAAGGGTTTATGAACATTGGTTTGGCTACTACATTGTCAATGTATGCCGTATTGGTAATGGCGTCAAGAGGTGCTTCTATGGGGGAAAGGGTTTATGAACATTGGTTTGGCTACTACATTGTCAATGTATGTCATATTGGTAATGGTGTCAAGAGGTGCTTCTATGAGGGAAAGGGTTAAAACAATCTATCAATAGTATAGCATTGATTAAGACCAGCTGTGTTATTACCTTTTGTCCTTGGTGTAGTATTGTGAAACCTTCGACTGTATCTTTATCTGTACTGGCATTGGACTTCTGCATATATTCACAAAAGTTACACATTTAGAAAACATATGGATTGGTCTAGTGACTGTTACCCACCTGTTTATGAATACATTTATTTTCATGTGTTATTGCAATAAACAAAAGTAAATAGTAAAGTGCTTGTTTATTATAGTGTCACCCCTATTGAAAGGGTCAGCCATTACTGACTTATGAGACACCTTTTTTATGAACATCTGTTATTCAGAACTTCACGAATCCTATGCTTGTAGGCCAGGCGCCAGACTGGTAGGCAATCGGTAACCATTATTTAACTAGCTGGCGGCTCACCAACCGGCCATATCAGAACGAAACCCCTGATGATGTTCGAACCTTGACCTCCCGCTCTGTAGGCATACACCTTAACCACTAGGCCACGGAGACATGTCAGAGGGTAGGTGATGAATGACCCTGAAACTTACTGGAAATAATGACTCGAACGGACGGACAAATCTTAGGAACTGTAGTTCATAATTATAAACATTCTTTACATACCGGTACATTAGGTTTATTTTTCTTTATTTCCTTTTCCAAACGATTTATTGTTGCTGTTGAATTTTTCATCTGAAAATAATAATAGAATTTTATAAATTATAAAAAAATTATTTTTCAGACAAGGATATTTTTAAAAATAAAATAAAGTTGCATCCATTGAATTTGTAATATCCACATTTACGCCGCCTTTATTTAAACCTTATCAGAGCATCCATTGAATTTGTAATATCCATATTTACGCCTTTATTTAAACCTTATCAGAGCATCCATTGAATTTGTAATATCCACATAAACGCCGCCTTTATTTAAACCTTGTCATAGCATCCATTGAATTTGTAATATCCACATATACGCCGCCTTTATTTAAACCATATCAGAGCATCCATTGAATTTGTAATATCCACATATACGCCGCCTTTATTTAAACCTTAGAGCATTCATTGAATTTGTAATATCCATATTTACGCCTTTATTTAAACCTTATCAGAGCATCCATTGAATTTGTAATATCCATATTTACGCCGCCTTTATTTAAACCTTATCAGAGCATCCATTGAATTTGTAATATCCATATTTACGCTGCCTTTATTTAAACCTTATCAGAGCATCCATTGAATTTGTAATATCCATATTTACGCCGCCTTTATTTAAACCTTGTCAAGAGCATCCATTGAATTTGTAATATCCATATTTACGCCGCCTTTATTTAAACCTTGTCAAGAGCATCCATTGAATTTGTAATATCCACATTTATGCTGCCTTTATTTGAACCTTGTTAGAGGTGTCGCAGAGGTTCAAGTTTTTTTTATGTTTATTTATCGTTGCTACCGGTTGCCCTATATAAGCGAAGCCGTCTGAAGAGATTAGTTTTTTTAGATTTTGGAGGATAGTGCAATGATACAGACAGAGACCCATTCCAGAGTCTCCTCTGGTTCTTTTACGTACGGTGTAAAGCACCGACACGAGACCTCGGTCTAATGTCCCATCTGAAAGACTGTTCATTTTATTAGGGTCAGACGGAGGATCGAACCTGCGATCCCTGGTTACCAGTCCAGCGTGTTAACCACTGGACTACAGATTCTCGATGTATCACAAAGTGTATATTTCAATAAAACGAGTCGTATATTATGTACACGTATAACAACAATATTCACTAGACTCATTTACATTGCAAACATATAATGTCCCGTTTATGTGTTATATCGACGAGATGGCGGGTTTTAAATATTACATTTAGATGGTAATGGATCGATTCGGCGTAATTGAACTAAGGACAACTTAAATATTGAGTAAATATGTCAAATCAGACGCACATTGTACTTTATAAACTATTTATCGTTCCGTTGACCGGTAAAAAATGGCGGCCAAATATAAAGTTTATCAACATTGCAGTGCCTTGCTTTCGATTCACGTACGTCATTAATTAAGTCACGTGCTAATAGGCCTATTAATAGGATTAATGCGAGTCAATAATTACACGGACAATCCCCCACTTTTCCCCAGGCGTTGATATGATCAAAAACTTAAATATGGCCCAATTAATAGTCTCGGTGTTAAAATATATTTATTTTACTAACCAGGCCAAATATATCGACGCCTGTTCCCAGGCTACCACAAGACCACAGAGATAATTAATGAGCTTATTGAAAAGTAGCATTCAGTTAAATGTATGATGACCCACACATGTACAGAATGTTAATTTGTTCAACCAAATTATTTTTCCAATACTTGATTTATCATTCTGCTCTTCGATACTAGCGACATTATTACGAGTACTCGAGCGCTCGTTGTCATCATCAGACATGCGTTAGTGAGTAATAAAATTAAAATGGACCGGAATCTCAACAAGTGAATCGTTGGTGAATAGAAGTCAGGGCTCAAGTGAATCGTTGGTGAATAGAAGTCAGGGCTCAAGTGAATCATTAGTGAATAGAAGTCAGGGCTCAAGCAAGTCAAGCTACACAAACATTTTTTTGGGAGAAGTGGGGATACTTTAGAAGTAATAAAACCAGTACTTCGAGTTCAAGCCAGTGCATTTTTTCTTTTAGTGCCTTGTTCTCTGATATCAGGTCCATGATTTCATCATTTCCCAGTAAGCCTTCCTGTTTAAGATAAAAATAACATTTAGTCATCAATAACCCAAGAAGTTACAGTACACAGATGACAAGAACAATCAGCGTAACCCTTTTCTTCATAGAGAGTTAGGTTAATATACCATTATATATCCATACAAAAGGGTTTATGAACATTGGTTTGGCTACTACATTGTCAATGTATGTCATAATGGTAATGGCGTCAAGATGTGCTTCTATGGGGGAAAGGGTTTATGAACATTGGTTTGGTTACTACATTGTCAATGTATGTCACATTGGTAATGGCATCAAGAGGTCCTTCTATGAGGGAAAGGGTTTATGAACAATGGTTTGGCTACTACATTGTCAATGTATGTCATATTGTTAATGACGTCAAGAGGTGGTTCTATGAGGGAAAGGGTTTATGAACATTGGTTTGGCTACTACATTGTCAATGTATGTCGTATTGGTAATGACATCAAGAGGTGCTTCTATGAGGGAAAGGGTTTATGAACATTGGTTTGGCTACTACATTGTCAATGCATGTCATATTGGTAATGGCATCAATAGGTGCTTCTTTGAGGGAAAGGGTTTATGAACATTGGTTTGGCTACTACATTGTCAATGTATGTCATATTGGTAATGGCATCAAGAGGTGCTTCTATGAGGAAAAGGGTTTATGAACATTTGTTTGGCTACTACATTGTCAATGTATGTCATATTGGTAATGGCGATGAGAGGTGCTTCTATGAGGGAAAGAAATCAAAATTATCTGAATACATTGTACTAAGGGCTCAATCGTAATTGCTACAGCTGGATGTGAACTCCGGGCCTTTCGCACCTGAAGCGAATGCGCTATCACGACTTCCACAGAAAAAAAGGTTTATAAAACTGACATTTCATACCTCAATGAAATACAGAAAAAGAAACATTCAATTATAATTATAACTACAATTTTACAAATTACAAAACAGGATGGGGTTTTTGTTTATTCGTTAACATTTCTATACCATATAGAATGCATTCCTATATTGTGGGAACAGACTGTGTTTTTGCGCATTCGTTCATTAACTGCGGAGTAAATAAAATCACATTTGCAAACAATATAGATCCAGATCCGCCACGTCTGATCTGGATCTATGTTGATTGCTATTCAGCCAAATGTTTTTGCGCATTCGTTCATTAACCATATTCCTGCGGAGTAAATAAAATCACATTTGCAAACAATATAGATCCAGATCCGCCACGTCTGATCTGGATCTATGTTGTTTGCTATTAGGCCAAATGTTTTAGCTCCACTATCTGAATAGCAAACAACATAGATCCAGATCAACCGTAATGCCTCATCTGATCAGCCGCGTCTGATCTGGATCTATGTTGTTTGCTATTCGGCCAAATGTTTTAGCTCCACTATCCGAATAGCAACATTGTAAGGGCACATGTTTTAGTCATATACATGTACACCAAAAGTGTAGCTTTCAACCTGATGTATCACATAATTAATTAATTATGCACCATCAAAATACAAGCTATGTGTTGCTCTATTATCTATGAAAGAACAATTGCAAACAATGCTTAAAGCGATATTACATCGCAAAAAGCCCCAAAAATGCTTTTTTACGTATAAATAGCATTGATACTACAAATTCTTCAGAAATAATTCGAACACTAACTTTCTATACATAAACAGTGTTTTTGTGGTATACAAACTCTCAAAAGTGAAAGTAGGATTTCATATAACGGTCAGCTACTCTCCTGAATTGATGTTTATTTATTATTGGAGTCTATACTAAGTGCATGTTACTGTCGTTTAGAGATATTTTAAATCATATTAGTCTAATAAATTTGCACAGGCACAAAGGAGAGACATAACGGTAAATCTGTACCATAAATCTCGTTATTCGTTATACACAGGTTGCATAGTTTATACAAATTTATTTTAGCTCGATTGCGAAACAAGTTATTTCAACTTATATAAATCACTCTCGAGACCTCATTCCTGATGGAATCCATCGCCACAAGGGAAAGAGAAGAGGCAACGTGGAATTTAAATGCCTTGCCTAAGGGCACAATTGTAACGGCTCCAGTGGGGCTCGAACTCCGGACCTTTCGCACCTGAAGCGAACGCGCATCCACTGCGCTATAACGACTTCCACAGGTTGTATTACGCATGTATGTCAACCCTGTTTTCATTATTTTGTTATGTCAACAAACCGCGTATACGACGCTTGTTTATTAGTTGAAATACTCAGTTTTTGAGGCAAATTATTTGGAAAAAAATTATACCATATAATAGGAAATTACATTCTGTATAAATTTGCGTTTTCACCGATGTAGTGTCGCTTTAATTATAGTGCGTTTGATTCAGGTGCGAAAGGCCCGGAGTTCGAGCCCAGCAGTAGCCATTACGATTGTGCCCTTAGGCAAGGTATTTAAACTTCACATTACCTCTTCTCTCTCCCTCGTGGCAAATGATTCCATCAGGAATGAGGTCTATGAGAAAGATTAATATAAGCTGTAAGAACTTGTTTCGCTATCAAGCTACACTAAATTTGTATAAATGCTTAATTAATACATACTTCATTGGCATCTTTCAGATGTTTGTTTTCCTTCCTCAAACGTTCCATTTCTTCTTCCTGCGTCTAGATAATAATAATGACATTACTGGTATGCAATATTTAAGGTTGAATTGAGGGATAATAGTTTCCATCGAGGTATGAACTACATTGGGCGTGCTTAAAGTGTGTGGAGGCCGAACATAGTTACCGTGTTATCATATACAAACTTCAGATCATTACATACTGCCTCATGACTTGCATCTAGTTCATGTAACATAGTTACAGTGTCATCATATACAATCTTCAGAGAATTACTTACTGCCCCATGACTTGCATCCAGTTCATGTAACATAGTTACAGTGTCATCATTTAGAAACTTCAGATAATTACTTACTGCCTCATGACTTGCATCTAGTTCATGTAGCATAGTTACAGTGTCATCATATACAATCTTCAGAGAATTACTTACTGTCTCATGACTTGCATCTAGTTCATGTAGCATAGTTACAGTGTCATCATATACAATCTTCAGAGAATTACTTACTGTCTCATGACTTGCATCTAGTTCATGTAGCATAGTTACAGTGTCATCATATACAATCTTCAGAGAATTACTTACTGCCCCATGACTTGCATCCAGTTCATGTAACATAGTTACAGTGTCATCATATACAATCTTCAGATAATTACTTACTGCCTCATGACCTGCATCTAGTTCATGTAACATAGTTACAGTGTCATCATATACAATCTTCAGAGAATTACTTACTGCCTCATGACTTGCATCTAGTTCATGTAACATAGTTACAGTGTCATCATATACAATCTTCAGATAATTACTTACTGCCTCATGACTTGCATCTAGTTCATGTAACATAGTTACAGTGTCATCCTATACAATCTTCAGATAATTACTTACTGCCTCATGGCCTGCATATAGTTCATGTAACATAGTTACAGTGTCAACCTATACAATCTTCAGATAATTACTTACTGCCTCATGGCCTGCATATAGTTCATGTAACATAGTTACAGTGTCATCATATACAATCTTCAGAGAATTACTTACTGTCTCATGACCTGCATCTAGTTCATGTAACATAGTTACAATGTCATCATATACAATCTTCAGATAATTACTTACTGCCTCATGACCTGCATCTAGTTTGTGTAACATAGTTACAGTGCCATCATATACAATCTTCAGATAATTACTTACTGCCTCATGACTTGCATCTAGTTTGTGTAACATAGTTACAGTGTCATCATATACAATCTTCAGATAATTACTTACTGTCTGATGACCTGCATCTAGTTCATGTAACATAGTTACAGTGTCATCATATACAATCTTCAGATAATTACTTACTGCCTCATGACCTGCATCTAGTTTGTGTAACATAGTTACAGTGTCATCCTATACAATCTTCAGAGAATTACTTACTGTCTCATGACCTGCATCTAGTTCATGTAACATAGTTACAATGTCATCATATACAATCTTCAGATAATTACTTACTGCCTCATGACCTGCATCTAGTTTGTGTAACATAGTTACAGTGCCATCATATACAATCTTCAGATAATTACTTACTGCCTCATGACTTGCATCTAGTTTGTGTAACATAGTTACAGTGTCATCATATACAATCTTCAGATAATTACTTACTGTCTGATGACCTGCATCTAGTTCATGTAACATAGTTACAGTGTCATCATATACAATCTTCAGATAATTACTTACTGTCTCATGACCTGCATCTAGTTCATGTAACATAGTTACAGTGTCATCCTATACAATCTTCAGAGAATTACTTACTGCCTCATGACATGCATCTAGTTCATGTAACATAGTTACAGTGTCATCATATACAATCTTCAGAGAATTACTTACTGCCTCATGACCTGCATCCAGTTCATGTAACATAGTTACAGTGTCATCATATACAATCTTCAGAGAATTACTCTTCGTCTTGCTCTCTTTATTTCTGATGGTATCATAGAGGAATATGTCAAAGTCGAGGGCATCTTTCTTCATCAGTAAACAGCTTTGCAGATGCTGTATGTTCTGATCGTTGTCTTGAAATAATTCACTTGTTTCAATCTGAAACACAGAATGTCAGTAAAGAGGACAATGTCGTGAAACATGCAACTGCTAAACACATTCGTAGACATGTCTGAATAAACAAAACAGCTCATAGAACACATAACAATGTATTGAATTTGTGGAACGAATTTGCTTACATAACATGTTTAAAATGATGAAGTACAGAGAATCGTGTGTTTTTACGTTTATTTATCGTCGCTACCGGTTGCCCATATGAGCGACGCCTCCTGAAGAGATTAGTTATTTTAGATTTTTGGAGGATAGTACAATGATACAGACAGAGACCCATTCCAGAATCTCCTCTGGTTCTTTTACGTGCACGGTGTAAAGCACTGATAAGAGACCTCGGTTTAACGTCCCATCTGAAAGACGGTTAATTTTATTAGGGTCAGACGGGGGATCGAACCTGCGATCCCTGGATTACCAGTCCAGCGTGTTACCACTGGACTACATATCCGTCATACAGAGAATCAACCTGGGCTGGAGGTGATAAAACTTTTCTCCAATCTCAAAATCAGTCTCAAGCTTCTGATTGGTTCAGCTGAGTGTGAAACTCACAATCAACCAATCAAATTTCTTGAGTTCGAGTTTGAGATCTGAGAAAAGTTTTACAACCTCGAGGGATGTCCACTTTGCTTTAGCAAGGGTTGTGGCCTAGAGGACGCCTACTACCGTAAAGGCAAGTATGTTTCCAGTGCTTAAATCAAAAAACTTGTGCGAACATTTTTCTACATCATTGAAGTATAAGGCGATCTAAAGATAACGACCTATATACTACTGGTAGTATTTAATTGATAGTACTACTTTCCTCTAAAATCTCGTGCAAAAAATACTTTAAAAATCATTGAGGCTCATGAATGAAATTACACAACGACCTACAGACGACATTTTTCATAAAGTTTGATTGTTCATACATATGAATGAGCTAGCATGAGAAATACTCGTATATCATTCATTTATTTGCTTTCAAATTATCCTTTTCAAAGTTCATACGTACACGCTTCTCCGAAACTACTCCATTATAAACCATGTTTTCATGTTTTCACTTTTTCACAATACATGTATATGTATATCATCTGTATAATTATGCTATAAGCATCAGCTGATGTCTTAATGCAATAAAATGTTGTTGTTGTTGTTTGTTGTTGCTTATCAGTGAAGAGATCAGGGTCGGAGGTTATAAAGCTTTTCTCAAATCTCAAATTCTAGCTCATGTGATTTGATTGGTTAACCCATTTCATTCTGGATACATTTAAAGGCTTTTGCAAACAACATAGATCCAGATCAGCCGCAGCGTGACGCTGTGTGCTGATCAGCATCTATGTTGTTTGCTGCATAGCCAAGTGTCTTAGCAAGATCATCTGAATAGCAAACAGCATAGATCCTGATCAGATGGCACGTTCCGTGGCGGTTGATCTGGCTCTTTGTTCTTTGCAGATACCGTTTGAACGGTATCCAGAATGAAATGGGTTAAGTCTGATATTTACACTTAACTGAATCAATTCTGAGATTGGAGAAAAGTGTTATAACCTCGGGGCCTGGACATGAGTGAATCAAGGAGTTCCGATGATAAAAACAATTATGTTATATTTCGGGTTTTACGCCTGCATCAGCACCATTTCGGGCTATATCGCCGGCGGGCAGTTTACCTAACAACACCTTTCCTGGGCAGGCTCCAGCAGTTAACCAGTACTTGGGTGCACCAACCTCCGTAAGAAACTGCCAACTTTTTCATATAAATGAGACACGGCCTGAGCGGGGCTCTAACCCGTGACAATCAGTGATGATAGGTTACAGTGGTATACACGTCAGCGACCGTAACCACTCGACCACGGAGGCAGACTCTCTCATAGAATAACTCTCGAGATCGGCAAATGTAGTTTGCCGTTGAATATATTTCATACGGAAATCTTCGACCATTCCGTTTAGACTGTCTCCAACATGACTGGAAATATATGCGACAGGAAACAACGACATTTGTATATATTGTCCGAAACCCAGGAGGTAAGTTTCAGTAAAAATATATGGTTTAACACTTTCCTTCATAGAGATTTAGGTTAATATACTATTATAAATCCATACAAACGACAGCCATTTAGCTATCATGAAGTGGATAAGTAGTCACCATATCTATCCCACCTCCATAGATATTACTGGGACTACACAGAGATTTAGGTTAATATACTATTATAAATCCATACAAACGACAGTCATTTAGCTATCATGCAGTGGATAAGTAGTCGCCATATCTATACCACCTCCATATATATTACTGGGACTACATGAGATTTATGTTAATATACTACTATATCTCCATACAAACGACAGCCATTTAGCTATCATGCAGTGGATAAGTAGTGGCCATATCTATACCACCTCCATAGAGATTACTGGGACTACATGAGATTTAGGTTAATATACTATTATAAATCCATACAAACGACAGCCATTTAGCTATCATGCAGTGGATAAGTAGTCGCCATATCTATCCCACCTCCATAGATATTACTGGGACTACATGAGATCCTGGCCTTTATTATGAACATTGCTACTACTTTGTCGATGTATGTCGTATTGGTAATGGCGTCAAGAGGTGCTTCTACGTTAATGATAGAGGCAGTAATGAAATATACAATTGGCAGTAATCTTGGGACAATTGGCAGTAATCTTGGGACAATTGGCAGTAATCTGGGCATTAGGGTTAGGGCTAAATTTGATTTTCAATTGAAGAGTATTCTACTGTACAGCTTTAGTTTACTGCCACCTGTTTTGTGGGATTACTGCCTCTATCACTAATCATGGGAAAGGGTTAAAACTGTACAAGCATTGGTCATCGAGTTGGAAACACTTTATACATAACTTCATCAAGTCCCATTTCACACAGATTCATGTGTTGTAGATATTTACGTATATGTAGGGTACCAGTGTTGTAGATATTTACGTATATGTAGGGTACCAGTGTTGTAGATATTTACGTATATGTAGGGTACCAGTGTTGTAGATATTTACGTATATGTAGGGTACCAGTCAACAATCTGATTCGTTATCGATAGAGGAGATCCGAGAGTTATCAGCAAGCTACACTGAAACATGCTCATCCAGACATTATCTATTGCCTAATGCAGGGTTTCCTCTGTCTGAATATTTGTCTGCGCCACTTCTGTTGCCAATTAAAAAAAATGTGGAGCAAAATTGAAACATTTGGAGCCAACTAAGAGCTATATTATTCACAGATTATTATTTGAAGCCATGTATTTGACAAAGCAGCCCGACACGCACAAACCCACACATGCACACAATTACGAGCTAAAACAAGACGTAGCAATGATTAGCGCTGTGGTTAGTGTGCTCGCTTCTCATCAATGCAACCCGGGTTCGATCATCGGACCGGGAAGTATGTGAGAAGGTACGGTTGTCACCAGATCGGACATGTGGGTTTTCTCATGGTACTCCGGGTTTCCTCCCACACGCTTTCACCTGCGCCAACGAGAGTGATTAAGATAAGTTGTTAAAGCTTGTTTCGCAATCGTTGCAAAATAAATAAAGTTTAGACTTTTTAGCAATGATTTTGAGATCTTACCAATTTGATGGCAGACAACGCGTCTCCACATTCTTTTGCTCCAGACTCTGTAAATAGAGCCAACAATTCCTCCATATGTTCTAATAGCAACATTGTTCTTGCTGTAGTCGTGTAGTTATTTGTTGAATGCATCAGTTCGTTTCTGTCTTCCAAGACCTGGTGAATTTTATGCAAGTACATGTAGCTAGATGGCATGGTTTATTTGTGGAAGTCGTGATAGCGCAATGGTATCAATGGAGTTCGAGCTCCACTGGAGCCGTTGCGATTGTGCCCTCAAGCAAGGCATTTAAATTCCACATTGCCTCTTCTCTCTCCCTCGTGGCGATGGATTCCATA
>CM026388.1:36568297-36585857 GCA_014843695.1 Archivesica marissinica
AAATGAGACACGGCCTGAGCGGGGCTCTAACCCGTGACAATCAGTGATGATAGGTTACAGTGGTATACACGTCAGCGACCGTAACCACTCGACCACGGAGGCAGACTCTCTCATAGAATAACTCTCGAGATCGGCAAATGTAGTTTGCCGTTGAATATATTTCATACGGAAATCTTCGACCATTCCGTTTAGACTGTCTCCAACATGACTGGAAATATATGCGACAGGAAACAACGACATTTGTATATATTGTCCGAAACCCAGGAGGTAAGTTTCAGTAAAAATATATGGTTTAACACTTTCCTTCATAGAGATTTAGGTTAATATACTATTATAAATCCATACAAACCACAGCCATTTAACACTTTCCTTCATAGAGATTTAGGTTAATATACTATTATAAATCCATACAAACGACAGCCATTTAGCTATCATGAAGTGGATAAGTAGTCACCATATCTATCCCACCTCCATAGATATTACTGGGACTACACAGAGATTTAGGTTAATATACTATTATAAATCCATACAAACGACAGTCATTTAGCTATCATGCAGTGGATAAGTAGTCGCCATATCTATACCACCTCCATATATATTACTGGGACTACATGAGATTTATGTTAATATACTACTATATCTCCATACAAACGACAGCCATTTAGCTATCATGCAGTGGATAAGTAGTGGCCATATCTATACCACCTCCATAGAGATTACTGGGACTACATGAGATTTAGGTTAATATACTATTATAAATCCATACAAACGACAGCCATTTAGCTATCATGCAGTGGATAAGTAGTCGCCATATCTATCCCACCTCCATAGATATTACTGGGACTACATGAGATCCTGGCCTTTATTATGAACATTGCTACTACTTTGTCGATGTATGTCGTATTGGTAATGGCGTCAAGAGGTGCTTCTACGTTAATGATAGAGGCAGTAATGAAATATACAATTGGCAGTAATCTTGGGACAATTGGCAGTAATCTTGGGACAATTGGCAGTAATCTGGGCATTAGGGTTAGGGCTAAATTTGATTTTCAATTGAAGAGTATTCTACTGTACAGCTTTAGTTTACTGCCACCTGTTTTGTGGGATTACTGCCTCTATCACTAATCATGGGAAAGGGTTAAAACTGTACAAGCATTGGTCATCGAGTTGGAAACACTTTATACATAACTTCATCAAGTCCCATTTCACACAGATTCATGTGTTGTAGATATTTACGTATATGTAGGGTACCAGTGTTGTAGATATTTACGTATATGTAGGGTACCAGTGTTGTAGATATTTACGTATATGTAGGGTACCAGTGTTGTAGATATTTACGTATATGTAGGGTACCAGTCAACAATCTGATTCGTTATCGATAGAGGAGATCCGAGAGTTATCAGCAAGCTACACTGAAACATGCTCATCCAGACATTATCTATTGCCTAATGCAGGGTTTCCTCTGTCTGAATATTTGTCTGCGCCACTTCTGTTGCCAATTAAAAAAAATGTGGAGCAAAATTGAAACATTTGGAGCCAACTAAGAGCTATATTATTCACAGATTATTATTTGAAGCCATGTATTTGACAAAGCAGCCCGACACGCACAAACCCACACATGCACACAATTACGAGCTAAAACAAGACGTAGCAATGATTAGCGCTGTGGTTAGTGTGCTCGCTTCTCATCAATGCAACCCGGGTTCGATCATCGGACCGGGAAGTATGTGAGAAGGTACGGTTGTCACCAGATCGGACATGTGGGTTTTCTCATGGTACTCCGGGTTTCCTCCCACACGCTTTCACCTGCGCCAACGAGAGTGATTAAGATAAGTTGTTAAAGCTTGTTTCGCAATCGTTGCAAAATAAATAAAGTTTAGACTTTTTAGCAATGATTTTGAGATCTTACCAATTTGATGGCAGCCAACGCGTCTCCACATTCTTTTGCTCCAGACTCTGTAAATAGAGCCAACAATTCCTCCATATGTTCTAATAGCAACATTGTTCTTGCTGTAGTCGTGTAGTTATTTGTTGAATGCATCAGTTCGTTTCTGTCTTCCAAGACCTGGTGAATTTTATGCAAGTACATGTAGCTAGATGGCATGGTTTATTTGTGGAAGTCGTGATAGCGCAATGGTATCAATGGAGTTCGAGCTCCACTGGAGCCGTTGCGATTGTGCCCTCAAGCAAGGCATTTAAATTCCACATTGCCTCTTCTCTCTCCCTCGTGGCGATGGATTCCATCAGGAATGAGGTCTCTAGAGTGATTAATATAAGTTGTCAGAACTTGTTTCGCAATCGAGCTAAAATAAATTTGTATAAACAAAGGTTTATTTATTGAGAATATTAGGTTAATGACATATAAACTTTTATTTATTAGGCGAGTTGGAGAAAATATACCTAGCAAGGCTCGATAACGCAGCCTTGTATTTTTTTTCGGAGACGAGCCTAAAAAATGAAGTTTTAGAGAGGAAAGATTATTCATGAACTGCTGATCATACCATCGGTGAACATACACGCAGGATTGATTATGTTATATGTTATATTTCGGGTTTTACGCCTGCATCAGCACCATTTCGGGCTATATCGCCGGCGGGCAGTTTACTTAACAACACCTTTCCTGGGCAGGCTCCAGTGGTTAACCAGTATTTGAGTGCACCAACCTCCGTACAAAACTGCCAACTGTTTCATATAAATGAGACACGGTCTGAGCGGGGCTCGAACCCGTGACCATCAGTGATGGTAGGTTACAGTGGTATACAAGTCAGCGACCTTAACCACTCGACCACGGAGGCGGACATCACACGAAGCATTATGACGTATAGATAACAACAGGTTTATTAGGCACTGACTAATAAAGCAAAGTTTATCAGGCAGGCAGGCTACGCCACGGCTGATCTGGATCTATGTTGTTTGCAAATGTGATTTTATTTAACTCAGCAGGCTAACGGTTATATATCTGGCGACCATCGTACCATCTCACATACTTCCCGGTCCGAGGATCGAACCCGGGTCGCATTGGTGAGAACAGGTGGGTTTTCTCCGGGTACTCCGGTTTCCTCCCACATGAATGACCACATATACGCTTTCATCCGAGCCAACGAGAGTGATTAATATAAGTTGTTAAAACTTGCTTCACAATCGTTGTAAAATAAATAAAGTTAACGGTTATATATATTGTACTCACATCGTGGAATAGTTGCTCAGACGTATCACAAGCAAACAGTGTACAATTGACCATCATTCTTATTACTTGTGAAATGTCCAGAAATCTTAATCCATTCTTTGACAAGTCACATTTGAACAACTTGGCGACATCCCAATAATAATCAGACGGTGATATTTTTACTTGATCTGTTGGTTTCACTGCTGTATTAGGCTCTACGATTTCATCAATTGCACCCTCATCATCGTCGTCTGTGGAGGTTTTGTGTATTGATTCTTCTTCCCTTGTAGATTCTTCTTCCCCGTCGCGATTTAACGCATTGTCATTTTCTCTCTGGCTAGGCACCCAGTCATTTACTGAATCCTCAAATGCCAGCGAGTCAATATGAAGTCGTAGCAAGCGAGTGAATAATGCTTCACAAAGGGAGTGACAATCCAGTTTTTTCATTTTCATTTCCAAATGCGGGATTTTTGCTTGTTCTAGGCATTTCACAAACGTTGCTAGGTGCTTCTTTTCATCCGTCTTCATGTTGGATACAAAGGCTTTCCATTTCTTAGCGATCACCTCATATAACGCCTTGCGGGTTAAGTTTAGTGCGAAAACACATTTTATCCAGTTTTCTTTCTGTGCTTTGAAATCTGTTTCAGTCGTTGTTTCATCTTCTTCACAAGTATCGCTATGCAAACGTTTCCCGTCTACCTCGAACATTTCAACCGGCATCGTTTTGGGAACTGTACCTCTTTTGCCGTTAGCATCAGTCTCACTGAAGTCAATACAATGTATTTATAATAGATTAGCTGATGGTCAAAATCAATTACTTTTTTATTGAATTATTAAAGCAGCATTACATCGAAATAAAGAATGTTTTGGGTAAAATATAAATACTAATGTGTGCGTGTTTACAAAAATCGAAATATTCGCTCAGAAACGATAACATTCCAATAAATTTAAACCGTCGTATACGCGAATTTGTTTATCAACACACGAAATGTAAACACGCACAGCGCACATGTGTGAAACAACAGAGGATGTAGAAAACAACGTATATATGTTGAACATGAAATACTATCTATCTATCTTCCTCTAATGTCGAACCCCACGTGGGGATGTAGAAATGTCCCTAAAAGACTTAGCTAACAGAGGTATGAATCAACATATCAAGTAATTTAATTAAAAAGACAACGTGGGACAAATGGGGACGATGCGAATGTAAACAAGTGCGGACGATGCGTTCCGGTTGTAAATAAGTACGTGACCGATCGACTCGGAAAGTCCTACTTTCGGTTTCGAGTTTGTTTTATCGCGAAAAAACACTGTTTACCAAATGAACATAAGCATACAAAGTATAATGTTAGAATGCATAGCAGCATTGCTACCCATACGTAACATTTGAATTTTTCAAATATCTTTTATTTCATACGATGTAATGCTGCTTTAAATGTAATGTAGCGACCGTGTAATACTACGGTGTATGCGGTATCTTTAAACTGGCGCTTTTTCTCTTTAAACTTTATTTATTTTTTACAACGATTGCAAAACAAGCTTTAACAACTTATATTAATCACTCTCATTGGTGAGGATGAAAGCGTAAATGATTAAAGTGGTCATTCGTGTGCGAGGACACCGGAGTAACATGAGAAAACCTAGTCCTATAAATAAGACCTCTACATAAAAAAATAAAATTTTCCTGTTATTTTGAAAAATGCCTGGATAGTAAAATGTCACATTTTTCAAGTCTAAATATTTGGACTAGAGAAAACCCACCTGTCCGATCTGGTGACAACCGTACCATCTCACATACATCCCATTCCGAGGATCGAACCCAGGTTGCATTGGTGAGATGCGAGCGTGCTAACCACTGCGCTAATCGGACAGCCTGGGTGTTATTTGTGGTTGCAGTGACTCTAAAAGTATGAATTACCCAATTCAAATGCCCAATCACCATTTTGGCGGGAAATGTTGCAAGAAAGAATCCGTCCTTATTTTGCCTAAAATGGCAGATTGTGAATTTTACGCTTCTCAGTATGTGCCATAGTTTTATTGTGGGGGTTCTATGAGCTGGGGATAGAGGCAGTAATCCCACAAAACAGGTGGCAGTAAACTAAAGCTGAACAGTAGAATACTCTTCAATTGAAGATCAAATTTAGCCCTAACCCTAATGCCCAGATTACTGCCAATTGTCCCAAGATTGCTGCCAATTGTATATTTCGTTACTGCCTCTATCGTTAACGGGTTCTATTAGGTAAATTTTGATGGCATTTTCATTAACGACAATTGGATATGAAGAAAAGTGCCATTGATTTACAGTTTATGGTATTAATACATAAAATGTACTGTCATGTTGTTGTCACATGTATGTGATGCTATGTTGGTGTCACATGTATGTGATGCTATGTTGGGGTCACATGTATGTGATGCTATGTTGGTGTCACATGTATGTGATGCTATGTTGGTGTCACATGTATGTGATGCTGTTGGTGTCACATGTATGTGATGCTATGTTGTTGTCACATGTATGTGATGCTATGTTGGTGTCACACATGTATGTGATGCTATGTTGGTGTCACATGTATGTGATGCTATATGTTGGTGTCACATGTATGTGACGCTATGTTGCTGGCATGTGTATGTGCCATTATGTTGGTGTCACGTGTATGTGATGCTATGTTGCTGTCATGTGTATGTGCCATTATGTTGTTGTCATGTGTATGTGATGCTATGTTGCTGTCATGTGTATGTGCCATTATGTTGGTGTCATGTGTATGTCCCATAATGTTGGTGTCATGTGTATGTGATGCTATGTTGCTGTCATGTGTATGTGCCATTATGTTGTTGTCATGTGTATGTGATGCTATGTTGGTGTCATGTGTATGTGATGCTATGTTGCTGTCATGTGTATGTGCCATTATGTTGCTGTCATGTGTATGTGCCATTATGTTGGTGTCACATGTATGTGATGCTATGTTGCTGTCATGTGTATGTGCCATTATGTTGGTGTCATGTGTATGTGCCATTATGTTGGTGTTATGTGTATGTGATGCTATGTTGCTGTCATGTGTATGTGCCATTATGTTGGTGTTATGTGTATGTGATGCTATGTTGCTGTCATGTGTATGTGCCATTATGTTGGTGTCATGCGTATGTGATGCTATGTTGCTGTCATGTGTATGTGACATTATGTTGGTGTCATGTGTATGTGATGCTATGTTGCTGTCATGTGTATGTCCCATAATGTGGCTGTCATGTGTATGTGCCATTATGTTGGTGTCATGCGTATGTGACGCTATGTTGGTGTCATGTGTATGTGCCATTATGTTGTTGTCATGTGTATGTGCCATTATGTTGGTGGCATGTGTATGTGATGCTATGTTGTCATGTGTATGTGATGCTATGTTGGTGTCACATGTATGTGATGCTATGTTGCTGTCATGTGTATGTGCCATTATGTTGGTGTCATGTGTATGTGATGCTATGTTGCTGTCATGTGTATGTCCCATAATGTTGGTGTCATGTGTATGTGATGCTATGTTGCTGTCATGTGTATGTGCCATTATGTTGGTGTCATGTGTATGTGCCATTATGTTGATGTCATGTGTATGTGCCATTATGTTGGTGGCATGTGTATGTGATGCTATGTCTGTCATGTGTATGTCCCATTATGTTGGTGTCATGTGTATGTGATGCTATGTTGCTGTCATGTGTATGTGCCATTATGTGGTGTCACGTGTATGTGATGCTATGTTGCTGTCATGTGTATGTGCCATTATGTTGCTGCCATGTGTATGTGCCATATGTTGGTGTTTGTGTATGTGATGCTATGTTGCTGTCTGGTATGTGCCATTATGTTGGTGTCATGTGTATGTGATGCTATGTTGCTGTCATGTGTATGTCCCATAATGTGGCTGTCATGTGTATGTGCCATTATGTTGGTGTCATGCGTATGTGATGCTATGTTGGTGGCATGTGTATGTGACATTATGTTGGTGTCATGTGTATGTGATGCTATGTTGCTGTCATGTGTATGTCCCATAATGTGGCTGTCATGTGTATGTGCCATTATGTTGGTGTCATGCGTATGTGCCATTATGTTGCTGTCATGTGTATGTGCCATTATGTTGGTGTCATGTGTATGTGATGCTATGTTGGTGGCACGTGTATGTGATGCTATGTTGGTGTCACGTGTATGTGATGCTATGTTGGTGGCACGTGTATGTGATGCTATGTTGGTGGCACGTGTATGTGATGCTATGTTGGTGTCACATGTATGTGATGCTATGTTGGTGTCACATGTATGTGATGCTATATGTTGGTGTCACATGTATCATCACAGTATGTGCTTCTAAGTTGGTGTCACATGTATGTGATGCTATATGTTGGTGTCACATGTATCATCACAGTATGTGATGCTATGTTGGTGTCACATGTATGTGATGCTATGTTGTTGTCACATGTATGTGATGCTATATGTTGGTATCACATGTATCATCACAGTATGTGATGCTATGTTGTTGTCACATGTATGTGATGCTATGTTGTTGTCACATGTATGTGATGCTATGTTGGTGTCACATGTATGTGATGCTATGTTGGTGTCACATGTATGTGATGCTATGTTGCTGTCATGTGTATGTGCCATTATGTTGGTGTCATGTGTATGTGATGCTATGTTGCTGTCATGTGTATGTGCCATTATGTTGGTGTCATGTGTATGTGATGCTATGTTGCTGTCATGTGTATGTGCCATTATGTTGGTATATGTGTATGTGATGCTATGTAGTCATGTGTATGTGATGCTATGCTGGTGGCATGTGTATGTGATGCTATGTTGTCATGTGTATGTGATGCTATGCTGGTGGCATGTGTATGTGATGCTATGCTGGTGGCATGTGTATGTGATGCTATGCTGGTGGCACGTGTATGTGACATTATGTTGGGTTCACATGCAACAGTGGCAACGTGTAAACAAAGAAATATGTCCCAGAAGATAAATGATCCCTAAATGATCCTAAATATAATGGTGTGTTTGGAAATTGAAAGTATCTCTAATGTTGTTTTTTACGTTTATTTATAGTCGCTACCGGTTGCCCATATGAGCGACGCCTCCTGAAGAGATTAGTTATTTTAGATTTTGGAGGATAATGCATGATACAGACATAGACCCATTACAGATTCTCCTCTGGTTCTTTTACGTGCACGGTGTAAAGCACCGACACGAGACCTCGGTTTAACATCCCATCTGAAACTGTTAATTTTATTAGGGTCAGACGGGGGATCGAACCTGCGATCCATGGATTACCAGTCCAGCGTGTTACCACTGGACTACAGGTCCGTCTGTAGGTATCTCTAACAGATAGGGTAAGAATATTAACTTAATATTGGGTTATATGTGTTGCCCATTTGAGCAATGCCTCTTGAAGAGATTAGTCATTTTAGATTTGGACCCATTCCAAAGGTTCATCTGGTTCTTTTACATGCACAGTGTAAAGCACCGACACTAGACCTTGGTTAGTTAAAGTCCATTTGAAGGACTGTGTCCCATAATAATCATAACGGCTTAACGTAGGGTATCGTTGTAAAATAAATAAAGTTTAAACATTAGAATTAGGGTCACTGGGGGGTTCTAACATTCAATACTAAGTAATGTGTGTGATGTGCCTTGATTACGTACGTTCCCAGATCAAGTATCGAACCAGGGGCCATTCGATTCCAAATTCCATTCGTTTCCAAATTCCATTCGATTCCAAATTCAACGCTCTAAACTAGTCCAAATATTTAGACTTGAAAAATGTGACATTTTACTATCCAGGCATTTTTCAAAATAACAGAAATTGTTTTTTTACGTAGAGGTCTTATTTATAGGACTACTCTAAACTGGATCACGGGCGCTACAAGCATTACTGTCTTATATTTATGGTTTTAACTACTCATACTTTTAACTCCTTTGCGTTTTTGACGCGCAACATGTCTACATTCTGCGAAGGGATTGACATTTGAGGAAGATCGATAGATAGTCCGAGTTGACTAGGGTACGAGTTGACTTGGTACGAACTACGATATGATGCACTTGTGTTTATCATAATTTTACCGCCAACTTGTCAATAGTTAGGTGAACATCACTATTACGGATATACCACACTAGTACACTACCACACCAATTTATGTTCTTAATTAAAAAGCAGAAACTAATATTTCTAATGATATAATTTACTATGGCATAGATCTACTTTCCATTTGCTTGATTGCGTAGACACGGAACAAAACGCAGCTTTAACCAGGTGGATACGATTTGTCTGTTCGGCTATCCTGGTGTTATATCTATTCCCCGGCTATTCTCCGTACCGTACCGCCCGCAGATTTCTGTACGGACGGTTATTTAATGTCAGCGGCAATCAATATTCCCAGTATAAATATATTTCTTTAATACATCAAAACCGTTGAACCATGTCGAGTTTCAGATAATATCGTTTTGGTAAGCAAAATCATGAACAGCTATATAATAGGACCATGCGGTATGCAACGTTATTGTACACTGTATAATGCATAGATCTATATATAGATACCGTGAGCCATTCTCGGGGGTATCCCGAAAAAGCGAAACAAGTGCACCTATTGTGTTTGGAATTTTATATTGTTGATTACTTCCGTATTCAGTTATTGCTTGATAAAATCTTTTGCCAGCTGATTTTATGTTTCTGCTACTTGACATTAGGTATGTACAAACACTATTACTTCTTAATGCCTAACTATTAACTGCTGTAAGTGCATTTCTTCATATTTTTTTTTCTACTTTCGGTTTCGGGTCACGAGGGAGAGAGAAGAGGCAACGTGGAATTTAAGTGCCTTGCCTAAGTGCACAATCGTAACGGCTCCAGCGGGACTCGAACTTCGAACCTGAAGCGAACGCGCATCCACTGCACAATTCGGATTGGGGAGATCTAAGGACCATAAGTATACTAGTAGGGATACATAGGCGCCGTGATGTGTGGAGTGGTGGAATAATTGAGCCCATTGCAAATATGGTGCATCTCGAAATTTAGTTTGTGTTATTTTAGTTGCTTGTTTAATTGATAAGGGCGATAGATCATGTATATTATACATCTAGCCTTAATTTATACCATCATACGGATTGTTGTAAGAACTTTAGTCCTGCAATTGTTTGTTACAAAAATGCAGGAAATTGCTTCCTCATTTCAAAAATTTCCGGGGGGCGGCGTGGGGGGGGATATTATTCCAGTATTTGAATATTCGGAAAAAAATATTGTATATATTATAATGTCCTCAAAAATGTCACTCGCTCAGTCATATGTTTGGAAAAGCTTGACTCGTTCTGGGAATAGAAAACTGCTAGGTGTAATCTATGCAAATTGGATTTAACATATTCGGGTACAATATCAATCTGAATAATCATTTGAAGAAGATGACGTTTACGCGTAAAAGCAGAAATTAGGTTAGTTTGGCAATTTTTATAAGAGTTTGAGTGATTTTGAGTTTTTGATAGAATTCTATCGAATATTCGAATACCTTCCCAACCGAAATTTCGAATAGTATAATCGCTATTCGTTGCCATCCCTACTGATATGTATCAATATTTATAAATGTATCTTTGAGTAACAAGTATGTCCACCTCCGTGGTCGAGTGGTTAAGGTCGCTGACTTGTATACCACTGTAACCTATCATCACTGATGGTCATGGGTTCCAGCCCCGCTCAGACCGTGTCTCATTTATATGAAAAAGTTGGCAGTTTCTTACGGAGGTTGGAGCACCCAAGTACTGGTTAACTGCTGGAGCCTGCCCAGGAAAGGTGTTGTTAAGTAAACTGCCAGCCGGCGATATAGCCCAAAATGGTGCTGATGCAGGCGTAAAACCCGAAATATAACATAACATAACCAACGAAGTATCATTATACATGATTATAATTATATACACAGTAATTTATACACTGTAAGCTGTAACTACAAATGTCGTTCTGGTTAGTGGGCGGTTACATTAGCATATAGCAGACGTATGCCGTGTCATGTATCGGACGGGTGCCGTATCATATATCAGACGGGCTGTTTCATACGATGATAATTATATCGTAAACATAAAACAAAATAAAGTCCATACACTCAATGTAAGCAACACTGACAGTGGTGGAGCTGGTGGGGGTGGAGGTAGCGGGGGGGGGGGGGCGAGAACTTTTTTTGTCTATGGACATTCTGCATCATCGTAGTTCATCATATTATATTACTTACAGATTCAGCAGCAATGGCAGACATAAAAGAGAAGCTCAAGAAACCGGAATTTATCAACTGGGTAAGGGGCACGTTGGGACTAGAGCAGACTAAAAAGGCGATCCAAGACTATGTTAAAGAAAAGTTTCGATTATACACCCAATGTATGGCTATCCTACAACCTAACCAAAGCCATTTTACTCAGCAAGAGCGAACTCATATAACTGTTGTAGGGCATCACATTCGCAGAAATCTAAAATCTGCAGTGAAAATGGATAGGAACAGCCGCGTATTGGAATGGAAAACCTCAAACTGCTATAGCTGCGCTGAGTGCAAAGGTGCCTTTGAGAAGATTATGTCGTTGTGTCGCAAAACGTTCAAAGGGGATTTACACTATCATAACAGTGATTCTACCATGAATATCTCTCTGGAATGGGCAATTGCTAAGATATTCATGCCACAGGGGAACAGTAGCAACAAAGGACCGGAAGATACGGATTCGTACGCAATGTTCCATATGATGGGCATTTGTTCTCTCTTCTTAAACCCTATCAGAGACGCACACTTGGTCAAGGTTCGTACACATAGTTTATTCAAATTTATTTTAGTTCGATTGAGAAACAAGTACTTACAATTTATATTAATCACTCTCGAGACGTCATTCCTGATGGAATCCATCGCCACAAGGGAGCGAGAAGAGGCAATGTGGAATTTAAATGCCTTGCCTAAGAGCACAATTGTAACGGCTCCAGCGGGGCTCGAACTCTGGACATTTCGCATCTGAAGCGAACGCGCATCCACTGCGCTATCACGACTTCCACATAATTCATATGAAATAAGGCCCTGATTAGGGATTCAACCTGATTTCAAGTAATTACTACAAGGAAATAAATAAAATACTTTTATGCTGTAGCTGCATATATGAAAAAAAGGCCCTGATTAGGGAATGTAACTAGCAGGGATCAGTTTAGAGGGCGATGTTGGCGAAATTGTCGCCCTAGGGACCCTGACTTCGCCCTCTGGGGGCCCCACTTCTCCCTAAAAAAAACAAAAACAACATATATATATATTTTTTGGTTTTTACGATTTTCAAACAAATTTTTGTCTAGTAAGATACACTGGCCCATTATAAAGCACTCCTTCTATTCAAATGTTGTATTTAATGGTTGTACTGTGCATTTTAACCCAATTTTGCAGAAGTATATTAAAGAACACCATTTAAGGAAGCGATCGCGCGCTTTCTCACTTCTCCCAAAAATTCTGACCTAGAATGAACCCTGAACTAGTTCTCAAAAAGAACGTATATGTGCTTTGATTAATATTTTGCTGAATTATTAATGTGCTTGTTTCATGTTTGTTGTGCCAATACAGCTACTCATCATCTGATTTGTTATTTTTTATATACAATGAGAGACAGCTGTAATTTTCTATTACCTCCCTTGGCAGATAAATTCCGATTTATTCCAAAATGTGAATAGGTCCTTTTAGTTAGAATCCTTTGTTTTTACTGTTGTGCCCTAACCAGATGTCTGTAGTAATTTAATAATCATAAGAAGCGATAGTGGGATAAATTCGCTAGCATGTTGTGCAAAGGAAACAACGATAAAAACAGAGGAAAACACTTATAGGACCTATCTACTTTTAGGGAGTATTCAGGGGCAGTAACTGACTGAAGTCTCTCATTAACCAAACATGGTTTGGAGCGTAGGAATTAACCGGACGGATCTGTAGTCCAGTGGTAACATGCTGGACTGGTAATCTTGGGATCACAGGTTCGATCCCCCGTCTGACCCTAATAAAATTAACAGTCTTTCAGATGGGACTTTAAACCGAGGTCTCGTGTCGGTGCTTTACACCGTGCACGAAAAAAGACCAGAGGAGACTCTGGAAAATGGGTCTCTGTCTGTATCATTGCACTAACCTCCAAAAATCTAAAATGACTAATCTCTTCAGGAGGCGTCACTCATATGGGCAACCGGTAGCGACGATAAATAATCGTAAACACACAGGAATTAACCATGCATAAAATGCTATGTTAAAGAAATAATATTTATCTTTCTGATGTTTATTGGCGAATAAAACATGGTTTGGAGTTCTGGCGCGTAGCAATTAACCATGCATACGATGAATGAATAAATGAATTCCAAACATGAATAATAACCACATAATCTCGCCCGACACCTAGGTTAATATTCTTGTTCTCTGGGTGATATTTCTCATATCGCCCACCCAGGAATGCAATATTTATATAATGTTAGTATGTATGTCAGACGTTGCTGATTGGCTAAAGTTGTTGTTTTGATGTCACAATTCGTATGCGTTTCCTTCACGGCTGCCCAAATATGATTAACCCTCTGCACGCTAAGGGCTGATAAAATCACTTTTGCGAACAGCATTCAATTCAGATAGTGAAGCAAAAACACTTGGCTGAATAGCAAATAACATAGATCCTGATCAGATGCGGCGTTATGCACCTGCAAATTGTGGAATAAAATAGTTGGTTGAGATGATCATTCAGGCTGTATAGTAGTGATTACGCAATGGTAGCGCGTTCGCTTCAGGTGCGAAAGGCCAGGGGTTCGAGCCCTGCTGGAGCCGTTACAATTGTGCCCTTAGGCAAGTCATTTAAATTCCACATTGCCTCTTCTCTCTCCCTCGAGGTGATTTTGGCTTGATTGCGAAATAAGTTATTTCAACTTATATTAATCACTCTTGAGACCTCATTCCTGATGTAATCCATCACCACGAAGGAGAGAAGAGGAAATGTTGAATGGTAATGTCTTGCCAATCATAACAGCTACAGCTGGGTGTGAACTCCGGACTGGAAGGAACGTGCTACAACTGCGCTATTACGGCTAAGCAGAAGACTGTGCAAGGCATGTTAGAAGCAACTCTAGTCATACCTGTTATTGGGTGGTATTTATGTTTTTAACACCTACAATGTAACCCGATAAGTTTTGCACCAAATGTTGCACCATGGAACACTCTTTAGACGCATATATAACAATTATTCCCTCAGTTTGGTAATCCAGGGATCGCAGGTTCGATCCCCTGCCTGACCCTAATAAAATTAAGTCTTTCAGATGGGACGTTAAACCGAGGTCTTGTGTCGGTGCTGTACACTGTGCACGTAAAAGAACCAGAGGAGACTTTGGAATGGGTCTGATGATGATTGAGCTTATTTACCCTCGCCTCCGTCGAACCATATGGGCGAGCGTGGAATGGGTCTATGTCTGTATCATTGCACTATCCTCCAAAAATCTAAATTGACTAATCTCTTCAGCAGGCGTCGCTCATATGGGCAACCGGTAGTGACGATAAATAAACGTAAAAAACACACACATTGTTATGCTTTCAGCTAAAAGAAGCAAGAAACAATCTTTGTCACTCGCCAAACAATGAGGTCACTGACCAAGTTTTGATGACATACTTCGAACACATGATTGGACTACTCAAAGATGCATCAAACGACAGCGAAGTTGACAAAGCCATCCGAGAAAAAATATACACAGATATGCAAGGAATTGAAGGGGTTAGTTTTGTTATTGTAAGGTTTGACTAGTTGTGCTTGTGGTCACGATTTTCGTACTGTTTATCTATTATTTTATAAATTATATGTCGATTGTTCCTAGCAGGGATCTAGTAATATATATTATTTTATATGTATGTGTAACTATGTATTATTTTATATATATATGTGTAACTATGTATTATTCTATATGTAACTAATGGTATGTATTATTTTATATGTATGTGTAGCTATTTATTATTATTATATTTCGGGTTTTACGCCTGCAGCACCATTTTGGGCTATATCGCCGGCGGGCAGTACCTAACAACACCTTTCCTGTATTATTTTATATGTATGTGTAACTATGTATTATTTTATATTTATGTGTAACTATGTATTATTTTATATGTATGTGTAACTATGTATTATTTTATATTTATGTGTAACTATGTATTTTATATGTACCGGTATGTGTAACTATGTATTATTTTATATTTAAGTGTAACTATGTATTATTTTATATGTATGTGTAGCTATGTATTATTTTATATTTATGTGTAGCTATGTATTCTTTTATATTTATGTGTAACTATGTATTCTTTTATATGTATGTGTAACTATGTATTATTTTATATGTATGTGTAACTATGTATTATTTTATATGTATGTGTAACTATGTATTATTTTATATTTATGTGTATATTCATTGGAAATGGCTGGAATGACAAGTTTTGTTTGTGTTTGTTCAACCTGGACCCATCCTAAGTTACATAAATACACAGGTTTGTCGGTAGTTAAATCTTGTAAATTTAATTGAATGTATCAGGCCATGTTAATTACACCAGTACTATTTGGTGTCTCCGTATGGTTTTTCTCAAACGAACATGTCTCATACTTCGTTGCATTAATTCCACAACCTTCTAACTGGCTTTTGGGAAGTTTTGAGATAAAAGCCATTCAATTATAAATTACAAGGAACAAAGGCACATAGAACATTGTGGACACATAGAACATTGTGGGCACATAGAACATTGTGGGCACATATAACAGTACATAGAACAGTGTGGACACATATAACAGTACATAGAACAGTGTGGACACATAGAACAGTACATAGAACAGTGTGGACACATATAACAGTACATAGAACAGTGTGGACACATAGAACAGTACATAGAACAGTGTGGACACATAGAACAGTACATAGAACAGTGTGGACACATATAACAGTACATAGAACATTGTGGACACATATAACAGTACATAGAACATTGTGGACACATAGAACAGTACATAGAACAGTGTGGACACATATAACAGTACATAGAACAGTGTGGACACATAGAACAGTACATATAACATTGTGGACACATAGAACAGTACATAGAACAGTGTGGACACATAGAACAGTACATAGAACATTGTGGACACATATAACAGTACATAGAACATTGTGGACACATAGAACAGTACATAGAACATTGTGGACACATAGAACAGTACATAGAACATTGTGGACATTGGCATTCTCCTACTTCTTGAGGTTGCACAATCAAGCAGCGTAAATCAGTATGAAGAGCTCGTCGAGACGAAAACAACGCTACCAAAAACCGTATATTTTTTAAAAGTAAGCAATTAGAAGGTTGGCGAACTTAGCCGACGACTTGTTTTTGAATTATTCATAAAGTCTTATTATTTATATTCATCCGTCTATGTGGCCTAGTTGTTAAGGCGTCTGTCTACGGAGCTGGAGGTCGAAGGTTCGAATCTCATCAGGGGTCCGTTCTGATATGGCCGGTTGGTGAGCCGCCAGCTAGTTAAATAATGGTTACCGATTGCCTACCAGCCTGTCGTCTTGCACACAAGTATAGGATTCGGGAAGTACTGATGTTAATAAAAAAGAGGTGGCTCATAAGTCAGAAATGGCTGGCCCTTTAAATAGGGGTGACACTATAATAAACAAACTCTTTACTTTTACTTTATATTCAGTTGAAAAACAGTGACTTTGCAATGACCTTGTTAAACGATGCAGACAAAGCTCTGAGGCTCAAACGCAAGGCAATATTTGATGACTTTGAATCAAGTTTGCATAATAACGATCCAGAAGAATTGAGAAAATTACTGCCGTTAGCTGAACAGGTTGGAGGAGACATACAAGGGTTGAAACAAGTTGGTGATGAATCAAGACCAAACCAGATACTGCTACACATTGACAAACTAACTAAAATAAAACACGAAGCAGCAAGTCTGCGTGATGGTGTAAATAATCTGAAACAGGGTGAAGAAATTAAACAAGCAGAAATTCTAAAGATTGTAAACGATACGAAGATAAAAATTGAAAACGCATTACATTTATGGGGGGAAAATGCCGTAGATCAGACAACAAAAAAAGATGACGAACCAAAAAAAGATGACGAACCAAAAAAAGATGACGAACCCCTGTGCACAAAAGACGATGAGCAACCATCAGTAGAGCACAGTGTACAGGACATGGGAATGGTTATTGTTGTCCTTGCTGCCATTGTATTTGCAGTGTTTCTCAGACTGTTTATATGAGACACTAAACTGTACTATCTGGGACTGTGTATATCAGATACTAAACTGAATTATCTGGACTGTGTATATCAGATACTAAACTGTACTATCTGGGACTGTGTATATCAGATACT
>CM026388.1:36586857-36678184 GCA_014843695.1 Archivesica marissinica
AAACTGAACTATCGTGGACTGTGTATATGAGATACTAAACTGTACTATCTGGGACTGTGTATATCAGATACTAATCTGAACTATCGCGGACTGTGTATATGAGATACTAAACTGAACTATCTGGACTGTGTATATCAGATACTAAACTGTACTATCTGGACTGTGTATATGAGATACTAAACTGAACTATCGTGGACTGTGTATATGAGATACTAAACTGAACTATCGCGGACTGTGTATATCAGATACTAAACTGAACTATCGCGGACTGTGTATATCAGATACTAATCTGAACTATCGTGGACTGTGTATATGAGATACTAAACTGAACTATCGTGGACTGTGGATAGGAGATACTAAACTGAACTATCGTGGACTGTGTATATCAGATACTAAACTGAACTATCGCGGACTGTGTATATGAGATACTAAACTGTACTATCTGGACTGTGTATATCAGACACTAAACTGAACTATCGCGGACTGTGTATATCAGATACTAAACTGTACTATCTGGGACTGTGTATATGAGATACTAAACTGTACTATCTGGGACTGTGTATATGAGACACTAAACTGAACTATCGCGGACTGTGTATATGAGACACTAAACTGAACTATCGCGGACTGTGTATATGAGATACTAAACTGTACTATCTGGGACTGTGTATATGAGATACTAAACTGTACTATCTGGACTGTGTATATGAGATACTAAACTGTACTATCTGGACTGTGTATATGAGATACTAAACTGTACTATCTGGACTGTGTATATGAGATACTAAACTGAACTATCGCGGACTGTGTATATCAGATACTAAACTGTACTATCTGGACTGTGTATATGAGATACTAAACTGAACTATCGTGGACTGTGTATATCAGATACTAAACTGTACTATCTGGACTGTGTATATGAGATACTAAACTGAACTATCGCGGACTGTGTATATGAGACACTAAACTGAACTATCGCGGACTGTGTATATGAGATACTAAACTGAACTATCGCGGACTGTGTATATGAGATACTAAACTGTACTATCTGGGACTGTGTATATGAGATACTAAACTGTACTATCTGGGACTGTGTATATGAGATACTAAACTGTACTATCTGGGACTGTGTATATGAGATACTAAATTGAACTATCTGGGACTGTGTATATGAGATACTAAACTGAACTATCGTGGACTGTGTATATGAGATACTAAACTGTCCTGTCTCAAACTTTGTATATGAGACACTAAACTGTACTTTCTGGACTGTGTATATGAGACACTAAACTGTACTATCTGGACTGTGTATATGAGATACTAAACTGAACTATCGCGGACTGTGTATATGAGACACTAAACTGTACTATCTGGGACTGTGTATATCAGATACTAAACTGTACTATCGTGGACTGTGTATATGAGACACTAAACTGTACTATTTGGACTGTGTATATGAGATACTAAACTGAACTATCGCGGACTGTGTATATCAGACACTAAACTGAACTATCGCGGACTGTGTATATGAGATAATAAACTGAACTATCTGGACTGTGTATATGAGATAATAAACTGAACTATCTGGACTGTGTATATGAGATAATAAACTGTACTGTCTGGACTGTGTATATGAGATAATAAACTGAACTATCGCGGACTGTGTATATTATGAGATAATAAACTGAACTATTTGGACTGTGTATATGAGATACTAAACTGAACTATCGCGGACTGTGTATATGAGATAATAAACTGAACTATCTGGACTGTGTATATGAGATACTAAACTGTAATATCTGGACTGTGTATATGAGATACTAAACTGTGCTATCTGGACTGTGTATATGAGATAATAAACTGAACTATCTAGACTGTGTATATGAGATACTAAACTAATATCTGGACTGTGTATATGAGATAATAAACTGAACTATCTGGACTGTGTATATAAGATACTAAACTGAACTATCGCGGACTGTGTATATGAGATACTAAACTGAACTATCTGGACTGTGTATATGAGATAATAAACTGAACTATCTGGACTGTGTATATAAGATACTAAACTGAACTATCGCAGACTGTGTATATGAGATACTAAACTGAACTATCTGGACTGTGTATATGAGATAATAAACTGAACTATCTGGACTGTGTATATAAGATACTAAACTGAACTATCGCGGACTGTGTATATAAGATACTAAACTGAACTATCGCGGACTGTGTATATCAGACACTAAACTGAACTATCTGGACTGTGTATATGAGATACTAAACTGAACTATCGCAGACTGTGTATATCAGATACTAAACTGTACTATCTGGGACTGTGTATATGAGACACTAAACTGAACTATCTGGGACTGTGTATATGAGATACTAAACTGTACTATCTGGGACTGTGTATATGAGACACTAAACTGTACTATCTGGACTGTGTATATGAGATACTAAACTGTACTATCTGGACTGTGTATATGAGATACTAAACTGTACTATCTGGGACTGTGTATATGAGACACTAAACTGTACTATCTGGACTGTGTATATCAGATACTAAACTGTACTATCTGGACTGTGTATATGAGACACTAAACTGTACTATCTGGGACTGTGTATATCAGATACTAAACTGAACTATCGCGGACTGTGTATATGAGATACTAAACTGTACTATCTGGACTGTGTATATGAGATACTAAACTGTACTATCTGGACTGTGCATATCAGATACTAAACTGTACTATCTGGACTGTGTATATCAGATACTAAACTGAACTATCGCGGACTGTGTATATCAGATACTAAACTGAACTATCTGGACTGTGTATATAAGATACTAAACTGTACTATCTGGACTGTGTATATCAGATACTAAACTGAACTATCTGGACTGTGTATATAAGATACTAAACTGAACTATCGCGGACTGTGTATATCAGATACTAAACTGAACTATCGCGGACTGTGTATATCAGATACTGAACTGTACTATCTGGACTGTGTATATCAGATACTAAACTGTACTATCTGGGACTGTGTATATCAGATACTAAACTGAACTATCGCGGACTGTGTATATGAGACACTAAACTGTACTATCGCGGACTGTGTATATCAGATACTAAACTGTACTATCTGGACTGTGTATATCAGATACTAAACTGTACTATCTGGGACTGTGTATATCAGATACTAAACTGAACTATCGCGGACTGTGTATATCAGATACTAAACTGTACTATCTGGACTGTGTATATCAGATACTAAACTGAACTATCTGGGACTGTGTATATCAGATACTAAACTGAACTATCTGGGACTGTGTATATCAGATACTAAACTGAACTATCGCGGACTGTGTATATCAGATACTAAACTGTACGACAGACAGACACATTGTGGTAACAATAGCAGACATGAGCTTTGCTCAGGTGAGCTAATAAAAAAAACAATGACCGGCTATACCATGCTGGTCAGAAAGGTTGACCGACTTATGTGAAACACTACGCTTATGGTTACGATGTTGTAATAAAAGTGATATAGCACGCCTAAAATCGAATTGTGTTTCCAGGCGTAAAATGTTCGACCACGAAGTATGGAGATCAAAACTATTATATTGGTTTTTCAATGAGAGACATAAGCTTTAACCCTTTCAACCCCACAGGCCTCTAAATAGGCTTATGAAAAGTGTAGATCCAGATGAGCCGGCTCGTAACGAGCCGTCTCATCAGGATCTGCACTTTTTTGCCAGTAATAATTATTACTATTTTTAGATAAAATTACCCATTTTGATAAATGAACTGGTCCAAAGGTAATTTTCTTATTAATTTATTGGTCTAAAAATAGCATGCACCAATCCATGTCAGTTACTTGGGGTTGAAAGAGTTACTCTTCCGATTTAATCCATTTTCGTTTTGCATACAATGTATATGTAATGTACATTATTATCGAATAAATATGTTTAAACCAATGAGAGACAACTCTAATTTTCTATTACCTCCCTTGGTAGATAAAGGGTTAAATACTGATGCTACTGACAACATTTAATCATCACATTTCAATGTTTGAAGTTCAGAAAGCTATTGATGGTGCCATAAGATGTAAAGCATACTACTTTCATTTCTACATGTGTGATTTAATAAGATGTAAAGCATACGACTTTCATTTCTACATGTGGGATTTAATAAGATGTAAAGCATACGACTTTCATTTCTACATGTGGAATTTAATAAGATGTAAAGCATACTACTTTCATTTCTACATGTGGAATTTAATAAGATGTAAAGCATACTACTTTCATTTCTACATGTGTGGGATTTAATAAGATGTAAAACATACTACTTTCATTTCTACATGGAATTTAATAAGATGTAAAGCATACTACTTTCATTTCTACATGTGGGATTTAATAAGATGTAAAGCATACTACTTTCATTTCTACATGTGATTTAATAAGATGTAAAGCATACTACTTTCATTTCTACATGTGGAATTTAATAAGATGTAAAGCATACTACTTTCATTTCTACATGTGTGGGATTTAATAAGATGTAAAACATACTACTTTCATTTCTACATGGAATTTAATAAGATGTAAAGCATACTACTTTCATTTCTATATGTGTGATTTAATAAGATGTAAAGCATACTACTTTCATTTCTATATGTGTGATTTAATAAGATGTAAAGCATACTACTTTCATTTCTATATGTGTGATTTAATAAGATGTAAAGCATACTACTTTCATTTCTATATGTGTGGATTTAATAAGATGTAAACATACTACTTTCATTTCTAATGGATTTAATAAGATGTAAAGCATACTACTTTCATTTCTATATGTGTGATTTAATAAGATGTAAAGCATACTACTTTCATTTCTATATGTGGGATTTAATAAGATGTAAAGCATACTACTTTCATTTCTATATGTGTGATTTAATAAGATGTAAAGCATACTACTTTCATTTCTATATGTGTGATTTAATAAGATGTAAAGCATACGACTTTCATTTCTACATGTGGGATTTAATAAGATGTAAAGCATACTACTTTCATTTCTATATGTGGGATTTAATAAGATGTAAAGCATACTACTTTCATTTCTACATGTGTGGGATTTAATAAGATGTAAAGCATACTACTTTCATTTCTACATGTGTGATTTAATAAGATGTAAAACATACTACTTTCATTTCTACATGTGTGTGATTTAATAAGATGTAAAGCATACTACTTTCATTTCTACATGGAATTTAATAAGATGTAAAACATACTACTTTCATTTCTACATGGAATTTAATAAGATGTAAAACATACTACTTTCATTTCTACATGTGTGATCTGTAGTCCAGTGGTAACACGCTGGACTGGTAATCCAGGGATCGCAGGTGCGATCCCCCGTCCGACCCTAATAAAATTAACAGGCTTTCAGATGGGACTTTAAACCAAGGTCTTGCGTCGGTGCTGTACATTGTGCACGTAAAAGAACCAGAAGAAACTCTGGAATGGGTCTCTTCTGTCTGTATCATTGCACTATCCTCCAAAAAATCTAAAATGACTAATCTCTTCAGGAGGCGTCGCTCATATATAGGCAACCGGTAGTGACGATAAATAAACGTAAAACACACACACACAGCTAGAGAGAAAACAACATCTATGTTTTATTTATTGCACAAAATATGACATTGCATTATACTGACATAGGATATAGAGGATGCTTGTGTTTATTAATGTTAGATTGGAATTTGTTTCATCCAATGAGCACTGAATGTGTACGCCACACGTGCAACCACATTATTTGGGTGATTACGAGCTGACATAAAATCTTATCTTACACAAACATTTTTTTTTTGGCCTATGGTCAAATAGTAAGTAATGCCTGTGTCTTACACTAATAAACACAAACCTCTTTCTTTGATGATTTCCAACGATTGTTGGATAACACATATTTTTATTCATTTTTACTGACCCTGCGGCAGTCTCATTTCACTACAATACACAATCGCACAACAGCCTATATTAGTGCGAATGTATGCAATAGAAAATAGTTCCAGTATATTTTTAAAGTTAGTTTTTCTCTGCTGTCAAACCAGATTCATTAGAACATACTATTTTATTATAAGCAGGACTTCTAAAATTTTCAAAACCAAATCGGTCAAGGCCGAAATCGACAGTCAGGAAAATACATATTATTATAGTATAATCGGTGTTTTTTTTATCATTTTTAAAACAAGGCTTTTATTGTATAAAATGTGTTGATATTTGAACATTAAAATCGTAGCACAGACAATCCTCATTCATTGGAAAGCAGCATTATCTTTCACTGAGAAACATCTTTCATTGGAAAGCAGCATTATCTTTCACTGAGAAACATCTTTCACTGGAAAGCAGCATTATCTGTCACTGGAAAGCAGCATTATCTTTCACTGAGAAACCTCATTCATTGGAAAGCATAAAAGAAACATTATATTTTGAGTCCACAACACAAGAAATATATCATATTAAAGTCCCTCTATACTTTCATTAAAGTCCCAGTAAATATACTATACATGGTGTTGAACAACTGTTCTAGGAACGTCATAATGATGAACAATGAACTAACCAATAGCATAGCGGTCACAATGGTATATGCAGCATTCGTGCGTAACACTTCTAGTTCATTATTTTCTGTGTTGCACTGTGTTATTCTTACGCAAACGAAGCAAACAAAAGTAGGGAAGTCTGGGAGAAAAAATGTAAATTTCTTCAGAAATTTTACTATGGGCACGGTAATTTCGCTTGTTTCTGAGATACACATGATTTATCCAGAGTAGAACCACCAACCTTCCACAGGCTAATTGAATAGCTTCCTCACATGAAAGAATCTGACACACCTCGTGTGATTCAAAGCATCAATGTTAAGTGTTTTGAAATCAACAATCGTAACTGCTCATCCACATAAAATTTGGCCCCGTCAGTGTTATATTGTAAATCCTAAGTAATACACGCTGGCAGTTTCTTACGGAGGTTGGTACACCAAGTACTGGTTAACCACTGGAGCCTGTGTAACATGATGGGGTTATATGTTGATTATGTAAAATTAATTACCTCCATAATTAGTTGTATAGCATGATACATATTCATGAGTATTGGTCTATTTCTAATAATGCTGTATACGGTCTTTATAAAAGATAATTATACATGGAACTACACTGACTGTTTATGTTGGCAGAGAAGCAAGTACATTTGGTGGAGAAACAAGTATATTTGGCAGAGAAGCAAGTACATTTGGTGGAGAAACAAGTATATTTGGCGTGGGGACTCCTTACATGTATGCCTGGTCAGCATATTAAAGGTTTTCCCACACATGTGTGCTATTACATCAGAAATGTACTCTAATTTTAAGCTTAAACATTACAATTCTAAAATGTTAACTTGTTATGGTCCGTATGAAGCGGGTGTTTGCACCAAAACAATATATCCGAATTGATATATTGAGTGGCAGTTATACCAAACATGCTCACTGGAACATATGTAGCTTGACATTTTATGGAATACATGTCCAAGCTTGCTTCTCTATAAAAGATGAGATACATTTAGATTAGGGGGAGACAACCCTGGGATTTTGAAAGCGCCGTATTGGTGCTTATGCACGTACTAACAATTTGATGTAAAAAATACTTATGTTGTCAATTGGACTTGGAACTTTTACTAAACACCAGAACTACTATGCGATTACGGTACACTTGCCCAGGAAAGGTGTTGTTAGTTAAACTGCCCGTCTATCAAATGGGCAATCGGTAGCGATGTTAAATAAACTTAAATTTAAAAAAAATGTTTTTATAATAAAATTATATTGTCACACACATCTGCTAACTCTCAATGTGACAATATTTATATTTTCCATTAATAATATTTATTATTTTAAGCAAATAATCACAATTTTGTTATTTTCTGTAATTCAATGATGGAGCTAGAGGGTGATATGGGAGAAATAGTCTAGTCTCCCGGAGCTACCTCACTCCTCCCTGCTTTTGAGCGCAGGGAGATGTGTTTTCATGTAGACTATATAGAGAACTCAACAAACATCTCCCATGCATAGTTTAAACTTCTTCCTATTTTCATATCAGGGAGAAGTTCCTATTTTCATCTCAGGGACAAGTTTGCTCATATAGATCACTTCTCCGTATATTAACCATCAGCATGCTGTACGCGAAATGAGCCGATAACAAATGTGTAATATATTTCTTAGTTTTCCTAGAATGTAGGGCTTGTCACATTTTGTTCATCATGTCTCGATTGGACGATTTGAATGAAATGTCACAAGCCCTACTTTCTAGGAAATTTAAAAAAATATTTTTTAAACATTTGTTCAATTTCGCCTACAGCGTGCTAATAGGTTAAACTCAGTTCTCTAATTATTTACATACAAAGTATATACGAGGGAATGTGTTAATGACGTTGCTAGGCGTTTCTACGTGGGGGAAAATGTGAAATACACGTGCATCAATGCTTCAATCAAACTCGATCAGCGACTCTTTCTCAGTAAATGTGTCGTTATTTGCCGAGTTTTGAATCTGTTTTTGCTGCAAGATGCCAATCTGAACCTTGACTGCCAGGCAGATCATTCTCTCCTTGTGGATGTTGGAGCACATCTCCGAATTATCTCTCTGAAATGGAGTCAACAAATAACAGGCTTTAATTCAGGGCTCATTCTAGAGGGTGACTTGGGCGAAATGGGTCACCCTAGGGCCCCTGACTTCTCCCTAAAAATAATTAAAAAAATAAATAAAAATAGGGATGGCAACGAATATTCTACTATTCTAGTATGTTAAAACTGCTTCGACGAGGAAATTCCTTTGAAATGATACAGGCACGTTGCAACAACAACAACAACAACAACCACCCTATGAATCTTAAAGTTTTAATTAACTGCTCAACATTACCAAAAAGTACTACCGTAATTTGCTATGTATAACGTGCTATCATGTATTTAAAGTATGATTTTTATTATGACAATTTTAGTGATTTTGAGAGAATTGATCAAATACCGCCCTGACCAAATATTCCAATAGTAAAATCGTTATTCGTTCCCATCCCTATTAGAAAGCACTCCTATTTAAATGTGCATTTTAACCCTATTTTGTTGATAACACCATTTAACCCTTTCCTTAGTTTATACAAATTTATTTTAGCTCGATTGTTATATTAATCACTCTCAAGACCTCATTCTTGATGGAAGCCATCACAAAAGAGAGAGAAGAGGCAACGTGGAATATAAATGCCTTGCCTAAGGGCACAATCGGAATGGCTCCAGCGGGGCTCAAACTCGGGTCCTTACGCACCTGAAGCGAACACGCATCCACTCCACCATGCAGTGGATAAATAGTCACCATATCTATCCCACCTCCATAGATATTACTGGGACTACATGAGATTTAGGTTAATATACTATTATATCTCCATACAAACGACAGCCATTTAGCTATCATGCAGTGGATAAGTAGTCGCCATATATATCCCACCTCCATAGATATTACTGGGACTACATGAGATTTAGGTTAATATACTATTAAATCTCCATACAAACGACAGCCATTTAGCTATCATGCAGTGGATAAGTAGTCGCCATATATATCCCACCTCCATAGATATTACTGGGACTACATGAGATTTAGGTTAATATACTATTATATCTCCATACAAACGACAGCCATTTAGCTATTATGCAGTGGATAAGTAGTTTGCCATATCTATCCCATCTCCATAGATATTCAGGGTTCATTCTAGGTCAGAATTTTTGGGAGAAGTGAGAAAGCGCGTGATCGCTTCCTTAAATGGTGTTCTTTAATATACTTCTGCAAAATAGGGTTAAAATGCACAGTACAACCATTAAATACAACATTTGAATAGAAGGAGTGCTTTTATAATGGGTCAGTGTATCTTACTAGACAAAGTTTTGTTTGAAAATCGTAAAAACCAAAAAATATATATTTTTTTAGGGAGAAGTCAGGGTCCCTAGGGCGACAATTTCGCCCACATCACCCTCTAAAATGATCCATAGATATTACTGGGACTACATGAGATTTAGGTTTATATACTATAACCGGATTGTGTAATAATTAACTTCGAATTATCTCTCTGGAATGAAGTCAACAATAACATGCTTAACCATTGAGTGGAATTATTAAATCAGAATTATCGGCGATCCCTGGATTACCAGCCCAATGTGTTAACAACTGGACTACAGATGATATCGTGGGGATAAATATATGACCCAGTCCCCACATCGAACCTGCGACATACTTACAATTAAGTTCTCTCAAGTACTGTACAGGTGTAGAGCCTTTATACCGTTACAATGCCCCTTCACATCCCCACAAACTATGACATACATTATGAAGACCACAGATAGAGGCCCTGCCCCCTCCCCACCAACTAGGGAATAATTGTACCTCCAATTCCTCGTTCTCCTTAATCAGTTGGTTGAGTATCTCCTGCAGGTCCCCAAAAACTATGACATACATTATGAAGACCACAGATAGAGGCCCTGCCCCCTCCCCACCAACTAGGGAATAATTGTACCTCCAATTCCTCGTTCTCCTTAATCAGTTGGTTGAGTATCTCCTGCAGGTCCTCCACATCCCCACAAACTATGACATACATTATGAAGACCACAGATAGAGGCCATGCCCCCTCCCCACCAACTAGGGAATAATTGTACCTCCAATTCCTCGTTCTCCTTAATCAGTTGGTTGAGTATCTCCTGCAGGCCCTGCCCCCTCCCCACCAACTAGGGAATAATTGTACCTCCAATTCCTCGTTCTCCTTAATCAGTTGGTTGAGTATCTCCTGCAGGTCCTCCACATCCCCACAAACTATGACATACATTATGAAAACCACAGATAGAGGCCCTGCCCCCTCCCCACCAACTAGGGAATAATTGTACCTCCAATTCCTCGTTCTCCTTGATCAGTTGGTTGAGTATCTCCTGCAGGTCGTCTTCATCCTCACTCTCATAACTGCTGTCTGTAACAAAACATAGATACTGTAAAACATTATTTGTTTGCGAGCATTTATATTTCGCCAATTTTTGCAATCTAATGATCCCCGTGAATAGCAACATATTCCGGTTTCTTATAGTCTTATATCAAGGGGGGAAAAAATCTCGAATTCAAAACTACGCGAATTAATTTAAAACTTTCAAAATCGCGAAATAAAGTGCTAGTGAAATCATAGTGTTTTACAGTAGTATTCGAAAAATAGGACAGCTAGATGCCCGGGGCCCCTCAAAATCCAAGTTGGGCTTGTCTCTCTTTAAATCTGACAAGCTCAGGCCCGTATTAAAAATTTAATGTCTCGTGATTTCCTGTCTCGGAGACAACAATTGTAAACATTCTCGGGCCTGGTGACTAAATCAATCAATTATACCATTTTGTCATCTGTTGACAGTACATTAGCTACTGCAACACCTAAATTATAGCCCCCAATAAAGCGATTAAATAAACAATGACTTCACTAATTGCTCATGCTGAGAAATCCCCGATACATTAGCATACGACTCGCTGATTGGCTGTATTGGGGATATACCTTTATTAATATGCATAAATAAATCGCGTGGTCTTTGTCTGCACAATGTATGAATGACACTGTTTAGATGTTGAAATTTGTCACTGGTCGTCAAAATAAAAGTAGAAAACACAATATTGAACAAGGTGACCATAAAAACACTTTCAAATTCAAAACGGAAGAGTTTTTCAGCCGTCGTGGAATGGAAACGTCGTGGAAAGGAAACTTTCCACTGGCTACAGATTGATGAAATAACAAACAAGATGTTTTGCATCTACTGTGAGCGATTTCCTATTCTGGCAGACAAGAATGTGTTTATTACAGCTACGGATCGGGTCCGTTTAAATCCAATAAGGGCACACCAGACAAGCAGCTCACACAAAGCTTGTGCCACTCAGTACTTTCATCAGGAAGATGATTATAAGTTCACAGACCAGGATTGTATACTAGAAAGTCACCCATATTGATATAGCATGCATATATATGGTCCGATCCACATTAAATCAGGGCCTGTCCATTTTAAATTGGCGCCTGTCAGTTAAAAATATTTTCTGTGAGCACGGTACAGTAGATAGATTTTGATTGCTCTTTTGGGGGGGGGGGGTTTAAAGTCGCAATAACAGCATAGCATACAGTGACTCTCCAGCTATTTTTAGTGGAGGCTGACCCCGGGTGCCCTTCCAGCAGTATCTTGGGTAGATCGGTGTTGGGTAGATTTGGGTAGATGGTTGATCTACCGCCAGACAGCTGGCTAGCTTACTCACTTGAAAGAATTCTACAACCGTAGTGGGGACTGTATGAGTTTATACAAATTTAGTTTAGCTTGATTGCGAAACAAGGTTTTCAACATTAGTTTGATCACTCGAGAGATCTCATTCCTGATGGAATCCCTCACCACGAGGATGAGAGAAGAGGCAAGTGTCTTGCCTAAGGACAAAATTGCAATGGCAATAGCTGAATGTGAACTCCGGGTCTACAACTGCACTATCACAAATTCCAATGAAACTGTACCCGTGTTTTCCTTATACCTGAAGATGTACCGAGTATTTCCTGATACCTGAAGATGTACCGAGTATTTCCTGATACCTGAAGATGTACCGAGTATTTACTCATACCTGATACCGAGTATTTCCTTGTACCTGAAGATGTACCGTGTTTTCCTTATACCTGAAGATGTACCGAGTATTTCCTGATACCTGAAGATGTACCGAGTATTTCCTGATACCTGAAGATGTACCGAGTATTTACTCATACCTGATACCGAGTATTTCCTTGTACCTGAAGATGTACCGAGTATTTCCTGATACCTGAAGATGTACCGAGTATTTCCTTGTACCTGAAGATGTACCGAGTATTTCCTCATACCTGAAGATGTACCGAGTATTTCCTCATACCTGAAGATGTACCGAGTATTTCCTCATACCTGAAGATGTACCGAGTATTTCCTCATACCTGAAGATGTACCGAGTATTTCCTCATACCTGAAGATGTACCGAGTATTTCCTCATACCTGAAGATGTACTGAGTATTTCCTCGTACCTGATGATGTACCGAGTATTTACTCATACCTGATACCGAGTATTTCCTTGTACCTGAAGATGTACCGAGTATTTCCTGATACCTGAAGATGTACCGAGTATTTCCTTGTACCTGAAGATGTACCGAGTATTTCCTCATACCTGAAGATGTACCGAGTATTTCCTCATACCTGAAGATGTACCGAGTATTTCCTCATACCTGAAGATGTACCGAGTATTTCCTCGTACCTGATGATGTACCGAGTATTTCCTCGTCGCTGAAGATGTACCGAGTATTTCCTTATACCTGAAGATGTACCGAGTATTTCCTTATACCTGAAGATGTACCGAGTATTTCCTTATACCTGAAGATGTACCGAGTATTTCCTTATACCTGAAGATGTACCGAGTATTTCCTCATACCTGATGATGTACCTAGTATTTCCTGATACCTGAAGATGTACCGAGTATTTCCTTGTACCTGAAGATGTACCGAGTATTTCCTCATACCTGATGATGTACCGAGTATTTCCTCGTACCTGAAGATGTACCGAGTATTTCCTCATACCTGAAGATGTACCGAGTATTTCCTCGTACCTGAAGATGTACCGAGTATTTCCTCATACCTGAAGATGTACCGAGTATTTACTCATACCTGATACCGAGTATTTCCTTGTACCTGAAGATGTACCGAGTATTTCCTCGTACCTGATGATGTACCGAGTATTTCCTCGTACCTGAAGATGTACGTAGTATTTCCTCGTAGCTGAAGATGTACCGAGTATTTCCTGATACCTGAAGATGTACCGAGTATTTACTCATACCTGATACCGAGTATTTCCTTGTACCTGAAGATGTACCGAGTATTTCCTTATACCTGAAGATGTACCGAGTATTTCCTGATACCTGAAGATGTACCGAGTATTTCCTCATACCTGAAGATGTACCGAGTATTTCCTCATACCTGAAGATGTACCGAGTATTTCCTCATACCTGAAGATGTACCGAGTATTTCCTGATACCTGAAGATGTACCGAGTATTTCCTCATACCTGAAGATGTACCGAGTATTTCCTCATACCTGAAGATGTACGTAGTATTTCCTCATACCTGAAGATGTACCGAGTATTTCCTCATACCTGAAGATGTACGTAGTATTTCCTCATACCTGAAGATGTACCGAGTATTTCCTCGTACCTGAAGATGTACCGAGTATTTCCTCGTACCTGAAGATGTACTGAGTATTTCCTCGTACCTGAAGATGTACCGAGTATTTCCTCATACCTGAAGATGTACCTAGTATTTCCTCGTACCTGACGATGTACCGAGTATTTCCTGATACCTGAAGATGTACCGAGTATTTACTCATACCTGATACCGAGTATTTCCTTGTACCTGAAGATGTACCGAGTATTTCCTGATACCTGAAGATGTACCGAGTATTTCCTCGTACCTGAAGATGTACTGAGTATTTCCTCGTACCTGATGATGTACCGAGTATTTACTCATACCTGATACCGAGTATTTCCTTGTACCTGAAGATGTACCGAGTATTTCCTGATACCTGAAGATGTACCGAGTATTTCCTTGTACCTGAAGATGTACCGAGTATTTCCTCATACCTGAAGATGTACCGAGTATTTCCTCATACCTGAAGATGTACCGAGTATTTCCTCATACCTGAAGATGTACCGAGTATTTCCTCATACCTGAAGATGTACCGAGTATTTCCTCATACCTGAAGATGTACCGAGTATTTCCTGATACCTGAAGATGTACTGAGTATTTCCTGATACCTGAAGATGTACCGAGTATTTCCTCATACCTGAAGATGTACCGAGTATTTCCTCGTACCTGAAGATGTACCGAGTATTTCCTCGTACCTGATGATGTACCGAGTATTTCCTCGTCGCTGAAGATGTACCGAGTATTTCCTTATACCTGAAGATGTACCGAGTATTTCCTTATACCTGAAGATGTACCGAGTATTTCCTTATACCTGAAGATGTACCGAGTATTTCCTTATACCTGAAGATGTACCGAGTATTTCCTCGTACCTGAAGATGTACCGAGTATTTCCTCATACCTGAAGATGTACCGAGTATTTCCTCGTACCTGATGATGTACCGAGTATTTCCTCATACCTGAAGATGTACCGAGTATTTACTCATACCTGATACCGAGTATTTCCTTGTACCTGAAGATGTACCGAGTATTTCCTCGTACCTGATGATGTACCGAGTATTTCCTCGTACCTGAAGATGTACCGAGTATTTACTCATACCTGATACCGAGTATTTCCTTGTACCTGAAGATGTACCGAGTATTTCCTTATACCTGAAGATGTACCGAGTATTTCCTGATACCTGAAGATGTACCGAGTATTTCCTCATACCTGAAGATGTACGTAGTATTTCCTCGTACCTGAAGATGTACCGAGTATTTCCTCATACCTGAAGATGTACCGAGTATTTCCTTGTACCTGAAGATGTACCGAGTATTTCCTTATACCTGAAGATGTACCGAGTATTTCCTCATACCTGAAGATGTACCGAGTATTTCCTCATACCTGAAGATGTACCGAGTATTTCCTTGTACCTGAAGATGTACCGAGTATTTCCTCGTACCTGAAGATGTACCGAGTATTTCCTCGTACCTGAAGATGTGCTGAGTATTTCCTCGTCGCTGTCCTGACGGAGGTATTGCAGCTCGTCTATCTCTTGCTGTAGTCTCTCCCACTCACACTGCTCTGTCTCAATCTTCTTCCTTAGTTCACTCTCTGTAAAGCAAATAAACCTTTATAACAGAACCGAGAGATATAAACCGTTTCCAATCTTGACTATAAGAGATGTAAATTGAGAGATATGAACAGTTTCAGAACTTACTGTAAGAGTTTCCTCTATCACTATAAGAAATATGAACCATTTTCACTCTCAATATCAGAAATATGAACCATTTTCACTCTCAATATCAGAGATATGAACCATTTTCACTCTCAATATCAGAGATATGAACCATTTTCACTCTCAATATCAGAGATATGAACCATTTTCACTCTCAATATCAGAAATATGAACCATTTTCACTCTCAATATCAGAGATATGAACCATTTTCACTCTCAATATCAGAGATATGAACCATTTTCACTCTCAATATCAGAGATATGAACCATTTTCACTCTCAATATCAGAAATATGAACCATTTTCACTCTCAATATCAGAGATATGAACCATTTTCACTCTCAATATCAGAGATATGAACCATTTTCACTCTCAATATCAGAGATATGAACCATTTTCACTCTCAATATCAGAAATATGAACCATTTTCACTCTCAATATCAGAGATATGAACCATTTTCACTCTCAATATCAGAGATATGAACCATTTTCACTCTCAATATCAGAGATATGAACCATTTTCACTCCTAATATCAGAGATATGAACCATTTTCATTCGCACTATGCTACTCAAGCATGACAACACACACTGCTATTGCTATACTCACAGTTCAATTCGATATTATCTTTGAAGAAATAAAGTTGTAAATCTATCGGAAAATAAAATAGTCCCATACCTATAGCAAGAAGTTCCTCTTCTTCCAACTTGAGGGCGTATTCATTCTCCAGTAGTAGCTGGTATTCCTCCTCACTCACCGACTCGTCCTCGGATACATCAGATATCTCGCTGATCTCCAGTTCAGCTGCTGATTCATTAGGAGTATCCACAGATGTATCCTGAATCTTTTCTATAATAAACGGAATATGTTATGTTATATTTCGGGTTTTACGCCTGCATCAGCACCATTTTGGGCTATATCGCCGGCGGGCAGTTAACCTAACAACACCTTTCCTGGGCAGGCTCCATCGGTTAACCAGTACTTGGGTGCACCAACCTCCGTAAGAAACTGCCAACTTTTTCATATAAATGAGACACGGCCTGAGCGGGGCTCGAACCCGTGACCATCAGTGATGATAGGCTACAGTGGTATACAAGTCAGAGACCATAACCACTCGACCACGGAGGCGGACGTAAAACGGAACTGCTTGAACCTTTATAGCATGCTGTAGGCGAAATGAGCTGATATCAAATGTGTAATAAATGGAAGTCATGATAGATCAGTGGTAGCGCATTCGCTTCATGTGCGAAAGGCCTGGAGTTCGAGCCCTGCTGGAGCAGTTACGATTGTGTCCTTAGGCAAGGCATTTAAATTCCACATGCATCTTCTCTCTCCCTCGTGGCGATGGATTCCATCAGGAATGAGGTCTCGAGAGTGATTAATATAAGTTATAAGAACTTGTTTCGCAATCAAGCTAAAATAAATTTATATAAACTAATAGATGGGAGATTTTGAATAAAATCTCACAAGCCCTACTTTCTAGAAAAAATTATAAAAATATTACACATTTGTTATCTGCTTATTTCGACTACAGCGTGCTGATGGTTAAAAAACATGGTAATAATATAACAAATTAACACGGGGCCCAATCGGCTGTCCGATTAAAGTTTAAACTCGATTTATTTTACAACGATTGCGAAGCAAGTTCTAACAACTTATATTAATCACTCTCGTTGGCGCGGATGAAAGCATATATGTGGTCATTCGTGTGGGAGGAAACCGGAGTACCCGGAGAAAACCCACCTGTCCGATCTGGCGACCACCGTATCATCTCACGACATCATCGAGTTGTATTGGTGAGAAGCGAGAGCGCTAACCACTGCGCTAATCGGACAGCCTGGCTAGCGATTAGTCTGATTAGCCACATTTACGCTTTCATCTGCGCCAACGAGAGTGATTAATATAAGTTGTTAAAGCATGCTTCACAATCGTAGCAAAATAAATAAAGACATAGCTGAAGAAGTTACAACCCGGACTCGAAATTTTGACTCGGACAGACGCTCATATTTGTATATTAAGTGGATATTTCTATGCCTCATAAAAGCTTTTATAGACCCTAGACAGTAAACCAGTAAACATTGTTCTCTTAGCCACGTAAGTACTATTTTATGGGGGCAGACAGACAGACAGACAGACAGACAGACAGACAGACAGACAGACAGACAGACAGACAGACAGACAGACAGACAGACAGACAGACAGACAGACAGACAGAGACAGACAGACAGACAGACAGCATGAAAACTATAGGAAAAAGGAAACTGAAGGCATAATAAATTATTAATAAACTAACACAGTTTCTAGTAAATTACCAAAAAAAAAGTAATGCAAGACGTAATAAATTATCCTCCGACAGGGAAGTACGTGTGATGGCTGGGGATTTCCCCCGCGTACTACGGTTTCATCCCACACAAATGACCACATAATTATTATATGCTTTCATCCGCGCCAACGAGAGTGGTTAATATAAGCTGCTAAAGCTTGTTTCGAAACTGCTGTAAACTGAATAAAACCAACGATTTCAAATAATCCCGAATATATGTGTGTGTTTTACGTTTATTTATCGTCGCTACCGGTTGCCCATATAAGCGACACCTCCTGAAGAGATTAGTCATTTTAGATTTTGGAGGATAGTGCAATGATACAGACAGAGACCCATTACAGAGTCTCCTCTGGTTCTTTTACGTGCACGGTGTAAAGCACCGACACGAGACCTTGGTTTAACGTCCCATCTGAAAGACTGTTAATTTTATTAGGGTCAGACGGGGGATCGAACCTGCGATCCCTGGATTACCAGCCCAGCATTTTACCACTGGGCTACAGATATTCAGTGAGCACATGGAGTACTACAGTCACATTCATCAACACTCTTCCGTACCTTGGGGTTCCGCTAACTGATCCGGTATTGGTGTGGTTGTTGGAGGAAGTTCCTCAGACACTTCCGGTATCGGTGTGGTTGCCGGGGGAGATTCCGGTGTTTCCGCGGGGACTGGAGTCTTTGTCTCCATGGCAACATGATCATCCTCCTCTTTTCCGACATCTTCAGTTTGAATTATAGTTTTGTCTGTGGCTGCTTCCTCCGTTGTTGCCTGAAGATTAATACAGTTTGAATTAGTCATTTAGATTTTTGGAGGATACTGCAATATGATACAGACAGACCCATTCCAGAGTCTCCTATACAGGCTTTATATAGTTATGTCTCCCACTGCAGTCTCATCAAGACCATTTCCAACATTTCTGATTGCATGTTTTTCTATACATACCTCTTGGTCAGTGAATTCTCAATCAGTTTCTATATTCATTTATCTCACTAGAATCTGATCTAGGACTACATTCTAACTTGTCTGATTCTATGTTCTATTCAAATACCTCCTGGTCTGATAATCTCAATCACTCTCTATGCTCAATCCCTTCATCTATGATCTGTTTTATCCTACATTCCAACTTCTCTTGATTCTATGTTCTGATCACATACCTCCTGATCTGTTAGCTCTCTATCACTATCTATATTCAAGTCTCTCTCTAGAATCTCCACTAAGCTATGTTCAAACTCGTCTGATTCTATGTTCTAGTCACATACCTCCTGATCTGTTAGCTCTCTATCACTATCTATATTCAAGTCTCTCTCTAGAATCTCCACTAAGCTATGTTCAAACTCGTCTGATTCTATGTTCTAGTCACATACCTCCTGATCTGTTAGCTCTCTATCACTATCTATATTCAAGTCTCTCTCTAGAATCTCCACTAAGCTATGTTCAAACTCATCTGATTCTATGTTCTAGTCACATACCTCCTGGTCTGTTAGCTCTCTATCACTATCTATATTCAAGTCTCTCTCTAGAATCTCCACTAAGCTATGTTCAAACTCGTCTGATTCTATGTTCTAGTCACATACATCCTGATCTGTTAGCTCTCTATCACTATCTATATTCAAGTCTCTCTCTAGAATCTCCACTAAGCTATGTTCAAACTCGTCTGATTCTATGTTCTAGTCACATACCTCCTGGTCTGTTAGCTCTCTATCACTATCTATATTCAAGTCTCTCTCTAGAATCTCCACTAAGCTATGTTCAAACTCGTCTGATTCTATGTTCTAGTCACATACCTCCTGGTCTGTTAGCTCTCTACCACTATCTATATTCAAGTCTCTCTCTAGAATCTCCACTAAGCTATGTTCAAACTCGTCTGATTCTATGTTCTAGTCACATACCTCCTGGTCTGTTAGCTCTCTATCACTATCTATATTCAAGTCTCTCTCTAGAATCTCCACTAAGCTATGTTCAAACTCATCTGATTCTATGTTCTAGTCACATACCTCCTGGTCTGTTAGCTCTCTATCACTATCTATATTCAAGTCTCTCTAGAATCTACTCTAAGTTATGTTCAAAATCGTCTTATTCTATGTTAGCGTGCTCGCTTCACACCAATACGACCAGGGTTCGAATCTCGGACAGGGAAGTATGTGAGATGGTACGATGGTCGCCAGATCGGACAGGTGGGTTTTCTCCGGGTACTCCGGTTTCCTCCCACATGAATGACCACATATACGATTTCATCCGAGCCAATGAGAGTGATTAATATAAGTTGTTAAAACTTGCTTCGCAATCGTTGTAAAATAAATAAGGTATATAATAAAAAAAACTCTTCTATGTTCTAGTCACATACCTCCTGGTCTGTTAGCTCTTTATCACTTTCTATATTCAAGTCTCTCTCTAGAATCTCCTCTAAGCTATGTTCAAACTCGTCTGATTCTGACTCAGTCTTCTGTATACTCTCTCTGGAAAGCCCGAGCTGAGAGAAAAAAATGAAGCCATTAAAAATTAACTGGGAAAGTATCTAGCTGGGCTTTATAATCGAAGAATTTTATTTAACTTCAATATGTGCCAATATACATAAATTACTGATAAATCTGTTGAATCTGGATTGAATAAATTGGGAATTTCTTATTTTCACATACACAAATAGCACAGTATCATTCTATAGCAGATTTCAAGGTGATATAAAGGGGCCTCCGTGGCCGAGTGGTTACGGTCATCGACTTCACTTACGCCTCACCATTGCAGGTTCGAATCCAACTGGGGGTCAAATTCTTGTCAAAAAGTGAGAAAGCCATCCAGATGGCTTGCGGTAGGTAGTGGTTCTACCTGGGTGACCATCTGTATCTGGGCACCACTAACACAAGCTGGAGAGTTGCCATGTGACCTAAGCTGTTTGTGCGAATTTAAACCCCAAACACAAACGAACAAATCAAAATTGAACAACACATTTTCATGAAGTCAAGAATAGATTTCTGATCTGCAACATTTTACGTCTTTTTGTACCTCTAGTCATCCTAACGCAGAGATGCCAACTTTTGTAAAACGGGAAAATACGTAAAATCTTTATCTCAACCAGCCGATCAGAATATAGTATCAACCACGCATAACGCGCCTTCATCACTTGCGCTGCCCAGGCTCAAAACGCGTGGTTGATGTCATTATTCAGTTGGGTGGTTGAGAAAAAAGGCTTACCATAAAAATACCGTCTCGAGCAACAGTTTGGCGATTTCTGCCGATTTTTTGGGGAATTTTTTTGGTTTAATACCGGTACATAGATATCGTATTTTTTTCCGGCCACATCGTAATAGCGTAATGTGGGTCTCAATATCGTAATCATTACGCCGATATCGTAATGCTTGGCATCTCTGCTAACGTCCACAGTTCAAGATTTCGTACCCAGTTACTTCATTAACAGGAATTGAAAATGCTGAAAATGACCAAAATAATTCCAAAAATTGGTACTTTTTGTTCTTTGTCTATATGTAGCAACTTCCTGAAATATTAAAAATAATAATTTTTTCCCCCCTGTTCTGTAATAACAAAAGTTCTGCTTACCTCTGAGTCTGTTGTATCTTCATTTAGCATCATCTCTTCTTTCGTTTCAAGATCAGCTTTTACAGATTCTGCTGAAACATCAACACTTTCAACCACCTCTTCAACATCATCTTCAACATGTTCAGTATCTTCGTGTGTTTTAGAAGCCTCTACATCGGCATCAGTATGTTTATCCTGTGTTGCTTCATCTACAATTTCACAAGTTTCATTTTCTGTGACGATTGTAACTGGTGTTTCTTCTGATATGGTTTCATCAACATATTCTACTGCATCTTCTGTACTTTCAGTTTTAATTTCTTTTTCCATACTCTCATCTCGTATTGCTTTGCTCTGATTGGCTAACTCTTTCAAAAGTACTTTTTGATTGGCCATATCCTTTTGTTTGGCCTCTTTTATCTTCTTAGATTCTGGTACAGTCTCAGTATCCTCTTCCAGAGGTTGAATTGCATCATTGACATCTGCCGAGTCTGTTACATCTTCGCTTATCTCCACTTGGTTTACCTCCACTTCAACAGTAATTACTTCCGATTCTTGAACACTTTTTGGAGGTTTCTGCAACTCCATATTCAATACCTACAAATACAAGCTATAAACTTTATTTATTTATTTTACAACGATGGCGAAACAAGCTTTAACAACTTATATTAGAGAATTACCATAAGCTCCTGTTGCTTTCAATTCAATCCACTTGTCTTGATAGTTGTATTGTATGGATGTTATATGTACATATGTTATGTTTATCTCGATAAATAAAATATATTTAAACCAACAACTTATATTAATCACTCTCGTTGGCATGGATGACGGAGTACCAGGAGAAAACCCACTTGTCCGATCTGGCGACCACTGTACCATCTCACATACCTCCCGGTCCGAGGATCGAACCCGAGTTGCATTGGTGAGAAGTGAGCGTGCTAATCAGTTTTTATAAAATGTTGACTACTGTACTACTGGCCAATGAGAACACTAGACAACTGGAGAAAATCTCAATAAGCTTTAAGCTTCCGATTTAATCCATTTTCGTTTTGTATACAATGTATATGTAATGTACATTATTATCGAATAAATATATTTAAAGCAAACTATTGATTCATATTCACAGGATATGTATTACGATCCACATACTAGTAAAAAAAAGAAAAAAAAAAAAGTTTAAACTAAACCAACACTAGACAACTGAAAATGACAAGCCTTCGACTGGCCCTGAAAATGGCCTTTTTTTGGTCTCGGAGAGGAGCCAGTATGCCTATCCTCCCAACTTTCAGGTACAAGTTTGGATGTTTCAAGGATTGCCTTGGATCTGCAGATGTTTGTCTGTCTAGTGGAAGTCACTACGTCCCAGGTAATGTGGGTCAATGGTCACGTGTCCAGTAGGAATATTGCACACAATCTGTATTAGTTTAGTCGATACAAATTTATTTTAGCTCAATTGCGAAACAAATTCTTTCAACTTATATTAATCACTCTGGAGACCTCATTCCTGATGGAATCCATCGCCACAAGGGAGATAAGAGACAATGTGGAATTTAAGTGCTTTGCCTAAGGGTACAATAGTAACGGCTCCAGTGGCGCTCGAACTCTGGACCGCTCGCACATTCTGTATTGTATGTCTCTATTCATGGAGGTAGTGGAAGCTTGGCCTATGCTTTGTTTTATTCACTTCTAAATCAGTCAAAACCTGACATCTGTTGGTCTGGAGTCAACTTTCTAGTTTCAACAAATTTATTTGAGCTCAATTACGAAATAAGTTATTACAACTTTAGACTAATAGCTTTCAAGACATCAATCCGCATGTGGGATAAATGGTACCACTGGTGGGTTTCAGAGATTAAACTCCCAACACCTGGGCAAGGAGGAAGACACCATCTCCAATACACCACAGCGTTTCTCACTCTCCTCTCCCCTTCTTCCCTCCCTCTCTCCCCTCCCTCTCCCTCTCCCACTCTCTCACATACCTGTATCTTTCCCTCTTCCATTACTGAGCTATATATAGATAGTTTACCTCATCCTCTGGGAGCTCCATCAACTCAACTAGTCACAGACCTGAATCTCTCTCCCTCTCTTACTCTCTCTACCTCTCTCTTCCATTACTGAGCTATATTTAGTTATCTTACCTCATCCTCTGGAAGCTCTCTCAACTCGAGTCTCAGTTCCTCATCGCCCTCTTCCATTACTGTGTTACGTTTACTCATCTCATCTCTATCCCTTTTCCGTTTCTCTAGCGTGTCTTGATTCTTCTGGGCTAATTTTATCTGCAATACATGATCTCCGCATAATAGTTTATTGTGAAACTTTAGTAATTGGTATTAAATAAAAACACTTGTTTCATGAAAATTACCTAAGTATACATTTAAGTTTCTGGATTTGTTTTTGGATTTAGGGCTGCACTGTGTGTTTTACGTTTATTTATCGTCGCTACCTGTTGCCCATAAGAGCAACGCCTCCTGAAGAGATTATTCATTTCAGATTTTGGAGGATAGTGCAATGATACAGACAGAGACCCATTCCAGAGTCTCCTCTGTTTCTTTTACGTGCATGGTGTAAAGCACGGACACAAGACCTTGGTTTAACGTCCCAAGTGAAAGACTGTTAGTTTTATTAGGGTCAGATGGAGGATCACACCTGCGATCCCTTGATTACCAGTCCAACGTGTTAACCACTGGACTATACCTGCTCTTCAGTAGTTGATATACTCTCTTTACCTTGCTTGCTATTTACATGTATATGCATACAGACGTTCTGTACTTCCCAGATCAGTTCTTCCTTTTCCATATCTTCAGTATCTGCAACAAGTTTATTGTGTGGCAGCTTGTCAACTTACTTATCTTTCTCCTTTGCTGCCTACAGTCTTTCTGTTCATTCTCCGTATCTCTGGTTCCCATAGCCAGGTCCTCATGTAGCCGACTCCCAATCGACTCTGGTACCCATCGCCAGGTCCTCATGTAGCCGGATCCCAATCGACTCTGGTACCCACAGCCAGGTCTTTCATGTAGCCAACTCCCAATTTACTCTGGTACCCATAGCCAGGTCCTCATGTAGCCAATTCCCAATAGACTCTGGTACCCATAGCCAGGTCCCCATGTAGCTGACTCCCAATTTACTCTGGTACCCATAGCCAGGTCTGGTACCCATAGCCAGGTCCCCATGTAGCTGGCTCCCAATCGACTCTGGTACCCATAGCCAGGTCGTCATGTAGCCGACTCCCAATCAACTCTGGTACCCATAGCCAGGTCGTCATGTAGCCGACTCCCAATCGACTCTGGTACCCATAGCCAGGTCGTCATGTAGCCGACTCCCAATCGACTCTGGTACCCATAGCCAGGTCGTCATGTAGCCGACTCCCAATTGACTCTGGTACCCATAGCCAGGTCGTCATGTAGCCGACTCCCAATCGACTCTGGTACCCATAGCCAGGTCGTCATGTAGCCGACTCCCAATTGACTCTGGTACCCATAGCCAGGTCGTCATGTAGCCGACTCCCAATCGACTCTGGTACCCATAGCCAGATCGTCATGTAGCCGACTTCCAATCGACTCTGGTACCCATAGCCAGGTCCTCATGTAGCCGACTCCCAATTTACTTACCTTTCTCTTTAATTGTGTACAGACCCTCTGTACCTCCCAGATCTGCTCTTCCTTCTCTGTGTCGCCGGTGCTTGCAGCGAGTTCTTCATGTAGCTGACTCACAATCTCGACTTACCTTTCTCTTAAGTTGTGTACAGACCCTCTGTACCTCCCAGATCTGCTCTTCCTTCTCTGTGTCGCCGGTGCCTGCAGCGAGTTCTTCATGTAGTTGACTCCAAATCAACTTACCTTTCTCTTTAGTTGTGTACAGACCCTCTGTACCTCCCAGATCTGCTCTTCCTTCTCTGTGTCGCCGGTGCCTGCAGCGAGCTCCTCATGTAGCTGGTTCAGCAGGGATTCCTGCTTACACAATTCCTCTTGTATAGCAGCTGGGTTGTCTGGAAGCTCTAGCGACCATTTCGATGTTGCCGGCTTTAGTGGTGGTACATATCTATAGAAACATTGCTAACAATTAGTTTACTTAGATTAGCTTAGTTTATACAAATTTATTTTAGCTTGATTGTGAAACAAGTTCTTACAACTTATATTAATCACTCTCTCGAGACCTCATTCCTGATGGAATCCATCACCACGAGGGAGAGAAGAGGCCTTGCCTAAGGGCTCCAGACGTATAGATTAGCTTTTACGTCAATACTTTTTTATTTAGTTCTATAGCATTTTTCAAATAAAACAAAGTGAACTTGTTGCTGAAAATAGAATTTTATTTAGACCTACATAATGTTTCTTATAAAACAAAGTGAACTTGTTACTCAAGATAGAACTATATTTAGACCTACATAATGTTTCTTATAAAACAAAGTGAACTTGTTACTAAAAATAGAATTTTATTTAGACCTACATAATGTTTCATATAAAACAAAGTGAACTTGTCATTCAAGATAGAATTTTATTTAGACCTACATAATGTTTCTTATAAAACAAAGTGAACTTGTTACTAAAAATAGAATTTTATTTAGACCTACATAATGTTTCATATAAAACAAAAGTCAACTTGTTACTAAAAATAGAATTTTATTTAGACCTACATAATGTTTCTTATAAAACAAAGTGAACTTGTCATTCAAGATAGAATTTTATTTAGACCTACATAATGTTTCTTATAAAACAAAGTGAACTTGTCATTCAAGATAGAACTATATTTAGACCTACATAATGTTTCTTATAAAATATTAGTCCGCCTCCGTGGTCGAGTGGTTAAGGTCGCTGACTTGTATACCACTGTAACCTATCATCACTGATGGTCACGGGTTCGAGCCCCGCTCAGGCCGTGTCTCATTTATATGAAAAAGTTGGCAGTTTCTTACGGAGGTTGGTGCACCCAAGTACTGGTTAACCGCTGGAGCCTGCCCAGGAAAGGTGTTGTTAAGTAAACTGCCCGCCGGCGATATAGCCCAAAATGGTGCTGATGCAGGCGTAAAACCCGAAATATAACATAACATATAAAACAAAGTGAACTTGCCACCAGATCTCTGGCAACTTTTTCATATAAATGAGACACGGCCTGAGCGTGGGCTACCCATGACAATCAGTGATGATAGGTTTCTGTTTCTTAGATATTTTTGGCCATGTTAGATGCATAGGAAGTAACTATTAACTACTGTAGGTCTAAGCGGTTAATTCCGGTGCTCAGAACGACCGTCAAGACTTATTTCTTAACCCTTTCCATCATAGAAGCACCTCTTGACGCCATTACCAATACAACATACATTGACAATGTTGTAGCCAAACCAATGTTCATAATTAATGGCCAGAATATTATGTAGTCCCAGTAATATCTATGTAGTCCCAGTAATATCTATGGAGGTGGGATAGATATGGTGACTACTTATCCACTGCATGATAGTTAAATGGCTGTAGTTTGTATGGAGATCTAATAGTATATTAACCTAAAGCTCATGTAGTCCCAGTAATATCTATGGAGGTGGGATAGATATGGTGACTACTTATCAACTGCATGATAGCTAAATGGCTGTAGTTTGTATGGAGGTATAATAGTATATTAACCTAAATCTCTATGTAGTCCCAGTAATATCTATGGAGGTGGGATAGATATGGTGACTACTTACCCACTGCATGATAGCTAAATGGCTGTTGTTTGTATGGAGATATAATAGTATATTAACCTAAATCTCTATGAAGGAAAGGGTTAAGTGAAAATCCTACCTTTTGATGAGAGTATTTTTAAACAACTGCCTGGTATGGGAGAAGAGAACATTTAAGACTCTATGACTGATCTGCATCGTGGGACTCAACACAATCGATACATTCTGCAGTGTCATCTTATTCTCCTTTTGCTGAAAATGCGACAACAATAAACTATCAGATAGTTGTATTTGATTGTCTGATTAGCGCAGTGGGTAGCACACTCGCTTCTCACCAATGCAATCCGGGTTCGATCCTCGTACCGGGAAGTATGTGAGATGGTACAGCGGTCGCTAGATCGATAGGTGGGTTTTCTCCATGTGCTCCGGTTTCCTCCCACACGAATGATGACATTTACGCATTCGCTCGGACGTCCGAATATCCGAATACTATTCCAGTATTCGGAAAAAATATTATATAATTTGCAAATATGAAATACGTTGTTTTCTTTTGAAACCATCATAAAACAGTCCAATACAAAATAAATCGCCCCAGGATGTGTGAATAAACCATGTTAATTAACACTCTGTCATGTTCTGTTCTGTTTGTAGCCTCATCCGGCCGAAATATCTCCTAACAAAATGTCATTTCACCGTATTATTGTCATATTTTAGTTGTCGCACAGGTAGGTAATCAGATAATTACAGTAGGTGCTAAGGTAGGTAGTGTTTAATTATGATGTCAAAACTGTTCAGAGAGAAAATTCCTTTGAAATGTTACAGACACTTTGCAACTACAACCATGTATCTTAAATGTTTAATTAACTGCTGAATATTACCAAAAAGTACTACTTAAAATACGATTTTTATTATATTGTCCTCAAAAATGACAATTTGAGTGATTTTGAGTGTTTGATATAATTACATCGAATATACGAATATTCGAATACCTTTCCGACCGAATATTCGAATAGTAAAATCGCTATTCGTTGCCATCCCTAGTTAAATTATAAACTTGGTCATTTAACTTACCCGTTCTATAACGTGCGTCATGTGTACGATCATCCAGGACAATAGAAGCATGTTACACTGTGGAAGTTCCTTAATCAGTCTAAGGAACCCTTCTATCCGTCTACGCTCATTACGAACGGCTGAAAACAAATTGAATTCTGTTACACTGTGGAAGTTCCAGTTTTGGATGTAAAAAAGAAAATGGTTAATATTTAAAGGAATATATGAAGAAAGTTCAAGAACATGAACTATCAAATCGGAGCACTTGAAGAAAAAGAGCTTTTGGGAATAGGTCGGTGGTGAAAACGTTCTTACTTAATGCTTCTTCAAAGTTTGAGGTAGAGAAGGATTTGGGAGGAAATAATAATATAATATATATATAATAATCATGAAAATCCTGAAAGAACGAACATTAACTACTGATAAAATGATCTTACTTGACGCCTCTTCGAACTTTGGAATTAACGCGTTAGTTAGCACCGGCTCAGGGAGCTCGCGCAGGAACTGTTTGAGTACGCCGGCTACTATGTTCGGTTCATGCTCTTCTAAGTATACAGCTTCTCCCCGGTTGTACAAGTCCTTTAAATGCTGAACCTTCGATTTCACCCCCGAGATTCTATAAATACCTTCGCAATGCAGACCTGTCCGGAATAAACATAGAAACACAAGTCCTTTAAATGCCTAACCTTCGATTTCACCCCCGAGATTCTATAAATACCCTCGCAATGCAGACCTGTCCGGAATAAACATAGAAACACAAGTCCTTTAAATGCCTAACCTTCGACTTCACCCCCGAGATTCCATAGATACACTCACAATACAGACCTGTCCGGAGTAACTATAGAAACACAAATCCTTTAAATGCCTAACTTTAGACGTAGCTCCTGAAATTCTATAAATAACGTCACAATAGGAAACGGATTCGAATAAGTTACTATGTAACTTTTCCCCAAATCCTAACTGTGCTGTTGCAACTATTCCTATGTTATGTACCATTCTTCTTCAACCTGGAGCAAATATAGACAGAGTGTGTGTGTTTTACGTTTATTTATCGTCGCTACCGGTTGCCCATATGAACAACGCCTCATGAAGAGATTAGTAATTTTAGATTTTGGAGGATAGTGCAATGATACAGACAGAGACCCATTACAGAGTCTCCTCTGGTTCTTTTATGTGCACAGTGTAAAGCACCGACACGGTATCTCGGTTTAACGTCCCATCTGAAAGACATTTTATTAGGGTCAGACGGGGGATCGAACCCGCGATCCCTGGATTACCAGTCCAGCGTTTTACCACTGGGCTACAGATCCATCTGTATATAGACAGAAAAAGTCCTTGACTTGACAACTGCACACTTCACGTTAGTGAAGTCACCACTGGGCTTCCTTGGTAAATACGGGCTTTGGTTACACAGGGTAGCACTGCAAATGGGACTATAAATTGTTGTCAAAAATCTCGTTTACATTAACATAACAAGATGGCAAAGCAGGCTTGAAAGGGATTACACATTGTGGTCTCACATTTCATTTACAACAAAATAACAAGAAGGTCCAAGCAGCCCTTAATGTGTCTACAAATTGTGGTCCAAAATCTCATTTATGAATACATTCCCGGAATACTGCTGGTAACTGAATGCTGGCATGACATTTATCCATACCATGTTCCTCGATATAATCTACACATTCCGGGAAACTTACCATGTTCCTCGATATAATCTACACATTCCAGGAAACTTACCATGTTCCTCGATATAATCAACACATTCCGGGAAACTTACCATGTTCCTCGATATAATCTACACATTCCTGGAAACTTACCATGTTCCTCGATATAATCTACACATTCCTGGAAACTTACCATGTTCCTCGATATAATCTACACATTCCTGGAAACTTACCATGTTCCTCGATATAATCTACACATTCCGGGAAACTTACCATGTTCCTCGATATAATCTACACATTCCTGGAAACTTACCATGTTCCTCGATATAATCTACACATTCCGGGAAACTTACCGTGTTCCTCGATATAACCTACACATTCCGGGAAACTTACCGTGTTCCTCGATATAACCTACACATTCCGGGAAACTTACCGTGTTCCTTGATATAACCTACACATTCCGGGAAACTTACCGTGTTCCTCGATATAATCGATACATTCCCGAAATAGTGCTGGTAACTGTATGCCGTCGTGACATCTGTTCCTCTCTATAGAAGTTGTCAAAGGGACACCAAATACAGGCTTCTCAATCACTTCCGGAACTATAAACATAAAACACGATGAACACATTGTAACATGTCAGGAAGAAATTCCGCTGGCTTGCAGAAGGTCAGTGGTTCTGCCTGGAATAGTGCTAGGAAGGGGAACCAGGGTCTCCTTCGCCAATGATAGCTGGAGAGTCGCCGTATGACTTAATCTGTTGGTGCGACGTTAACAGCCCCCCCCCCCGACAAACACAAACTGCAACATGTTATTAATTTGAAGACCAAGAAATATAATGATTGAAGAGCTTATTAACTTTATTCATACGGCATTTGTGATTGGTTAAAGGTATAAATTTTTAGCGAAAATTGACCAATGACATATTTCCCAGAAGTTTCAGTTACATATTGGCGGCCATCTTTTCAAAAATCTTTTCGGATTATTTCAAAATGCTCAAGGGTGACAAAGTGTCATACAACAGATTCTAAGAGAGGACATCTTCCTGAACAATTTGATACCAAAACATTTTGTGTGTACTCCAAAGTTAGGTTACCCCCTTTGGCATCTGGACTAATAGAAGAAAATACATCAATAAAATGTAGGGATGGCAACGAATAGCGATTAGACTATTCGAATATTCGGTCGGGAAGGTATTCGAATATTCGATAGAATTCTATCGAAAAACTCAAAATCTTATAAAAATTGCCAAAACTAACCTTATTTCTGTTTTATGCGTAAATGTCATCTTCTTCAAATGATTATTCAGATTGATATTGTACCCGAATATCTTAGATCCAATTTGCATAGATTACACATAGCAGTTTTCTTATTCTCAGAGCAATTCAAGCATTTCCAAACGTGTGACTGAGCGGGTGGCATTTTTGAGGACAATATAATATTTGTTTCCGAATATTCGAATACTGGAACAGTATTCGGACGTTCGAGCGAATATTCAAATATTCGTTGACATCCCTAATAAAATGTCATCTACTGTGTGTGTGTTTTACGTTTATTTATCGTCGCTACCGGTTGCTCATATGAGCGACGCCTCCTGAAGAGATTAGTCATTTTAGATTTCATCTGCTAAAATTATTTGATCTATTTATAGCCTTTATTTTACCCAGCATGCACAGAGTTTATATCTCTGGAAGCAGCGTGTTAAAAGAAAACTGTGCAAGATCAAAGGTCAAGGTCAATCAAATGGGGGGGGTAAAAAGCCAAGTCTGTTAAAATAATACAAAAATTATAAAACTGATCTACCGTCTCCGTGGCCTAGTGGTTAAGGCGTCTGCTTACGTAGCGGGAGGTCGATGGTTCGATCCTTGTCAGGGGTTCGTTTTGATATGGCCGGTTGGTGAGCCGCCAACTAGTTAAATAATGGTTACCGATTGCCTACCAGCCTGGCGTCTGATACAAGTATAGGATTCGGGAAGTACTGATGTTCATAAAAAAAAGAGGTGTCTCATAAAGTGGCTGGCCCTTTTAATAGGGGTGACACTATAATAAACAAACACTTTACTTTACTTTTACTTGTATTAACATAATAAACTGATACATTATAATTATACATTCATCATATATAAGCTCACACATTGTATACCTTGCGTCATGTTTAACCTCACACACTGCATGCATACCAAAAACCGTATATTTTTAAAAGTAAGCAATTAGAAGGTTGGCGAACTTAGCCGACGACTTGTTTTTGAATTATTCATAAAGTCTTATTATTTATATTCATCCGTCTATGTGGCCTAGTTGTTAAGGCGTCTGTCTACGGAGCTGGAGGTCGAAGGTTCGAATCTCATCAGGGGTCTGTTCTGATATGGCCGGTTGGTGAGCCGCCAGCTAGTTAAATAATGGTTACCGATTGCCTACCAGCCTGTCGTCTTGCACACAAGTATAGGATTCGGGAAGTACTGATGTTAATAAAAAAGAGGTGGCTCATAAGTCAGAAATGGCTGGCCCTTTAAATAGGGGTAACACTATAATAAACAAAACATGTGTGGGTAGACCTTGATATGTACAGTACCTGGGTGTGCGGGTAGATCTCGATGTTTAGATTTCTTCTTCACCTTCAGTTTATGTCTCTTCTCTCCCTTATGTTTCTCCTTTTCTTCCTTCCTTCCTTCTTTTTCTTTCTTCTCTTCCTGAACATATAAAACACGCAAAACTGTCGAGGAAGTGAATGAAACATGGGTATACGGTTTCCTGACCGACTTTGTTTACCCCCTGACCATGAATTTTAACATGAAATTTTCGTTTTGTCACATTTTTCTGTGCCCAGAGTATGGTAAAAATATCCAAAAAAAGTCAGGTTTTTGTTCATGTAACAGTCATACTTAGGCAAAACGAAATGTGGGTATACGGTTTCCTGACCGACTTGTTTGTTTACCGCTGATAAGCAATAGGCACACTGTCCTACATAATCAATATATATTGGATAGAATGGTGGTCATACAGGGTTCCCTCTGTCAGTCACCAATTGCGACAAAAAAACAAATACTGGGGCGCTATAATTTGTGAATATTTAGTGACTTTTAAAAATAATTTTTGGCGCAACATGTTTTGTCAAATACATGGCATCAAATATTTATTTGTGAACTATATGGCTCTTAGTTGGCTCCAAGTTTTTCAAATTGGCTCCGGTTTTTTAAATTGGCGACAGAAGTGGTGCAGACAAACATTCAGACAGAGGGAACCCTGGTTATATGTGGGAATCAATAAACGTTTTGTAATTGCAATTATGTGTAGTAGAGGGTAAGTGACATGGAAATGCGAAGTATTTCATTGTTATCAAAATCATTTCTCATGTGTTGTACGTTTATTTATCGTCGCTACCGGTTGCCCATATGAGCGACGCCTCCTGAAGAGATTAGTCATTTTAGATTTTTGGAGAATAGTGCAATGATACAGACAGAGACACATTCCAGAGTCTCCTCTGGTTCTTTTACGTGCATGGTGTAAAGCACCAACACGAGACCTCGGTTTAACGTCCCATCTGAAAGACTGTTAATTTTATTAGGGTCAGATGGGGGATCGAACATTCGATTCTTGGATTACCAGTCCAGCGTGTTACCACTGGACTACAGATCCGTCTGTAAACATTCAGACAGAGGGAACCCTGGTTATATGGGGGAATCAATAAATGTTTTTGTAATTGCAATTATGTGTAGTAGAGGGCTAAGTGACATGGAAATGCGAAGTATTTCATTGTTATCAAAATCATTTCTCATACCTTTACTTTGGGGAATATGTCTTTCCTCGAACCAAATCTAAATGACTTCCCCTTTTTCATCTTGGACGGGCTTCTGGAAAATAAAATATATTGTCACACTTACTTTTTGGCTCCTTGTTGTTGTTTTCATGTCATAAACTTGATATATAATATAATAACAATATAAATACATCAAATACAAATGTGCAGCCAGCCTGGGGCTCGAACCCGGGACCTCTCCCTTAACAGCGTTAACGCTCTACCGACAGAGCTAGCCAGGCCGCTTACATATAATCTCCACAATCAATGGTGACTAAGTCCGTACAGTGACATATATCCCCACCAAATTGGAATTCTTCCATGAATTTCCAGGGATAGAGGTGAACATGATCTTGAAGCATATGTTCGGCCGTGGTCCCACGTTGGGCGCCAACTGTTACAGGCTGAGAAAAATGTGCACTGAACCCGTGGCTCGAACCCAAAACTCTACAAACACAGAACACTACAAACCTAGAACATTACAAACCCAGAACATTACAAACCTAGAATGTTACAAACCTAGAATGCTACAAACCTAGAACATTACAAACCCAGAATGTTACAAACCTAGAATGCTACAAACCTAGAACATTACAAACCCAGAACACTACAAACCTAGAATGTTACAAACCCAGAATGCTACAAACCTAGAATGCTACAAACCTAGAATATTACAAACCTAGAATGTTACAAACCTAGAATGTTACAAACCCAGAACGCTACAAACCTAGAATGTTACAAACCTAGAATGTTACAAACCTAGAATGCTACAAACCTAGAATGTTACAAACCTAGAATGTTACAAACCTAGAATGCTACAAACCTAGAACGCTACAAACCTAGAATGCTACAAACCTAGAATGCTACAAACCTAGAATGCTACAAACCTAGAACGTTACAAACCTAGAATGCTACAAATCTAGAACGTTACAAACCTAGAACATTACAAACCTAGAATGCTACAAACCTAGAACGTTACAAACCTAGAATGTTACAAACCTAGAACGTTACAAACCTAGAATGCTACAAACCTAGAATGTTACAAACCTAGAATGCTACAAACCTAGAATGCTACAAACCTAGAATGCTACAAACCTAGAATGTTACAAACCTAGAATGTTACAAACCTAGAATGCTACAAACCTAGAACTCCACAAACCTAGAATGTTACAAACCTAGAATGCTACAAACCTAGAACGTTACAAACCTAGAATGCTATAAACCTAGAATGCTATAAACCTAGAACGCTACAAACCTAGAACATTACAAACCTAGAACATTACAAACCTAGAACATTACAAACCTAGAATGTTACAAACCTAGAATGCTACAAACCTAGAACGCTACAAACCTAGAATGTTACAAACCTAGAATGCTACAAACCTAGAATGCTACAAACCTAGAATGCTACAAACCTAGAATGTTACAAACCTAGAATGCTACAAACCTAGAATGTTACAAACCTAGAATGCTATAAACCTAGAATGCTACAAACCTAGAATGCTATAAACCTAGAATGCTACAAACCTAGAATGCTACAAACCTAGAACATTACAAACCTAGAACATTACAAATCCAGAACGTATTTATTGTGTAGGAAGGAACCTTGTATCATATTTCATAGTCATAAATAGTGACATGGGAAACTGATCTACACCGCCCTTCAAAATTATCTGCCCATGATACGGTATTCGCATTTCATTAAAGTTGATGAGAACAAAAAATTATTTGAAGTAACACGACCGTTATGTCATATGCCATAAAAATATCACAACATGTGAACTTTTACGCACAATTTACGCACAATTCTTCCATTATAAATTTGAATAATTATTTTCAGTCAGTAAATACACGGTTGTGTTTTATTTTGCACTGTAACATACTGAAAGTGAAATTACAACTTTCCTGAATGCGTTTGGCAAACTCGCTTTTCACCAATGCTCATTGGGTTCGATCCTCGGACCGGGAAGTATGTGAGATGGTACGGTGGTCGCCAGATCGGACAGGTGGGTTTTCTCCGGGTACTCCGGTTTCCTCCCAAACGAATGACCACATTTACGCTTTCATCCGCGCCAACGAAAGTGATTAATAATTATAAGTTGTTAAAACTTGCTTCGCAATCGTTTAAGACAGCTAGTTTAACATCCATTGTTGCACCACGCACATGCATTAAGCATTGTTTGCATACGCCTGTTGATAAAAATATGTTGTTGATAAAAATGTGTTGATAAAAATATGTTGTTGATAAAAATGTGTTGTTGATAAAAATGTGTTGATAAAAATGTGTTGTTGATAAAAATGTGTTGATAAACATGTGTTGATAAAAATGTGTTGATAAAAATATGTTGTTGATAAAATGAGTTGATAAACATGTGTTGATAAAAATGTGTTGATAAACATGTGTTGATAAAAATATGTTGATAAAAATATGTTGATAAAAATATGTTGTTGATAAACATGTGTTGATAAAAATGTGTTGATAAAAATATGTTGTTGATAAAAATGTGTTGTTGATAAAAATATGTTGATAAACATGTGTTGATAAAATATGTTGTTGATAAAATGTGTTGATAAACATGTGTTGATAAAAATGTGTTGATAAACATGTGTTGTTGATAAACATGTGTTTATAAAAATGTGTTGATAAACATGTGTTGATAAAAATGTGTTGATAAAAATGTGTTGTTGATAAACATGAGTTGATAAAAATGAGTGTATACAACGACGGTGCTATATTGATTTGATTTTTTCTATTTATGTGGGAATCTTTGTGTTGATAAAAATATGTTGTTGATAAAATGTGTTGATAAACATGTGTTGATAAAAATGTGTTGATAAAAATGTGTTGTTGATAAACATGAGTTGATAAAAATGAGTGTATACAACAACGGTGCTATATTGATTTGATTTTTTCTATTTATGTGGGAATCTTTGATTTTTTTAACACACGGTCATTGGAAATATTATTCTTTTAAATATCTGGGACCTTAATGTCTTTATTTTGATATAGTGTTGCTTTAAGATCTGTATTATTGAAAAAGGCGTATATACAGTAAACACAATGAGAGACATCGGTCAGTTACTGCCCCTGAATATTCACTAAAAGTAGATAGGTCCGATTAAGTGATTTTCTCTGTTTTTATCGTTGTTTCCTTTGCACAACATGCTAGCAATTTTATTCCACTATCGTCTGTTATGATTATTATTATTACGGTATATCTCGACAGATCTCCTACAGTATTTGCAATTGGTACTTATTTGTAAAACAATGCTATCAGTTAATTAACACGACTTTGATAAAATCACAGTTATCATACCGCAACATCTGGTTATGGCACAACAGTAAAAACAAAGGAATCCAACTGAAAGGACCTATTCACATTTTGGTATAAATCAGACTTTATCTGCCAAGGGAGGTAATAGAAAATTAGCGACGTCTCTCATTTCAAATCACCCACTCCGAAGAATCGCTATGTGCAGCACATTCTAAGTAAACAGCACATATCTATGTGCAGTACATTCTAAGTAAACAGCACATATCTATGTGCAGCACATTCTAAGTAAACAACACATATCTATGTGCAGCACATTCTAAGTAAACAGCACATATCTATGTGCAGCACATTCTAAGTATACAAAGTATATCAGTGTGCAGCACATTCTAAGTAAACAAAGCATATCTATGTGCAGCACATTCTAAGTAAACAGCACATATCTATGTGCAGCACATTCTAAGTAAACAAAGCATATATATGTGCAGCACATTCTAAGTAAACAAAGCATATCAGTGTGCAGCACATTCTAAGTAAACAAAGCATATCTATGTGCAGCACATTCTAAGTAAACAGCACATATCTATGTGCAGCACATTCTAAGTAAACAAAGCATATATATGTGCAGCACATTCTAAGTAAACAAAGCATATCTATGTGCAGCACATTCTAAGTATACAAAGCATATCTATGTGCAGCACATTCTAAGTAAACAGCACATATATATGTGCAGCACATTCTAAGTAAACAGCATATCTGTGTGTGCAGCACATTCTAAGTAAACAGCATATCTGTGTGTGCAGCACATTCTAAGTAAACAGCATATCTATGTGCAGCACATTCTAAGTATACAAAGCATATCTGTGTGCAGCACATTCTAAGTATACAAAGCATATCTATGTGCAGCACATTCTAAGTATACAAAGCATATCTATGTGCAGCACATTCTAAGTAAACAGCATATCTATGTGCAGCACATTCTAAGTAAACAGCATATCTATGTGCAGCACATTCTAAGTATACAAAGCATATCTATGTGTGCAGCACATTCTAAGTAAACAGCATATCTATGTGCAGCACATTCTAAGTAAACAGCATATCTATGTGCAGCACATTCTAAGTAAACAAAGCATATCTATGTGCAGCACATTCTAAGTAAACAAAGCATATCTATGTGCAGCACATTCTAAGTAAACAAAGCATATCTATGTGCAGCACATTCTAAGTAAACAAAGCATATCTATGTGCAGCACATTCTAAGTAAACAAAGCATATCTGTGTGCAGCACATTCTAAGTAAACAAAGCATATCTATGTGCAGCACATTCTAAGTAAACACAGCATATCTATGTGCAGCACATTCTAAGTAAACACAGCATATCTATGTGCAGCACATTCTAAGTAAACACAGCATATCTGTGTGCAGCACATTCTAAGTAAACACAGCATATCTATGTGCAGCACATTCTAAGTAAACACAGCATATCTATGTGCAGCACATTCTAAGTAAACAAAGCATATCTGTGTGCAGCACATTCTAAGTAAACAAAGCATATCTGTGTGCAGCACATTCTAAGTAAACAAAGCATATCTATGTGCAGCACATTCTAAGTAAACAAAGCATATCTATGTGCAGCACATTCTAAGTAAACACAGCATATCTTGTGTGCAGCACATTCTAAGTAAACACAGCATATCTATGTGTGCAGCACATTCTAAGTAAACAAAGCATATCTATGTGCAGCACATTCTAAGTATACAAAGCATATCTATGTGCAGCACATTCTAAGTAACAAAGCATATCTATGTGCAGCACATTCTAAGTAAACAAGCAATATGTGTGTGCAGCACATTCTAAGTATACAAAGCATATCTATGTGCAGCACATTCTAAGTATACAAAGCATATCTATGTGCAGCACATGCTAAGTATACAAAGCATATCGTATACAAAGCATATCTGTGTGCAGCACATTCTAAGTATACAAAGCATATCTATGTGCAGCACATTCTAAGTAAACAAAGCATATCTATGTGCAGCACATTCTAAGTATACAAAGCATATCTATGTGCAGCACATTCTAAGTAAACAAAGCATATCTATGTGTGCAGCACATTCTAAGTAACAAAGCATATCTATGTGCAGCACATTCTAAGTAAACAAGCATATCTGTGTGCAGCACATTCTAAGTAAACAAGCATATCTGTGTGCAGCACATTCTAAGTAAACAAAGCATATCTATGTGCAGCACATTCTAAGTAAACAAGCATATCTATGTGCAGCACATTCTAAGTAAACAAAGCATATCTATGTGCAGCACATTCTAAGTATACAAAGCATATCTATGTGCAGCACATTCTAAGTAAACAAAGCATATCTATGTGCAGCACATTCTAAGTAAACAAAGCATATCTATGTGCAGCACATTCTAAGTAAACAAAGCATATCTATGTGCAGCACATTCTAAGTAAACAAAGCATATCTGTGTGCAGCACATTCTAAGTAAACAAAGCATATCTATGTGCAGCACATTCTAAGTAAACAAAGCATATCTATGTGCAGCACATTCTAAGTAAACAAAGCATATCTATGTGCAGCACATTCTAAGTAAACAAAGCATATCTGTGTGCAGCACATTCTAAGTAAACAAAGCATATCTATGTGCAGCACATTCTAAGTAAACAAAGCATATCTGTGTGTGCAGCACATTCTAAGTAAACAGCACATATCTATGTGTGCAGCACATTCTAAGTAAACAAAGCATATCTATGTGCAGCACATTCTAAGTAAACAAAGCATATCAGTGTGCAGCACATTCTAAGTAAACACAGCATATCTATGTGCAGCACATTCTAAGTAAACAGCACATATCAGTGTGCAGCACATTCTAAGTAAACAAAGCATATCAGTGTGCAGCACATTCTAAGTAAACAAAGCATATGTATGTGCAGCACATTCTAAGTAAACAGCACATATCTATGTGTGCAGCACATTCTAAGTAAACAAAGCATATCTATGTGCAGCACATTCTAAGTAAACAAAGCATATCTATGTGCAGCACATTCTAAGTAAACAAAGCATATCTATGTGTAGCACATTCTAAGTAAACAGCATATCTATGTGTGCAGCACATTCTAAGTAAACAAAGCATATCTATGTGCAGCACATTCTAAGTAAACAAAGCATATCTATGTGCAGCACATTCTAAGTAAACAAAGCATATCTATGTGCAGCACATTCTAAGTAAACAAAGCATATCTATGTGCAGCACATTCTAAGTAAACAAAGCATATCTATGTGCAGCACATTCTAAGTAAACAAAGCATATCTATGTGTGTAGCACATTCTAAGTAAACAAAGCATATCTATGTGTAGCACATTCTAAGTAAACAGCACATATCTGTGTGCAGCACATTCTAAGTAAACAAAGCATATATATGTGCAGCACATTCTAAGTAAACAAAGCATATCTATGTGCAGCACATTCTAAGTAAACAAAGCATATCTATGTGTAGCACATTCTAAGTAAACAGCACATATATATGTGTGTAGCACATTCTAAGTAAACAAAGCATATCTATGTGTGTAGCACATTCTGAGTAAACAAAGCATATCTATGTGTAGCACATTCTAAGTAAACAGCACATATATGTGTGTAGCACATTCTAAGTAAACAAAGCATATCTATGTGCAGCACATTCTAAGTAAACAGCACATATCTATGTGTGTAGCACATTCTAAGTAAACAAAGCATATCTATGTGCAGCACATTCTAAGTAAACAAAGCATATCTATGTGTAGCACATTCTAAGTAAACAGCACATATCTATGTGTGTAGCACATTCTAAGTAAACAGCATATCTATGTGCAGCACATTCTAAGTAAACAAAGCATATCTGTGTGCAGCACATTCTAAGTATACAAAGCATATCTATGTGCAGCACATTCTAAGTAAACAAAGCATATCTATGTGCAGCACATTCTAAGTATACAAAGCATATCTATGTGCAGCACATTCTAAGTAAACAAAGCATATCTGTGTGCAGCACATTCTAAGTAAACAAAGCATATCTGTGTGCAGCACATTCTAAGTAAACACAGCATATCTATGTGCAGCACATTCTAAGTAAACAAAGCATATCTATGTGCAGCACATTCTAAGTATACAAAGCATATCTGTGTGCAGCACATTCTAAGTAAACAAAGCATATCTATGTGCAGCACATTCTAAGTAAACAAAGCATATCTATGTGCAGCACATTCTAAGTAAACAAAGCATATCTGTGTGCAGCACATTCTAAGTAAACAGCATATCTATGTGCAGCACATTCTAAGTATACAAAGCATATCTGTGTGCAGCACATTCTAAGTAAACACAGCATATCTGTGTGCAGCACATTCTAAGTAAACAGCATATCTATGTGCAGCACATTCTAAGTAAACAAAGCATATCTATGTGCAGCACATTCTAAGTAAACACAGCATATCTGTGTGCAGCACATTCTAAGTAAACAGCATATCTATGTGCAGCACATTCTAAGTATACAAAGCATATCTGTGTGCAGCACATTCTAAGTATACAAAGCATATCTGTGTGCAGCACATTCTAAGTAAACAAAGCATATATGTGTGCAGCACATTCTAAGTATACAAAGCATATCTATGTGTAGCACATTCTAAGTAAACAAAGCATATCTGTGTGCAGCACATTCTAAGTATACAAAGCATATCAGTGTGCAGCACATTCTAAGTAAACAAAGCATATCTATGTGCAGCACATTCTAAGTAAACAAAGCATATCTGTGTGTGCAGCACATTCTAAGTATACAAAGCATATCTATGTGCAGCACATTCTAAGTAAACAAAGCATATCTATGTGCAGCACATTCTAAGTATACAAAGCATATCTGTGTGTGCAGCACATTCTAAGTATACAAAGCATATCTATGTGCAGCACATTCTAAGTATACAAAGCATATCTATGTGCAGCACATGCTAAGTATACAAAGCATATCTGTATACAAAGCATATCTGTGTGTGCAGCACATTCTAAGTATACAAAGCATATCTATGTGCAGCACATTCTAAGTATACAAAGCATATCTATGTGCAGCACATTCTAAGTATACAAAGCATATCTGTGTGTGCAGCACATTCTAAGTATACAAAGCATATCTATGTGCAGCACATTCTAAGTAAACAAAGCATATCTATGTGCAGCACATTCTAAGTAAACAAAGCATATCTGTGTGCAGCACATTCTAAGTAAACAAAGCATATCTATGTGCAGCACATTCTAAGTAAACAAAGCATATCTATGTGCAGCACATTCTAAGTAAACAAAGCATATCTATGTGCAGCACATTCTAAGTAAACAAAGCATATCTATGTGCAGCACATTCTAAGTAAACAAAGCATATCTATGTGCAGCACATTCTAAGTAAACAAAGCATATCTATGTGCAGCACATTCTAAGTAAACAAAGCATATCTATGTGCAGCACATTCTAAGTAAACAAAGCATATCTATGTGCAGCACATTCTAAGTAAACAAAGCATATCTATGTGCAGCACATTCTAAGTAAACAAAGCATATCTATGTGCAGCACATTCTAAGTAAACAAAGCATATCTGTGTGCAGCACATTCTAAGTAAACACAGCATATCTATGTGCAGCACATTCTAAGTAAACAAAGCATATCTATGTGCAGCACATTCTAAGTAAACAAAGCATATCTTGTGCAGCACATTCTAAGTAAACAAAGCATATCTGTGTGCAGCACATTCTAAGTAAACAAAGCATATCTATGTGCAGCACATTCTAAGTAAACAAAGCATATCTATGTGCAGCACATTCTAAGTAAACAAAGCATATCTATGTGCAGCACATTCTAAGTAAACAAAGCATATCTATGTGCAGCACATTCTAAGTAAACAAAGCATATCTGTGTGCAGCACATTCTAAGTATACAAAGCATATATATGTGTGTAGCACATTCTAAGTAAACAAAGCATATCTATGTGCAGCACATTCTAAGTAAACAAAGCATATCTATGTGCAGCACATTCTAAGTAAACAAAGCATATATGTGTGCAGCACATTCTAAGTAAACAAAGCATATCTATGTGTGTAGCACATTCTAAGTAAACAAAGCATATCTATGTGCAGCACATTCTAAGTATACAAAGCATATCTATGTGCAGCACATTCTAAGTATACAAAGCATATCTATGTGCAGCACATTCTAAGTATACAAAGCATATCTATGTGCAGCACATTCTAAGTATACAAAGCATATCTATGTGCAGCACATTCTAAGTATACAAAGCATATATATGTGCAGCACATTCTAAGTATACAAAGCATATCTATGTGCAGCACATTCTAAGTATACAAAGCATATCTATGTGCAGCACATTCTAAGTAAACAAAGCATATCTATGTGCAGCACATTCTAAGTAAACAAAGCATATCTATGTGCAGCACATTCTAAGTAAACAAAGCATATCTATGTGCAGCACATTCTAGGTAAACAAAGCATATCAGTGTGCAGCACATTCTAAGTATACAAAGCATATCTATGTGCAGCACATTCTAAGTATACACAGCATATCTATGTGCAGCACATTCTAAGTAAACAAAGCATATCTGTGTGCAGCACATTCTAAGTAAACAAAGCATATCTATGTGCAGCACATTCTAAGTAAACAAAGCATATCTGTGTGCAGCACATTCTAAGTAAACAGCACATATCTATGTGCAGCACATTCTAAGTAAACACAGCATATCTGTGTGCAGCACATTCTAAGTAAACAGCACATATCTATGTGCAGCACATTCTAAGTAAACAAAGCATATCTGTGTGTGCAGCACATTCTAAGTAAACACAGCATATCTGTGTGCAGCACATTCTAAGTAAACAGCACATATCTATGTGCAGCACATTCTAAGTAAACAAAGCATATCTGTGTGTGCAGCACATTCTAAGTAAACACAGCATATCTATGTGCAGCACATTCTAAGTAAACAAAGCATATCTATGTGCAGCACATTCTAAGTAAACAAAGCATATCTATGTGCAGCACATTCTAAGTAAACAAAGCATATCTATGTGCAGCACATTCTAAGTAAACAAAGCATATCTATGTGCAGCACATTCTAAGTAAACAAAGCATATCTATGTGCAGCACATTCTAAGTAAACAAAGCATATCTATGTGCAGCACATTCTAAGTAAACACAGCATATCTATGTGCAGCACATTCTAAGTAAACAAAGCATATCTATGTGCAGCACATTCTAAGTAAACAGCATATCTATGTGCAGCACATTCTAAGTATACAAAGCATATCTATGTGCAGCACATTCTAAGTAAACAAAGCATATCTGTGTGCAGCACATTCTAAGTAAACAAAGCATATCTGTGTGCAGCACATTCTAAGTAAACAAAGCATATCTATGTGCAGCACATTCTAAGTAAACAAAGCATATCTATGTGCAGCACATTCTAAGTATACAAAGCATATCTATGTGCAGCACATTCTAAGTATACAAAGCATATCTATGTGCAGCACATTCTAAGTATAAAGCATATCTATGTGCAGCACATTCTAAGTAAACAAAGCATATCTATGTGCAGCACATTCTAAGTAAACAAAGCATATCTATGTGCAGCACATTCTAAGTAAACAAAGCATATCTGTGTGCAGCACATTCTAAGTATACAAAGCATATCTGTGTGCAGCACATTCTAAGTAAACAAAGCATATCTATGTGCAGCACATTCTAAGTATACAAAGCATATCTATGTGCAGCACATTCTAAGTAAACACAGCATATCTATGTGCAGCACATTCTAAGTATACAGCACATATCTGTGTGTAGCACATTCTAAGTAAACAAAGCATATCTGTGTGCAGCACATTCTAAGTATACAGCACATATCTATGTGCAGCACATTCTAAGTAAACAAAGCATATCTGTGTGCAGCACATTCTAAGTAAACAAAGCATATCTATGTGCAGCACATTCTAAGTAAACAAAGCATATCTGTGTGCAGCACATTCTAAGTAAACACAGCATATCTGTGTGCAGCACATTCTAAGTAAACAGCACATATCTGTGTGTAGCACATTCTAAGTAAACAAAGCATATCTATGTGCAGCACATTCTAAGTAAACAAAGCATATCTATGTGTAGCACATTCTAAGTAAACAGCACATATCTATGTGTGTAGCACATTCTAAGTAAACAAAGCATATCTATGTGCAGCACATTCTAAGTAAACAAAGCATATCTATGTGTAGCACATTCTAAGTAAACAGCACATATCTATGTGTGTAGCACATTCTAAGTAAACAAAGCATATCTATGTGCAGCACATTCTAAGTAAACAAAGCATATCTATGTGCAGCACATTCTAAGTAAACAGCACATATCTATGTGTGTAGCACATTCTAAGTAAACAAAGCATATCTATGTGCAGCACATTCTAAGTATACAAAGCATATCTATGTGCAGCACATTCTAAGTATACAAAGCATATCTATGTGCAGCACATTCTAAGTATACAAAGCATATCTATGTGCAGCACATTCTAAGTATACAAAGCATATCTATGTGCAGCACATTCTAAGTATACAAAGCATATCTATGTGCAGCACATTCTAAGTATACAAAGCATATCTATGTGCAGCACATTCTAAGTAAACAAAGCATATCTATGTGCAGCACATTCTAAGTAAACAAAGCATATCTATGTGCAGCACATTCTAAGTAAACAAAGCATATCTGTGTGCAGCACATTCTAAGTATACAAAGCATATCTGTGTGCAGCACATTCTAAGTAAACAAAGCATATCTATGTGCAGCACATTCTAAGTATACAAAGCATATCTATGTGCAGCACATTCTAAGTAAACACAGCATATCTATGTGCAGCACATTCTAAGTATACAGCACATATCTATGTGCAGCACATTCTAAGTAAACAAAGCATATCTGTGTGCAGCACATTCTAAGTAAACAAAGCATATCTATGTGCAGCACATTCTAAGTAAACAAAGCATATCTGTGTGCAGCACATTCTAAGTAAACACAGCATATCTGTGTGCAGCACATTCTAAGTAAACAGCACATATCTGTGTGTAGCACATTCTAAGTAAACAAAGCATATCTATGTGCAGCACATTCTAAGTAAACAAAGCATATCTATGTGTAGCACATTCTAAGTAAACAGCACATATCTATGTGTGTAGCACATTCTAAGTAAACAAAGCATATCTATGTGCAGCACATTCTAAGTAAACAAAGCATATCTATGTGTAGCACATTCTAAGTAAACAGCACATATCTATGTGTGTAGCAGATTCTAAGTAAACAAAGCATATCTATGTGCAGCACATTCTAAGTATACAAAGCATATCTATGTGCAGCACATTCTAAGTAAACAAAGCATATCTGTGTGCAGCACATTCTAAGTAAACACAGCATATCTGTGTGCAGCACATTCTAAGTAAACAGCACATATCTGTGTGTAGCACATTCTAAGTAAACAAAGCATATCTATGTGCAGCACATTCTAAGTAAACAAAGCATATCTATGTGTAGCACATTCTAAGTAAACAGCACATATCTATGTGTGTAGCACATTCTAAGTAAACAAAGCATATCTATGTGCAGCACATTCTAAGTAAACAAAGCATATCTATGTGTAGCACATTCTAAGTAAACAGCACATATCTATGTGTGTAGCACATTCTAAGTAAACAAAGCATATCTATGTGCAGCACATTCTAAGTAAACAAAGCATATCTATGTGCAGCACATTCTAAGTAAACAGCACATATCTATGTGTGTAGCACATTCTAAGTAAACAAAGCATATCTATGTGCAGCACATTCTAAGTAAACAAAGCATATCTATGTGCAGCACATTCTAAGTATACAAAGCATATCTATGTGCAGCACATTCTAAGTATACAAAGCATATCTATGTGCAGCACATTCTAAGTATACAAAGCATATCTATGTGCAGCACATTCTAAGTATACAAAGCATATCTATGTGCAGCACATTCTAAGTATACAAAGCATATCTATGTGCAGCACATTCTAAGTAAACAAAGCATATCTATGTGCAGCACATTCTAAGTAAACAAAGCATATCTATGTGCAGCACATTCTAAGTAAACAAAGCATATCTGTGTGCAGCACATTCTAAGTATACAAAGCATATCTGTGTGCAGCACATTCTAAGTAAACAAAGCATATCTATGTGCAGCACATTCTAAGTATACAAAGCATATCTATGTGCAGCACATTCTAAGTAAACACAGCATATCTATGTGCAGCACATTCTAAGTATACAGCACATATCTATGTGCAGCACATTCTAAGTAAACAAAGCATATCTGTGTGCAGCACATTCTAAGTAAACAAAGCATATCTATGTGCAGCACATTCTAAGTAAACAAAGCATATCTGTGTGCAGCACATTCTAAGTAAACACAGCATATCTGTGTGCAGCACATTCTAAGTAAACAGCACATATCTATGTGTGTAGCACATTCTAAGTAAACAAAGCATATCTATGTGCAGCACATTCTAAGTAAACAAAGCATATCTATGTGTAGCACATTCTAAGTAAACAGCACATATCTATGTGTGTAGCACATTCTAAGTAAACAAAGCATATCTATGTGCAGCACATTCTAAGTATACAAAGCATATCTATGTGCAGCACATTCTAAGTAAACAGCACATATCTATGTGTGTAGCACATTCTAAGTAAACAAAGCATATCTATGTGCAGCACATTCTAAGTATACAAAGCATATCTATGTGCAGCACATTCTAAGTATACAAAGCATATCTATGTGCAGCACATTCTAAGTATACAAAGCATATCTATGTGCAGCACATTCTAAGTATACAAAGCATATCTATGTGCAGCACATTCTAAGTATACAAAGCATATCTATGTGCAGCACATTCTAAGTAAACAAAGCATATCTATGTGCAGCACATTCTAAGTAAACAAAGCATATCTATGTGCAGCACATTCTAAGTAAACAAAGCATATCTATGTGCAGCACATTCTAAGTAAACAAAGCATATCTATGTGCAGCACATTCTAAGTAAACAAAGCATATCTATGTGCAGCACATTCTAAGTAAACAAAGCATATCTGTGTGCAGCACATTCTAAGTATACAAAGCATATATATGTGTGTAGCACATTCTAAGTAAACAAAGCATATCTATGTGCAGCACATTCTAAGTAAACAAAGCATATCTATGTGCAGCACATTCTAAGTAAACAAAGCATATATGTGTGCAGCACATTCTAGGTAAACAAAGCATATCTATGTGTGTAGCACATTCTAAGTAAACAAAGCATATCTATGTGCAGCACATTCTAAGTATACAAAGCATATCTATGTGCAGCACATTCTAAGTATACAAAGCATATCTATGTGCAGCACATTCTAAGTATACAAAGCATATCTATGTGCAGCACATTCTAAGTATACAAAGCATATCTATGTGCAGCACATTCTAAGTATACAAAGCATATCTATGTGCAGCACATTCTAAGTATACAAAGCATATCTATGTGCAGCACATTCTAAGTATACAAAGCATATCTATGTGCAGCACATTCTAAGTATACAAAGCATATCTATGTGCAGCACATTCTAAGTAAACAAAGCATATCTATGTGCAGCACATTCTAAGTAAACAAAGCATATCTATGTGCAGCACATTCTAAGTAAACAAAGCATATCTATGTGCAGCACATTCTAGGTAAACAAAGCATATCAGTGTGCAGCACATTCTAAGTATACAAAGCATATCTATGTGCAGCACATTCTAAGTATACACAGCATATCTATGTGCAGCACATTCTAAGTAAACAAAGCATATCTGTGTGCAGCACATTCTAAGTAAACAAAGCATATCTATGTGCAGCACATTCTAAGTAAACAAAGCATATCTGTGTGCAGCACATTCTAAGTAAACAGCACATATCTATGTGCAGCACATTCTAAGTAAACACAGCATATCTGTGTGCAGCACATTCTAAGTAAACAGCACATATCTATGTGCAGCACATTCTAAGTAAACAAAGCATATCTGTGTGTGCAGCACATTCTAAGTAAACACAGCATATCTGTGTGCAGCACATTCTAAGTAAACAGCATATATCTATGTGCAGCACATTCTAAGTAAACAAAGCATATCTGTGTGTGCAGCACATTCTAAGTAAACACAGCATATCTATGTGCAGCACATTCTAAGTAAACAAAGCATATCTATGTGCAGCACATTCTAAGTAAACAAAGCATATCTATGTGCAGCACATTCTAAGTATACAAAGCATATCTATGTGCAGCACATTCTAAGTAAACAAAGCATATCTATGTGCAGCACATTCTAAGTAAACAAAGCATATCTATGTGCAGCACATTCTAAGTATACAAAGCATATCTATGTGCAGCACATTCTAAGTAAACACAGCATATCTATGTGCAGCACATTCTAAGTAAACAAAGCATATCTACGTGCAGCACATTCTAAGTAAACAGCACATATATATGTGCAGCACATTCTAAGTATACAAAGCATATCTATGTGCAGCACATTCTAAGTAAACAAAGCATATCTATGTGCAGCACATTCTAAGTAAACAAAGCATATCTATGTGCAGCACATTCTAAGTAAACAAAGCATATCTATGTGCAGCACATTCTAAGTAAACAAAGCATATCTATGTGCAGCACATTCTAAGTAAACAAAGCATATCTATGTGCAGCACATTCTAAGTAAACAAAGCATATCTATGTGCAGCACATTCTAAGTAAACAAAGCATATATGTGTGCAGCACATTCTAAGTAAACACAGCATATCTATGTGCAGCACATTCTAAGTAAACAAAGCATATCTATGTGCAGCACATTCTAAGTAAACAAAGCATATCTGTGTGCAGCACATTCTAAGTATACAAAGCATATCTATGTGCAGCACATTCTAAGTAAACAAAGCATATCTATGTGCAGCACATTCTAAGTAAACAAAGCATATCTATGTGCAGCACATTCTAAGTAAACAAAGCATATCTATGTGCAGCACATTCTAAGTATACAAAGCATATCTGTGTGCAGCACATTCTAGGTAAACAAAGCATATCTATGTGCAGCACATTCTAAGTATACAAAGCATATCTATGTGCAGCACATTCTAAGTAAACACAGCATATCTATGTGCAGCACATTCTAAGTATACAGCACATATCTATGTGCAGCACATTCTAAGTAAACAAAGCATATCTGTGTGCAGCACATTCTAAGTAAACACAGCATATCTGTGTGCAGCACATTCTAAGTAAACAGCACATATCTATGTGCAGCACATTCTAAGTAAACACAGCATATCTGTGTGCAGCACATTCTAAGTAAACAAAGCATATCTATGTGCAGCACATTCTAAGTATACAAAGCATATCTATGTGCAGCACATTCTAAGTAAACAAAGCATATCTATGTGCAGCACATTCTAAGTAAACAAAGCATATCTATGTGCAGCACATTCTAAGTATACAAAGCATATCTATGTGCAGCACATTCTAAGTAAACAAAGCATATCTATGTGCAGCACATTCTAAGTAAACAAAGCATATCTATGTGCAGCACATTCTAAGTAAACAAAGCATATCTATGTGCAGCACATTCTAAGTAAACAAAGCATATCTATGTGCAGCACATTCTAAGTAAACAGCACATATATATGTGCAGCACATTCTAAGTATACAAAGCATATCTATGTGCAGCACATTCTAAGTAAACAAAGCATATCTATGTGCAGCACATTCTAAGTAAACAAAGCATATCTATGTGCAGCACATTCTAAGTAAACAAAGCATATCTATGTGCAGCACATTCTAAGTAAACAAAGCATATCTATGTGCAGCACATTCTAAGTAAACAAAGCATATCTATGTGCAGCACATTCTAAGTAAACAAAGCATATCTATGTGCAGCACATTCTAAGTAAACAAAGCATATCTATGTGCAGCACATTCTAAGTAAACAAAGCATATCTATGTGCAGCACATTCTAAGTAAACACAGCATATCTATGTGCAGCACATTCTAAGTAAACACAGCATATCTGTGTGTGCAGCACATTCTAAGTAAACACAGCATATCTATGTGTGCAGCACATTCTAAGTAAACACAGCATATCTATGTGCAGCACATTCTAAGTAAACACAGCATATCTATGTGCAGCACATTCTAAGTAAACACAGCATATCTGTGTGTGCAGCACATTCTAAGTAAACACAGCATATCTGTGTGCAGCACATTCTAAGTAAACACAGCATATCTATGTGCAGCACATTCTAAGTAAACACAGCATATCTATGTGCAGCACATTCTAAGTAAACAAAGCATATCTGTGTGCAGCACATTCTAAGTATACAAAGCATATCTGTGTGTGTGCAGCACATTCTAAGTATACAAAGCATATCTGTGTGCAGCACATTCTAAGTAAACAAAGCATATCTGTGTGCAGCACATTCTAAGTATACAAAGCATATCTGTGTGCAGCACATTCTAAGTATACAAAGCATATCTGTGTGCAGCACATTCTAAGTAAACAAAGCATATCTGTGTGCAGCACATTCTAAGTATACAAAGCATATCTGTGTGTGTGCAGCACATTCTAAGTATACAAAGCATATCTGTGTGCAGCACATTCTAAGTAAACAAAGCATATCTGTGTGCAGCACATTCTAAGTATACAAAGCATATCTGTGTGTGTGCAGCACATTCTAAGTATACAAAGCATATCTGTGTGCAGCACATTCTAAGTAAACACAGCATATCTATGTGTGCAGCACATTCTAAGTAAACAAAGCATATCTGTGTGCAGCACATTCTAAGTATACAAAGCATATTTGTGTGCAGCACATTCTAAGTATACAAAGCATATCTGTGTGCAGCACATTCTAAGTATACAAAGCATATCTGTGTGCAGCACATTCTAAGAAAGCACACAGCAAGGCTTCAATGAAATCAAATTACAGTTTGTGAGTATACTTTTGGAGGGCAGTGTACATGTATATCATTATACAGTGGTATTTAGCAAATATTTACAACTGATAATACATTATATCGTCACATCTGTATACAGTAGTTTCCTGACGCCCTTGAAGACGTGGAAATAATTGTATCTTGGTTTTAAGTGGTGCACAATATAAAGATAGAATATGTGCATGTTTCAACAGGGTGGTTGTGTATAGTCTTTTATGTTCCTATTTATAAAGTGCATGTTTCAACAGGGTGGTTGTGTATAGTGTTTGTTTATTATAGTGTCACCCCTATTTAAAGGGCCAGCCATTTCTGACTTATGAGACACCTCTTTTTACAAACATCAGTACTTCCCGAATCCAATGCTTATATGCCAGATGTCAGGCTGGTAGGCAATCGGTAACCATTATTTAACTAGCTGGCGGCTCACCAACCGGCCATATCAGAAAGAACCCCCGACGAGATTCGAACCTTCGACCTCCTGCTCTGTAGGCGGACGCCTTAACCACTAGGTCACGGAGACGGTATATGTGTTTTATGTTCCTATTTATAAAGTGCATGTTTTAGTATGTGTGTATAAGAGTAAGACTATAATAAATACACCGTCACCGTGGCCTAGTGGTTAAGGCGTCTGTCTACGAAGCGGGAGGTCGAAGGTTCAAACCTCATCCAAGGTTCATTTGTCAATAAATAATAATAATAAATAATAATAATAAATTTATCAATAAACCATGATTTGGAGTTCTGATGCGTAGGAGTGGATGGTTTTAAGGTACACAAATTACCCTCCTCCAGCATTGTTAAGTATCACAGAATAGAGGTAATCATCTCAATATTGTTAAATAGTACAACAAAGTATCCACAAGGTCATAGTTCAATCCACCTTCTGACCCTCAAGGTCATATTTCAATCCACCTTCTGACCCTCAAGGTCATAGTTTAATCCACCTTCTGACCCACAAGGTCATAGTTTAATCCACCTTCTGACCCTCGGGGTCATAGTTTAATCCACCTTCTGACCCTCAAGTTCATAGTTCAATCCACCTTCTGACCCTCAAGGTCATATTTCAATCCACCTTCTGACCCTCAAGGTCATATTTCAATCCACCTTCTGACCCTCAAGGTCATAGTTTAATCCACCTTCTGACCCTCAAGGTCATATTTCATTCTACCTTCTGACCCTCAAGGTCATATTTCAATCCACCTTCTGACCCTCAAGGTCATATTTCAATCCACCTTCTGACCCTCAAGGTCATATTTCAATTCACCTTCTGAACCTCAATGTCATATTTCAATTCACCTTCTGAACCCTCAAGGTCATAGTTTAATCCACCTTCTGACCCTCAAGGTCATAGTTTAATCCACCTTCTGACCCTCAAGGTCATATTTCAATCCACCTTCTGACCCTCAAGGTCATATTTCAATATACCTTCTGACCCTCAAGGTCATATTTCAATCCACCTTCTGACCCTCAAGGTCATATTTCAATATACCTTCTGACCCTAATTATAATAATATTAGCAGTCTTTCAGATGGGAACTATAAACAAAGGTATTATGATGGAAGTCGTGATAGTGCAGTGGTTGCGCGATCGCTTCAGGTGCAAAAGGCCTGGAGTTCGAGCCCCACTGTAGCTGTTACGATTATGCCCTTAGGCAAGGCATTTAAATTCCACGTTGCCTCTTCTCTCTCCCTCGAGAGTGATTAATATAAGTTGTAATAACTTGTTTCACAATCGAGCTAAAATAGATTTGTATAACAGTATTATGTATCGGTGCTATAGGCTACCACGGGTATGTAAAAGAAACATAGCCCCGATAAAAAGGGGCCAACAATAAATCAATTATTTTATGATTTCCAATGATAGAGATTTCTCAGTGAAAGAAAACCCCATCTTGCACCGTTTTGAAACAATGATGGCATTTTCTCTGCCACTTGTTGAGTTTCGTATTCCTGCGCGGTTAGATGTACTTTTGTATTTTTAGATATTTTCTGACTATCATGAACAGTTAATTTATTAAGTAGCCCAATATAATCTAATAAAGAAATGTATTTATTATTAAAGATTATTTAACATCGCTACGGGTTGCCCATTTTAGCGACGGGCAATTTACCTAATAATACCTGTACTGGACAAGAATCATGCGATTAACCAGTACTTGGTGCATCAACCTCCGTAAGAAACTGCCAACATTTTCATATAAAGAGACACGGTCGGAGTGGAGCTCGAACCATTGGCAATCAGTGATGATAGGATACAATAGTATACAAGTGACCACGGAGGCGGATTGTGAAAGAAAACCCCATCTTCCACTGCTTTCTCTGCTTTCGTATTCCTCCGCGGTTGGATGTACTTTTGTATTTTAGCTATTTTCTGATAATCATGAACAGTTAATTGGAAAGTAATTTATTCTAATGAATATGTTTTGTCTGTAGTTTTTAATTTTGACTGCAAACAGAAACTAACTTGAAAACTATACCTGAACTATTTCTTATAACGGGCGTTCACACTAACAGAAGTGATTGTGTCACATAAACTCAACAACATTCCTAATTGGTCACATGGCCTCGAGGTTATAAAATGTTTCTCCTATCTCAAACTCAGTCTCAAGCTTCTGATTGGTTCAGCTGGCTGTAATAACTGAGTTGTAATAGATGAATTGATTTTGCTTTATAATTATAGCTATTACAGAAATAAACTTACACTAATATTTTTTTTTTCTACCTCCTGCCGCAAGGACAGGTGGTCTAAATAGTAAAATTGTTAAAGACTTGTAGTCTATAACGGTGGGTTTTTTATTCCCTAGGTTCTCCAGTTTCCGAATTCAATGCATTTTTTTTGAACTTATATAGTCATTTTTGAAATCTTTTTCACAGTTTTCATAATAAGTACAGAATTAACGCCATTGCACGAATCGTCTATACTATATATGTATTACAATAATAAGTCGTCACATATATATTTTAAAGGTCTTAAATGTATTTAAAACGAGAAAGTTGAAATTTTAATTACCTCCCTTTAATTTGCAATACGAAATGCTATGAATTACAATAGCCGTATTACAAATGTCCTTGATTGTTTTATTGATTATTTATTTAATGCGTGTGTGTTTTTACGTTTATTTATCGTCGCTACCGGTTGCCCATATGAGCGACGCCTCCTGAAGAGATTAGTAATTTTAGATTTTGGAGGATAGTGCAATGATACAGACAAAGACCCATTCCAGATTCTCCTCTGGTTCTTTTACGTGCACAGTGTAAAGCACCGACACGAGACCTCCCAACGTCCCATCTAAAGACTGTTAATTTTATTAGATTCAGACGGGGGATCGAACCTATTTAATGCCTTGTGTTCATCTCAGTACCATAGCCAGAGGCACATTTCAATCGAGGCAAAGGGAGGTTCTGGGGCATGTTCCATTTTAGAATTGTTGGGGTTGTGCAAAACCACAATTATTTGCACGAAATGTTTATTATTGTTATATATAAATAGTAATGTATTATATAAATACATTAAACTGTTTCTATATATGGCCAAGTGTTTACCATGTAATATATATATATTTGTTTTATGCATAATCGTCTGCTATTATTTTCGCGCCTAAAAATTATCAGTCTCGCTTCGCGCGGGAAATGACTTAAGATTTTAGGCCTAATCTCAGTTTATCAAGGCCGTGGTTGCAGGTGTCCAGTTATGTAATATAAAGGCGACGAACTGGTTTGATGGTGTAATATTAGATAACATAACAGATGTTTTAGGAATAACAGATGTTTTAGGAATTGTTATATCATATAGACACTGATTCAATCGTGTATATAAGAAATGGATTTTATTAACTAAAATCAGATACACTAAGGCCTACCTCCAGGAGAGAGTGTGGCGTGATCTCAATCTATTATATGGAACATATAAACTGTTTTTATGATACTTAGATATTATGGACATTATAAGAATTATAACTTATAAAGATTTGTCGAATATTTAAATCGTTCAGCCATAGAAGAAACAGAGAGTTTCGGCGAACCATATCGAAGGTGATTAAAAGTTAATCTAATCAGAAACATTGATTAGATTATAGTGATATTGAGTAATGACGGATTAGAGAGACTGGAGTTAATTATACTGTGTAGCGCATAGTCGGCTCACACAATTGGATTGTTAAATAAGCTTTTAATGATACGATGTATATATATATAAATTACTGATTATATTTATATGAATATCTCTGATGCCAATTTAAACTAGATATTATATAGAAGAAATGTAAATCTGTGTTGAGTTATCATTAATACATATATTGAAGAAGAAACCCCCTAGACAACTCCAGCGAGTCTACATAGGATAGACCCTGGTAAGAGCCGTAGCAACAGAGACATATAATTACGAGAAGAAAAAGGAGAGTTTGCGACAGGGTATAGAAGCGATTTCTTGTGTTTTCTGTTTTACAGCAAATTTGTTTAAGGGATATTTTATATTTTATCTATTTCATTTATTTTTTGGTTGCTTTGGAAATTTTAACCGAGGCAGCTTCCTCGGTGTGCATCAGTGTGGCTACGGGCCTGCATCTCATTGTCATCTTGTTGCGTCATTTAATATATATATATAATTGATATTATATTTATGTTAATGTTTGTTGTATTAGGTCTATGTGTTAATGTTTGTTGTATTAGGTCTATGTGTTAATGTTTGTTGTATTAGGTCTATGTGTTTATGTTTGTTGTATTAGGTCTATGTGTTAATGTTTGTTGTATTAGGTCTATGTGTTTATGTTTGTTGTATTAGGTCTATGTGTTTATGTTTGTTGTATTAGGTCTATGTGTTAATGTTTGTTGTATTTTCAAAAGGGGCCTCTGGTTTATTGAATTTTGAATAAACTATCTATCTACCTATATAATTTTTTCTTCTGTTTACCACAAAACAAACTTTGTTATGACCATTGGTCGCATGAATGATCGATCCCCCACCCCAACACAGCAGTCTTTCGAATGAGCTTCAGATGAGTTTTTAAAGCGACTACCTCGACTTATGAAATGATCCAGCTTAAAGCGACTACCCCGACTTATGATAGGATCCAGCTTAAAGCGAATACCTCGACTTATGAAAGGATCCAGCTTAAAGCGAATACCTCGACTTATGAAAGGATCCAGCTTAAAGCGAATACCTCGACTTATGATAGGATCCAGCTTAAAGCGAATACCTCGACTTATGATAGGATCCAGCTTAAAGCGAATACCTCGACTTATGAAAGGATCCAGCTTAAAGCGACTACCCCGACTTATGATAGGATCCAGCTTAAAGCGAATACCTCGACTTATGATAGGATCCAGCTTAAAGCGAATACCTCGACTTATGAAAGGATCCAGCTTAAAGCGAATACCTCGACTTATGAAAGGATCCAGCTTAAAGCGAATACCTCGAATATCCAGCTTAAAATATAAAAATTGCTCAAGAAAATTAGACACTAAAATGGCAAAAAGAAAAGCTTGAACGAACATTAAAGCGACACTACATCTTGAACGAACATTAAAGTGACACTACTTCTTGAACAAACTTTAAAGCGACACTACATCTTGATCGAACATTAAAGCGACACTACATCTTGAACGAACATTAAAGCGACACTACATCAGTGAAAACGCAAATTTCTGCAGAATGTAATTTCCTATTATATGGTATAATCCCCCCCCCTCCCAATATTTGCCTCAAATACTGAGTATTTTAAGTAATAAACAAACATCGTAGACCCAGTTTTTTGACATGTAAAGACAAAATAATGTAAATAGGGTTGAAATATATGTGTAATAAAACGCGTGTATCCTGAATAACACGAAATATTGTAGAGATTTATCGTTATATCTCACATTTGTGTCTATGCATATTTATTTTGTTGACCTAATATTAATTAAATTATCTCTAACGACAGAATCATGCACTTAGTATTGACTCCAATGTCAAACAAACGTCAATTCAGAAGCGTGGCTGACCATTATATGAAATGCTACTTTCACTTTTGCAAGCTTGTTGATCACAAAACCACTGTTTCTTAATTCAATGTTAGTGCTGTTCGAATTTATTCGGGTGAATTTGTAGTAGCAATGTGTTTATACCTGAAAAAATGCATTTGTTTTGATTTTTGAGATGTAATGTCGCTTTAAACTAAAGTATTGTGCCGGGTGTCTTAGACTCTTAGTATCTGTGCATTATTCCCTAAAACCTAAATTGAGTAATGTCTTCAAGAGGTTTACTCACAGTGGCTTAGCAATGGGTGAGCACTCCCCCCTCCCCGCCGAAGTTTATATACTAGATATAATTATATATATAAAATCCAATACTTTTATATGAGAGACATTGGTCAGTTACTGCCCCTGAATACTCCCTAAAAGTAGGTCCTATTAAGTGTTTTCCTCTAATATTGTTGTTTCCTTTTCATAACATGCTAGCAATTTAATCCCACTATCGCTTCTTATGATTATTAAATTACTATATCTCGACATATCTATGCAATTGGTACTTATTTGTAAAACAATGTTATCAGTTAATGGGAGACATCGGTCAGTTACTGCCCCTGAATACGCCATAAAGGTAGGTCCTATTTAGTGTCTTCCTCTATTTTTATCATTGTGTCCTTTTCATGCAATTTTATTCCATTATCGCTTGCTATGATTATTAAATTACTATATCTCGACAGTTAATGCCCCTGAATACTCCCTAAAATTAGGTATTAAGTGTTTTCCTCTGTTTTCTTTGTTGTTTCCTTTGCACAACATGCTAGCATTTTATTTCACGGTCGCTTCTAATGAGTATTAAATTACTATATCTCGACAGTTACTGCCCCTGAATACTCCCTAAAATTAGGTAGGTCCAATTAAGTGTTTTCCTCTGTTTTTATTTGTTGTTTCCTTTGCATAACATGCTAGCATTTTATTCCACGGTCGCTTCTAATGAGTATTAAATTACTATATCTCGACAGTTACTGCCCCTGAATACTCCCTAAAATTAGGTAGGTCCTATTAAGTGTTTTCCTCTGTTTTTATTTGTTGTTTCCTTTGCACAACATGCTAGCATTTTATTTCACGGTCGCTTCTAATGAGTATTAAATTACTATATCTCCACAGATCTCCTACAGTATATGCCATGGGTACTTATTTGTAAAACAATGTTATCAGCTAATTGACAAGATTTTGATAAAATCACATTTATCATACCACATCTCGGTAGAGAGAACAATAGTAAAAACAAAGGATTCCAACACTAAAATGACCTATTTACATTTTGAGATAAATAAGACTTTATCTGCCAAGGGAGGCAATAGAAAATTAGCAATGTCTTACATTGAATGCCCAATTTGCCCTGGCATTAATTTCTATTTCAGAAATTTCCTCGACAGATAAGTAAATCTCACAGATTTATCTGCCAAGGGAGGTAATATTCGCACTTTATGTGTATAATAGGTATTGTTTTGTTTTGGAGAGTGATGTAGAAATGGGGAAAAGAGAGAACTAAAATGAGGGGGGGGGGGGGGTTGATCGTTTCCATCTGAAGGATTCATTTGTAACAGTTGTCTTAGCAAACAATATGTTCAAATAAATCTAGACCACTTTATGTTGTGTTTTTCTAATTTAACATTCATTAGTGCGATTTCCCTTTCTAAAGTTATTCTTAACAGGGTTCATTCTAGGTCAGAATTTTTGGGAGAAGTGAGAAAGCGCATGATCGCTTCCTTAAATGGTGTTCTTTAATATACTTCTGCAAAATTTTTTTTTAGAGAGAAGTGGGGCCCCCAGAGGGCGAAGTCAGGGTCCCTAGGGCGACAATTTCGCCCACATCACCCTCTAAACTGATCCCTGTTCTTAAGCTTAAATACCTATCAAATGGTTAGCCACCATTAGAGAGTTTTACGTTTATTTATCGTCGCTACAGGTTGCCCATATGAGCGACGCCTCCTGAAGAGATTAGTCATTTTAGATTTTTGGAGGATAGTGCAATGATACAGACAGAGACCCATTCCAGAGTCTCCTCTGGTTCTTTTAAGTGCACACTGTAAACCACCAACACAAGACCTCGGCTTAAAGTCCCATCTGATGGTAAAACAACATAATAGAAACTCACTTGGTATCCTCTGCCGCCACAAGCTCCTCATCACTAGCAGCCGCACCAAACATCACGTATCCCCTCTCCTTCTTATCCTTCTTTCCATCTTTCTTCTTTCCGGCCTCTTTCTTCTCTCCCCCTTCAATATCAAAATTTTAAACTTCATTTATTTTATTTAGTCCAGGGTTCCCTCTGTCTGAATGTTTGTCTGCGCCACTTCTGTCACCAATTGAAAAACACTGGAGCTATAGTTCACAAATAAATATTTGAAGCCACGTATTTGACAAAACATGTGCCCAAAAATGTTGCGCCTAATATTTTCATCAATTCGCAAAATTTAGCGGCATTATTTGGATTTTGTCGCAATTGGCGACCGACAGTGAGAATTCTGATTACAAAACAAGTTTTAACAACTAATAGTAATACCAATATTAATTGGCGCGGATGAAAGCGTATATATATATATATATATATATATATATAGTGATATTAATTTGGTGTACTAACTTAAGTCTCATCGGGAATGGTAGCGTGTACAGTGGACGATAACAATAACTGATTGAGTCGTCGCCAAATTTACAGGAAGAAGATATGACGTAGGACATAAAACAGAAAGTAGATTAATTCTGAAAATTTATGTGTTTCGAGATATTTTGAGTTTTTCACAGAATTATAACGAATATTCGAATATCTTCCCGACCGAATATTCGAATACCTAAATCGCTATTCATTGCCATCCCTAGTATATATATATAGTGATAGATCAATCGTGTGGGAGGAAACCGGAGAAAACCCACCTGTCCGATTTGTTGACAACCATACAATCTTGCATACTTCACAGTCCGAGGATCAAACCATGGGTGCTATTGGTGAGAAGTGAGTTTGCAAACCACTGCGCTAATCGGATTGCCAAAAGATTTGTTACTAAGTACAGGTGCAGACATTTCTTTTTGCACCTTGCCACCCCATTTCTAATTCTGCAACACCCCTGACACTTAAGGCTCTTCTCTCCACGACATTCACAGGGTTCCCTCTGGTTGAATTTTTGTCGCCAATTGAAAAAAACTGGAGCCAGTTTGAAAACTTGGAGCCTACTAAGAGCCATATAGTTCACAGATAAATATTTGAAGCTACATGTATTTGAATAAAAAAATGTTGCGCCAAATATTTTCGCCAATTCACAAAATTTAGCAATAATAAACAATGTCAAGTTTGACGTTACTCGACGACATGTTTGATGTTACTCACTAAACGACATGTTTGATGTTACTCACTAAACGACGACATGTTTGACATTACTCACTAAACGACGACATGTTTGATGTTACTCACTAAATGACGACATGTTTGATGTTACTCACTAAACAATGACATGTTTGATGTTACTCACTAAACGACGACATGTTTGACGTTACTCACTAAACGACGACATGTTTGATGTTACTCACTAAACAACGACATGTTTGATGTTACTCAACGACATGTTTGACATTACTTGACGACATGTTGACGTTACCCACTAAACGATGTTTTATTGCAGATATTAACACTGTACATTCCTTCTACGCATATACAGATAAATGCCGAGCCATGTTAGAATCTGTATTTACGATTTATAAGCAAAAAGAGGTAAAAAAGAAATATTTTATTACCAGGATAATCCGTGTCGCTCATGATTTCTGCTAGTTATTGCACATTTCTACTCCATATCAACGGCTGTCACACCAGATCCGATACCTATAATGATATATCAAAGGCTGTCACACCAGATCCGACACCTATAATGATATATTAACGGCTGTCACACCAGATCCAACACCTATAATGATATATCAACGGCTGTCACACCAGATCCAACACCTATAATGATATATCAACGGCTGTCACACCAGATCCGACACCTATAATGATATATCAATGGCTGTAACACCAGATCCGACACCTATAATGATATATCAACGGCTGTCATACCAGATCTGACACCTATAATGATATATCAATGGCTGTAACACCAGATCCGACACCTATAATGATATATCAACGGCTGTCATACCAGATCTGACACCTATAATGATATATCAATGGCTGTAACACCAGATCCGACACCTATAATGATATATCAACGGCTGTCATACCAGATCTGACACCTATAATGATATATCAATGGCTGTAACACCAGATCCGACACCTATAATGATATATCAACGGCTGTCATACCAGATCTGACACCTATAATGATATATCAATGGCTGTAACACCAGATCCGACACCTATAATGATATATCAACGGCTGTCATACCAGATCTGACACCTATAATGATATATCAATGGCTGTAACACCAGATCCGACACCTATAATGATATATCAACGGCTGTCATACCAGATCTGACACCTATAATGATATATCAACGGCTGTCACACCAGATCCGACACCTATAATGATATATCAACAGCTGTCACACCAGATCAGACACCTATAATGATATATCAACGGCTGTCACACCAGATCTGACACCTATAATGATATATGAACGGCTGTCACACCAGATCTGACACCTATAATGATATATGAACGGCTGTCACACCAGATCTGACACCTATAATGATATATCAACGGCTGTCATACCAGATCTGACACCTATAATGATATATCAATGGCTGTAACACCAGATCCGACACCTATAATGATATATCAACGGCTGTCATACCAGATCTGACACCTATAATGATATATCAATGGTTGTCACACCAGATCCGACACCTATAATGATATATCAACGGCTGTCACACCAGATCCGACACCTATAATGATATATCAATGGCTGTCACACCAGATCCGACACCTATAATGATATATCAACGGCTGTCACACCAGATCAGACACCTATAATGATATATCAACGGCTGTCACACCAGATCCGACACCTATAATGATATATGAACGGCTGTCACACCAGATCTGACACCTATAATGATATATGAACGGCTGTCACACCAGATCTGACACCTATAATGATATATGAACGGCTGTCACACCAGATCTGACACCTATAATGATATATCAACGGCTGTCACACCAGATCTGACACCTATAATGATATATCAACGGCTGTCACACCAGATCTGACACCTATAATGATATATCAACGGCTGTCACACCAGATCCGACACCTATAATGATATATCAACGGCTGTCACACCAGATCTGACACCTATAATGATATATCAATGGCTGTCACACCAGATCCAACACATATAATGATATATCGACGGCTGTCACACCAGATCTGACACCTATAATGATATATCAACGGCTGTCACACCAGATCCAACACCTATAATGATATATCAACGGCTGTCACACCAGATCCGACACCTATAATGATATATCAACGCATAGCAGAGGAATACGCCTAGTCCAAATATTTAGACTTGAAAAATGTGACATTTTACTATCCAAGCAAAATTGGATATTAAACGAAATCTTATTTGGTTCACCGTAATGGCACGGAGATAAATCTTAAACAATTTTGTCTAATGATTTCTATTTTTGTTTTTCGCAATAATCAAATATTCAAAATCATTGAAAATGGACGAATTGGAATGGCGAAACTCTGCCATGAAATTTAAACGTTGATTTCTTGTATAATATTGTGTCAATAGACGTTATAGACTGTGCAGAATTCAAACAACAGTATGTGTGTTCATCTTGTTAACAATTTCTAAGACTTTTTAGAATATAAAATATGCTACGCGTAATTGAGGATTAGCGTTTAAACTTTGAAAAATGCCTGGATAGTAAAATGTCACAGGTTTTCCAGTCTAAACATTTGGAGCTACAGTCAAAACGTACCCAAGTCAAAAAGTACCCAAAAAAGTCAAAACGTACCCTGGGTATAAGTCAAAACATACCCAAGTATAAGTCAAAACATACCCAAGTAGAATTCAAAATGTACCCACCCAGAAGTCAAAACGTACCTTACCATAAGTCAAAATGTACCTGTGGGATAATATAGAGATTGAATAACTGGAAATAGATTGGAAATATTATGTGTCAAGTAAAAATGTTGTAGATAGGTAAAATCATACTTAGAAGGTGAGAAAAAATGGTATAATTGAGATTAAAATATGCATATAAATTGGTAATTTTTTTTACATGAAGGTATTTTTTCCTGTGAGTTACAGATTGCATAAAAGAATTTGATATTTGTTAATTTGTTTGTGTTAGTAATTGGAAACACTCTTGCTTTAATTCATGATATCATAGCAGATATGATGGCCGATTGATCAATGATAATTGGATTTGATTGAAGACATTAATCCGGGTTAATTGGTGTTGATTGAAGACCTTTGAACACACATATAATAAATTAAAAACATGTTCTGTATAATTATACTTGTTTAGTTCTGTTTAAAATTCCAAATGGTCAACTGACCAAATATCTAAAATGGAATTCCAATGACACGGTCACCAATTAGCGGCGGTGTGTTTGTCCTCGAGTGGACAGGAAGTTTGACAGTTTTATGACATCCTGCCTAGAATACATTGCTGGAATCCAGCATTGTGTCTGGACAATGATATACCACCTCATTCTCTCATGAATGAACTAGTAGTCTCTAGTCAATGCAAAATATATCAACCACAATCATATATACTGAGTCAAAAAAGAAACGATACCTGGTGTTTATGTGTCTATAATTTCAACATTTATTAAGAAAATTCTTTGAAAATTCATAAGATCATTTAAGATGATAGTCCAACATGTTTGAAAGAGGAGCACATAAAGCATAATGAGCCTCCGAAACTGTCTGCTGCGTGATGACGTAATTCGTCGGATAGGGGTCTAATGGAGTTTTCACACAGACGTCAATATCGAGTATGGGCACCATTTGCGTCTCTCACTGCAATGCACTGCCGTCGCATCGAACGGAAGAGTGTCTGAATCTCTTGCTGGTCAATATTTGTCCACTCCTGACGCAAAACATCCCTCAGTTGGTTTAACGTTACCGGCTGACATCGTCTGACGCGGCAGTCTAACGTATCCCACAAATGTTCTATGGGTGACAAGTCTGGTGACAAAGCAGGCCATGGCAGGGTTTCAATATTGTTCTGCTCCAATAATGTGGTGGACTAGTCTAGTCAATGCAAAATATATCAACCACAATGATATATTTGACTATCTAACAGACGGATATGTAGTCCAGTGGGTAACACGCTGGACTGGTAATCCAGGGATCGCAGGTTCGATCCCCCGTCTGACACTAATAAATTAACAGTCTTTCAGATGGGACGTTAAACCAAGGTCTTGTGTCGGTGCTTTACACCGTGCACGTCAAAGAACCAGAGGAGATTCTAGAATGGGTCTCTGTCTGTATCATGCACTATCCTCCAAAATCTAAAATAACTAATCTCTTCAGGAAGCGTCGCTCATATGTGCAACCGGTAGCGACGATAAATAAACATAAAAATAATAATAATTGACTTATCTATTTGGGTACGTTTTGACTTAAAATGCGGGTATGTTTTGACTTATAGTTGGGTATGTTTTGACTTAAAATGCGGGTATGTTTTGACTTATAGTTGGGTATGTTTTGACTTAAAATGCGGGTACGTTTTGACTTGCGTACGTTTTGACCAGCACCCAAAAATTGGACTACTCCATCGACTGACATTATTTAGACCGTTAACGATAGAGGCCAGTAACGAATTGGCAGTAATCTTGGGACAATTGGCAGTAATCTTGGGACAATTGGCAGTAATCTTGGGACAATTGGCAGTAATCTGGGCGTTAGGGCTAAATTTGATCTTCAATTGAAGAGTATTCTACTGTTCAGCTTTAGTTTACTGCCACCTGTTTTGTGGGATTACTCATTTACTGCCTCTATCCCCAAGGCCCAACCTATTTATAATTTAGACCTCCATCGACTGACATTATTTGACTATTGTCTGTATAGCGTAAACAGTGGAAAATCATCTAAATCGATTTCTAACCGTAATTATTTGCGATGGCACCAAACTTCGTTGCATCTACACCTTTATAAAGTTTATAATAAATTATATACACATTATTTTTTAATGTTGTTGTAGCGTAAGAATAATATATTCGTGAGTTTTACTAACCGCATAGTTATTGTGCGGCATGCATGATAATATACGGCATACGGGGGTATGTATAGGCCACGTCTGTCAAACACCTTGCGGGGACATGCGTTGTTCTGGGCAGGCGTAGCCGACTTAACCAGCAATAACCCATGTGAGCAAGGTGATGATAATTGAGCTTATTTACCCTCGCCACCGGCGAACCACCTGGGCAAGGTGCCTTGCTCAAGAACACTACATACGCGTTCTGACCGAGTATCGAACCTGGGACCTTTCAATTCTAAATGCTAAGTTCTACCACTGTATCACGTGCGCCAGCGGAAAGAGTCAGCATCAGGCATACTCCAACTTCAATGAAATACTCTACAATGCAAGGGAACATCTACTGAAGATGGCGAAACCCAGTGTATGATAGCCTAGAGTACAGAGTGTTTCCAACGTAAGCGATAAAAATAGCGTAGGCTCAATTTGTATTTACACTTTACAGAGTTAGTACATCACTAGGCCCGGAATGCAAGAGGGGCTGATCAACTGACTTGAATGTTTCCAGGCTCGGGGCAGTCACAACAATGGTGGGCAACCTATTCCAGATTGGCATCGTTCTTGAAATAAAACCCTGTGTTTGTAAGACATTTTGTCGGTAACGAGGCTGTAGAAACGTAATCTCGTTACATGGTCTCGTTGAACGGATGAGAGCTAGATATGGTAAATGTGCGCAGTCACTGCAGTTAGTCCATGTACACCTCTATAGAGCAGACTAGAGCAGAGCTAAATCAGCGCATTGACGTCGTTGTTGTAAAGATGGCCGCCATCGGAGAGATGAAATGATGATAGAGACATTATTTTGTTTATGTGGATTGAAGGGTTTGGTGACACATTTGAATTCATTACGTTGGATCTGTTCAATTTGCTGTATTTGGATTTGTTGTTGTGGAACACGCTGGACTGGTAATCCAGGGATCGCTGGTTCGATCCCCCGTCTGACTCTAATAAAATTAAACAATCTTTCAGATGGGATTTTAAACCGAGGTCTCGTATCGGTGCTGTACACCGTGCACGTAAAAGAACCAGAGGACACTCTGGAATGGGTCTCCGTCTGCATCATTGCACTATCCTCCAAAAATCTAAAATGACTAATCTCTTCAGGAGGCGTCGCTCATATGGGCAACCGGTAGCGACGATAAATAAAAGTAAAACACACAAAGAAAAGACGAACGGTTATAGAGATGGTTCCAGAAGATATGTCGTTGATGTACACTCATATGTTGATGCGGCGTCCTGGACTACACGTGTCTGGCTACGACCTGCTAGAAAACGATCTAGCTACCGTTTTGTGTTTCCATAGAACTCGAGACAGGAGGGTAGAGAATGATGTGATGCATAGGCTTTGGAAAAGTTTGCAAAATATCTATATCAACTTGGTATCCAGCTTTAATGTGCTTAGAAATTAGAGAGCTATAATAATAATATTATTATTATTATTATTATACTAGATTTGTATAACACATCTTTTCATACAGAAATTATACGTTCAAAAGTGCTTAACATTAATTTAGCATCGTAGGGCAATTTTACAACAGACATTACAATAGTCAACATTAAAGACAACAATTTGGTAGGAATAATAATAAAAATAAAAGAATATAAAATATTTATCAAAACAATTATGAATGTACATAAAGGAATATAGGTTAAGAATTAAAATGCAAAATGCTATAGATACATCGTTAGATGAAACACACCAAACTAAAATCTACTTCCAAGAAGTGTATCACAGAGTGCAGCCGGTCCAGTGATTGGGTCGATCCCTACCTACAAGGCTCCCGCTACACATGTGATATTCTCCTCGGAATAGACTCCATTTGACTGTTCTAAAATATTAATGTTCTAAAATAGAGTTTCTTGAACATGTGTGTTTTAACTCGGTTTTGAATGCTACGAGTTCCTCACAGTATCTTATTACATCGGAGAGTGCATTCCACAATGATGTGGGTCGGATCTCAGCTTTCGCGCAGGTCTGTATAGTTCTGGGATTCGTACACACGCTTTGACACAATCTGTTTTGGTTGTCGTGGAGCATACTATGTGAATCTACATTCAAACCTGCGTTAAGCAGCCAGTCAAGGGAATCACAGAATGTGGCTGCTTAGCACAGGTGGCTGCTTAATAGAGAATAAATGTATAACTAAATAACATATGGGAATCTGAAAACTGGCTGCTTAATAGAGGTGACCCCTAACACAGGTTTGACTTTATAATAGAGGTGACCACTAACACTGGTTTGACTGTATAATAGAGGTGACCGCTAACACTGGTTTGACTGTATAATAGAGGTGACCACTAACACTAGTTTGACTGTATAATAGAGGTGACCACTAACACAGGTTTGACTGTATAATACAGGTGCCCACTAACACTGGTTTGACTGTATTATACAGGTGACCACTAACACAGGTCTGACTGTATAATAGAGGTGACCACTAACACAGGTTTGACTGTATAATAGAGGTGACCACTAACACTGGTTTGACTGTATAATAGAGGTGACCACTAACACAGGTTTGACTGTATAATAGAGGTGACCACTAACACTGGTCTGACTGTATAATAGAGGTGACCACTAAAACAGGTTTGACTGTATAATAGAGGTGACCACTAACACAGGTTTGACTTTATAATAGAGGTGACCACTAACACAGGTTTGACTGTATAATAGAGGTGACCACTGACACTGGTTTGACTGTATACTAGAGGTGACCACTAACACAGGTTTGACTGTATAATAGAGGTGACCACTAACACAGGTTTGACTGTATAATAGAGGTGACCACTAACACAGGTTTGACTGTATAATAGAGGTGACCACTAACACATGTTTGACTGTATAATAGAGGTGACCACTAACACATGTTTGACTGTATAATAGAGGTGACCACTAACACAGGTTTGACTGTATAATAGAGGTGACCACTAACACAGGTTTGACTGTATAATAGAGGTGACCACTAACACAGGTTTGACTGTATAATAGAGGTGACCACTAACACAGGTTTGACTGTATAATAGAGGTGACCACTAAAACAGGGTTGACTGTATAATAGAGGTGACCACTAACACAGGTTTTACTGTATAATAGAGGTGACCACTAACACAGGTTTGACTGTATAATACAGGTGCCCACTAACACTGGTTTGACTGTATTATACAGGTGACCACTAACACAGGTCTGACTGTATAATAGAGGTGACCACTAACACAGGTTTGACTGTATAATAGAGGTGACCACTAACACTGGTTTGACTGTATAATAGAGGTGACCACTAACACAGGTTTGACTGTATAATAGAGGTGACCACTAACACTGGTCTGACTGTATAATAGAGGTGACCACTAAAACAGGTTTGACTGTATAATAGAGGTGACCACTAACACAGGTTTGACTGTATACTAGAGGTGACCACTAACACTGGTCTGACTGTATAATAGAGGTGACCACTAACACTGGTTTGACTGTATAATACAGGTGACCACTAAATCAGGTTTGACTGTATAATAGAGGTGACCACTAACACAGGTTTGACTGTATAATAGAGGTGACCACTAACACTGGTTTGACTGTATAATACAGGTGACCACTAACACTGGTTTGACTGTATAATAGAGGTGACCTCTAACACAGGTTTGACTGTATAATAGAGGTGACCACTAACACAGGTTTGACTGTATAATAGAGGTGACCATTAACACAGGTTTGACTGTATACTAGAGGTGACCACTAACACTGGTTTGACTGTATAATAGAGGTGACCACTAACACAGGTTTGACTGTATAATAGAGGTGACCACTAACACTGGATTAACTGTATAGTAGAGGTGACCACTAACACTGGTTTGACTGTATAATAGAGGTGACCACTGACACTGGTTTGACAGTATAATAGCGGTGACCACTAACAATGGTTTGACTGTATAATAGAAGTGACCACTAACACAGGTTTGACTGTATACTAGAGGTGACCACTAACACTGGTTTGACTGTATATCTTTCATAATGGTTATGAAACGTTATCATGGTCATAATAATGACCAGTGGCGTAGATCGGCACCTTCCAATGTGTACGCAAAGAAAATAGGGGAGTCCCCGGCCCTGAGGATCGAACCCGGGTTGCATTGGTGAGAAGTATAGAAGGGGTATACGGTATGTCGCCCTCTAGAACGAGGCCTGGTCATAAACCCGGGCCCCTAGGTTATAAAACATTTGTCAGATCTCAAAATCAAGCTCAAGTGATCTGATTGGTTGATTCTGAGTGTTACTGTCAGCTGAACCAATCAAATGGATTGTTTTTCTAGAACGTCTGTAGTGTAATCAAGTGGCAGTTCAGCAACAGCATGAGATATATTTTGTCTCTACACGGTAACAAAATTTAAATATCAACCACATGATGGGTTATGCTGCTCTTAGACAACGACTAAGTCACATGGTCCAATGAAAAAGCCACATTTCTCGCTTCTAAATCGTATAGACGCAACCTACATATACATTGTAGTCAGATAGATCAACTCGCTTCGCTCGGTGTATTTCGTTAAACGGGCCAATTCGTGATATATCCTATACTAAAACATAGATATATACTAAAGTTAACACAATGTGTGTTAACCACTGGACTGTGTGTTTACTACGTTTATTTATCGTCGCTACCGGTTGCCCATATGAGCGACGCCTCCTGAAGAGATTAGTCATTTTAGATTTTTGGAGGATAGTGCATGATACAGACAGAGAACCATTCCTGAGTCTCCTCTGGTTCTTATACGTGCGCCGTATACAGCACCGACACGATACCTCTGAACTACTGTTAATTTTATTAGGGTCAGACGGGGGATCGAACATGCGATCCCTGGATTACCAGTCCAACGTGTTACCCACTGGACTACAAATCCATCTGTTAACCACGGGGTTTGGGGTGCATGTACTATATATCTCTTTGTTTTGCACGGTGTAAGCACCGACACAAGACCTCGGTTTAAAGTCCCACCCGAAAGATAATTTAATTAGGGTCAGACGGGGTATCGAACCTGCGATCCATGAATTACAAGTCCACTGGAATACAGATCCGTCTGTGTAAATTAGTGTGTGTTTTACGTTTATTTATCGTCGCTACCGGTTGCCCATATGAGCGACGCCTGCTGAAGAGATTAGGTATTTTAGATTTTGGAGGATAGTGCATGATACAGACAGAGAGCCATTACAGAGTCTCCTCTGGTTCTTTTATGTGCACGGTGTAAAGCACCGACACGAGACCTCGGTTTAAAGTCCCATGCGAAAGATAATTTTATTAGGGTCAGACGGGGGATCGAACCTGCGATCCTTGGATTACAAGTCCACTGGACTACAGATCCGTCTGTGTGTAATTTTCTTTTTTAGTTTACGTTTATTTATCGTCGCTACCGGTTGCCCATATGAGCGACGCCTCCTGAAGAGATTAGTTATTTTAGATTTTGGAGGATAGTGCATGATACAGACAGAGACCCATTCCAGAATCTCCTCTAGTTCTTTTACATGCACGGTGTAAAGCACCGACACGAGACCTCGGTTTAACGTCCCATCTGAAAGACTGGTAATTTTATTAGGGTCAGACGGGGGATCGAACCTGCGATCCCTGGATTACCAGTCCAACGTGTTACCACGGGACTACAGATCCGTCTGTGTCTGTGTGTAAATTAGTCTGTCTACGTATATGTATAAATCGTTCGTCACGGATAACTGGGCTATATTCACATATTTAAAGGCGTATGCTGTTTACACCCAGTCTTGCGCCGTTGCACATGATTTGTTCATCGAAATATAGAAGCACTGAAGCAGACTCGGTTGGGTATTTCGCATAGATTTAATAACTTATATTGATGTAATTCAGTGGAAAGTTTACCGATCCAATGATGGCGTTTCAATTTTTGGTATGTAGAATGACGCTTATCCCTTTTTCTCTAGCTTTTCTGACATTATGCCTCATTTAGATTGTATATTTATGCATTTTAGTTGTATTATTGTCCGATTAGCGCAGTGGTTAGCGCGCTCGCTTCTCACAAATGCAACCCGGGTTCAATCCTCGGGCCAGGAAGTATGTGAGATGGTACTGTAGTGGTATATAGGGAGATTTATACTGTCTCTCTATAGAGCTAGCGTTTATAGCGACGCGGTAGAGTGTTCGCCTCCAGGTAATGGAGGATCAGGCAGTCGTGGGTTCGAACCCCGATTGTTTGGAGGATAGTGCAATGATACAGAAAGAGACCCATTACAGGGTCTCCTCTGGTTCTTTTACGTGCACAGCACCGACACGAGACCTCGGTTTAACGTCCTATCAAGACTGTTAATTTTATTAGGGTCAGACGGGGGATCGAACCTGCGATCCCTGGATTACTAGTCCAGCGTTTTACCACTGGGCTACATATCCATCTGTTTATTTTGTACCCCACTACCCCACCCATTATATACTGGTGGTACTATATTCCGAACAAAGGGCATACCGGTGTGAAATATGCAGACACACTTATATGAATGTCCAATCTGGGATATATTGGACTTTTAAATTACGAACAGGTGTGCGTGGTCTCCGTGGCCGAATGCCGTTCCTTGGTTGCGAATTCCACTGAGGGTGTGGAATTATTCCAGGAAGGTCGGTGGATATACCCGGGTACCCGTCTGAAATACTGGTCGGAGGGGCACCCGGGGTCTTCCTCCGCATATAACAGATATAGATTGCCAAATAGACTACGCTGTTGGTGCGACTTTAAACACCCAACATGCCAGGTCATGGCCAGGCCGTGTCATCCCAGCCACGCCACACCCAACATGCCAGGTCATGGCCAGGCCGTGTCATCCCAGCCACGCCACACCCAACATGCCAGGTCATGGCCAGGCCGTGTCATCCGAGCCACGCCACACCCAACATGCCAGGTCATGGCCAGGCCGTGTCATCCCAGCCACGCCACACCCAACATGCCAGGTCATGGCCAGGCCGTGTCATCCCAGCCACGTCACAGCCAGCGTGAAGGTGTCCTTATGCAAATCATATTATAATTACATTGTCTCTATCTATCTACTACTCATGTTAGTGTTACTGACAGGTCAGTCTGTTGTGGCGGTAAGTAGAACATTCACATACTTCCCAAGGATCGAGCCCGGGTTGCTGTCCGATTAGCGCAGTGGTTAGCGCGCTCGTTTTTCACCAATGCAACCCGAGTTCGATCCCCGGACCGGGAAGTATGTGAGATGGTGCGGTGGTCGCCAGATCGGACAGGTAGGTGGGTTTTCCCCGGGTACTCCGGTTTCCTCCCACACCAATGACCAGATTTACGCTTTCATCCGCGCCAACGAGAGTGATTAATATAAGTTGTTAAAACTTGCTTCGCAATTGTTGTAAAATAAATAAAGTTTAAACTAACCCGGGTTGCATTGGTTAGAAACGAGTGCGCTAACCACTGTGGAAGGGTGTGAGATGGTACGGTGGCCGCCAGATCGGACTGGTGGGTTTTCTCCGGATATTCCGGTTTCCTCCCACACGCATGACCATATATACACTTTAATCCGCTCCATAGCCTGGGTGTCAATCTGTCGATTTTTCACTTTTCAACTTCTGGCAAAATGACATGATCAGAAACTCAATACGGCCCAATTATGTTTGTGTGTTTTACGTTTATTTATCGTAGCTACCGGTTGCCCATATGAGCGACGCCTCCTGAAGATATTAGTCATTTTTGGAGGATTGTGCAATGATATAGACAGAGACCCATTCCAGAGTCTCCTCTGGTTCTTTTACGTGCACGATGTACAGCACCGATACGAGACTTCGGTTTAACGTCCCATCTGAAATACTGTTAATGTTATTAGGGTCAGACGGGGAATCGAACCTGCGATCCCTGGATTACCAGTTCAGCGTGTTACCACTGGACTACAGATCCGTCTGTAAGGCCCAATTAATAGTCTCGGTGTTAAAATATATTTATTTGACTAACCAGGCAAAATATATCGACGCCTGTTCCCAGGCTACCGCGCCTAATAGAGTGATTAATATATTAAGTTGTTAAAAGTTGCTTCGCAATCGTTGTAAAATAATTAAAGTTTAAGCTTTAAAGCAGCATTACATCGTATGAAATAAAAGATATTTGAAAAATTCAGTTTTTTACGTATGGGAAGTAATGCTGCTACACATTCTAACTTTACTTTGTATGCTTATGTTCATTTGGTAAACATTGTGTTTTGCGATAAAACAAACCCGAAACCGAAAGTAGGACGTTCCGAGTCGATCGGTCACGCACTTGTTTACAACTGGAACGCATCATCCGCACTTGTTTGCATTCGGAATGCATCGTCCCCATTTGTCCCACGTTGTCTTTTTTAATTAAATTACTTGATATGTTGATTCATACCTCTGTTAGCTAAGTCTTTAGGGACATTTCTACATCCCCGCGAGGGGTTCGACATTAGAGGAATATAGATAAATAGTTTTCACGTTCAAAATATATACGTTGTTTTCTACATCCTCTGTTGTTTCACGAATGCGTAGTGTGTGTTTTAATTTCGTGTGTTGATAAACAAATTCGCGTATACGACGGTTTAAATTTATTGGAATTTTATCGTTTCTGAGCGACTATTTCGATTTATGTAAACACGCACGCATTAGTATTTATATTTTACCCAAAACATCCTTTATTACGATGTAGTGCTGCTTTAATTCAATTACTGTTACGATGTGTTACGGAGAAACGGAGTAACGAAGAGAGTTGAAATGAAAAAATACCAATCTTGTCAAAAAATATTTGTGTATTTTCAAGTACATTAAAGCGACACTAATATCCTTTAATACGATGTAATGCTGCGTTAACTAAGAAGCGCTATATGCATACTATTCAAAGTAGAAAATGTTCAAATCATTATTCACGTGTTCATGTAGAATTGGTAACTACTAGCATAGTATAAATTCCGCCAGTGGTCGAGTGGTTACGGTCGCTGACTTGTATACCACTGTAACCTATCATCTCTGATGGTCATGGGTTCGAGCCCCGCTCAGACCGTGTCTCATTTATATGAAAAAGTTGGCAGTTTCTTACGGAGGTTGGTGCACCAAGTACTGGTTAACCGCTGGAGCCTGCCCAGGAAAGGTGTTGTTAGGTAAATTGCCCGTCGCTCAAATGGCAAACCGGTAGCGACGTTAAATAAAAAAAAATAGTATAAACTATTAAGAATAGATCAGCTGATATATTTCACTAACGCATCTCTAGTCCAGTGGTTAACACGTTGGACTGGTAATCCAGGGATCGCAGTTCAATCATACCCTGGTTTCCAGTCTGTCGATTTTTCACCAATGTATTTCTGGCAAAATGTTGATATTATCAGAAACTCAATGCGGCCCAATTAATGATCTCGGTATTAACATATATTTATATGACTGACCAGGCAACATATATCAACGCCTGTTCCCAGGCTAGTTCGATCCCCCGTCTGACCCTAATAAAATTAACAGTCTTTCAGATGGGACTCGTGTCGGTGCTTACATCGTGCACGTAAAAGACCCAGCGGAGACTCAGGAATGGGTCTCTGTCTGTATCATTGCACTATCCTCCAAAAATCACAGGCGCACGCGCACGCGCACGCGCACGCACACACACACTTTCACTAGTGTCCATTCATAGATGTATGCAGGGCGAGACAATGACACGTGGTGCACGACCTTCGGGGATTTTAGGTGTTCGTACGTGGAAAAGCTGTCGTTGAGACGTGTCTAAATTTATGTTAACTATTGATAATAACCTATGCAAGTGAGGCGTAGCTGACGGAATTTCATTCATGCGTTTATATGGGAGCATGTGAAGCTCTATGCCACTAGCTAAAGGTACAGAGCAGAACATACAGCGATACAATGCGGAAATATCACAAGGAATTCAAACACAAGAATATAAACAAACTACGCAAGTTAGGTAACAGCGATCCTAGGAAATTACTGGCAATTATTAAATGGTAAAAAACAAAACGATATTACAGCCGATCTGAACTGTATGAGTTTTTTTAAATGAGTAAATTCTAATGACAACACTAGGAACATGCATCCGATGAATAGCGACAACAATCAAACTGATACAGTCAACCCTCAAAACGAAGAAATAAACGGTGTAATTAGTGAAAACGAGATTGAATGTGCGATTAAGTCTCTTAAGAATAATACGGCTAGTGGATACGATAAAATTGTAAACGAACATATATAAATACTTCATGGATTCTACTGAAACACATATATGTAAAACTTTTCAATTTAATATTTGATAAAGGCATAGTGCCCGAAGTATGGACTATAGGCCGGCATAGTGTCCAAAGTATGGACTATAGGCCGGCATAGTGTCCGAAGTATGGACTATAGGCCGGCATAGTGTCCGAAGTATGGACTATAGGCATCATCAATCCAATTTATAAGAAGAAGGGAGACGCACTAAACCCCGAAAAATATCGTCCAATTACCCTACTCAGTTGCCTTGGCAAATTATTTACATCAATAATCAACATTCGAATAACAACATATGTGGAATTTAACAATTTGCTAAACAAGTCTCAAACAGGCTTTAGAAAGGGCTACTCGATATCAGACAATATTTGCTAAACAACTCTCAATGCAGGCTTTAGAAAGGGCTACTCGATACCAGACAATATTTGCTAAACAACTCTCAAGCAGGCTTTAGAAAGGGCTACTCGATATCAGACACTATTTGCTAAACAACTCTCAAGCAGGCTTTAGAAAGGGCTACTCGATATCAGACACTATTTGCTAAACAACTCTCAAGCAGGCATTATAAAGGGCTACTCGATATCAGACAATATTTGCTAAACAACTCTCAAGCAGGCTTTAGAAAGGGCTACTCGATATCAGACAATATTTGCTAAACAACTCTCAAGCAGGCATTAGAAAGGGCTACTCGATATCAGACAATATTTGCTAAACAACTCTCAAGCAGGCTTTAGAAAGGGCTACTCGATATCAGACACTATTTGCTAAACAACTCTCAAGCAGGCATTATAAAGGGCTACTCGATATCAGACAATATTTGCTAAACAACTCTCAAGCAGGCTTTAGAAAGGGCTACTCGATATCAGACAATATTTGCTAAACAACTCTCAAGCAGGCATTATAAAGGGCTACTCGATATCAGACAATATTTGCTAAACAACTCTCAAGCAGGCATTAGAAAGGGCTACTCGATATCAGACAATATTTGCTAAACAACTCTCAAGCAGGCTTTAGAAAGGGCTACTCGATATCAGACAATATTTGCTAAACAAGACTCAAGCAGGCTTTAGAAAGGGCTACTCGATATCAGAAAATATTTGCTAAACAACTCTCAAGCAGGCTTTAGAAAGGGCTACTCGATATCAGACAATATTTGCTAAACAACTCTCAAGCAGGCTTTAGAAAGGGCTACTCGATATCAGACACTATTTGCTAAACAACTCTCAAGCAGGCATTATAAAGGGCTACTCGATATCAGACAATATTTGCTAAACAACTCTCAAGCAGGCATTATAAAGGGCTACTCGATATCAGACAATATGTGCTAAACAACTCTCAAGCAGGCTTTAGAAAGGGCTACTCGATATCAGACAATATTTGCTAAACAACTCTCAAGCAGGCTTTAGAAAGGGCTACTCGATATCAGACAATATTTGCTAAACAACTCTCAAGCAGGCTTTAGAAAGGGCTACTCGATATCAGACAATATTTGCTAAACAACTCTCAAGCAGGCTTTAGAAAGGGCTATTCGATACCAGACAATATTTGCTAAACAAGTCTCAAGCAGGCTTTAGAAAGGGCTACTCGATATCAGACAATAGTTTTGTGTTACCAATGAAAAGAAAGACACTTGTTCATTTCATGATCTCCCCTACTATTATTGCACATGAAAATCGAATAATTATCCATAGCAACAATAATAGTACTGTAATGTTTAGTATTTGCAACATATCATGTTATTCAAGCCTCGTAAATATTTGTTATCGTAAGCCTCATTATTTCATGTATGCGTGTGAAATGAGAGAATAAAATGTGTTTTGACATGACTCGACTTGGTGTAACTGTTTCAATCATGATTAATTGGTGCAACTGTGTCAATCATGATTAATTGGTGCAACTGTGTCAATCATGATTAATTGGTGCAACTGTGTCAATCATGATTAATTGATGCAACTGTTTCAATCATGATTAATTGATGCAACTGTTTCAATCATGATTAATTGGTGCAACTGTTTCAATCATGATTAATTGGTGCAACTGTTTCAATCATGATTAATTGGTGCAACTGTTTCAATCATGATTAATTGGTGCAACTGTTTCAATCATGATTAATTGGTGCAACTGTTTCAATCATGATTAATTGGTGCAACTGTTTCAATCATGATTAATTGGTGCAACTGTTTCAATCATGATTAATTGGTGCAACTGTTTCAATCATGATTAATTGGTGCAACTGTTTCAATCATGATTAATTGGTGCAACTGTTTCAATCATGATTAATTGGTGCAACTGTTTCAATCATGATTAATTGGTGCAACTGTTTCAATCATGATTAATTGGTGCAACTGTTTCAATCATGATTAATTGGTGCAACTGTGTTAATCATGATTAATTGGTGCAACTGGTTTCAAATGCCATATACATGTATACCTTGTACTAATATCTAGTACACCTTGTACTAATATCTAGTACACATAGCACATTTTCCGAACGAGAATTAATTGGGCTGTCCTATTAGCAGTGGTTAGCGCGCTCGCTTCTCACCAATGCAACCCGGGTTTGATCTTCAGACCGGGAAGAATGTGAGATGGTACGGTGGGCGCCAGATCGGACATGTATGTTTTCTCCGGGTACTCCGGTTTCCTCCCACGTGAATGACAACGTTTACGCTCTCGTCTGTGCCATCGAGAGTGATTAATATAAGCTGTTAAAGTTTGTTTCGCAATCGTTGTAAATATAACTAAGGTTTAATCTAACCATAATTAATGGATGCAACCACAGGTACAAAACACAACTTCTTTTTGCCCTATGGCCATGTTTACAACTTTACATTACTTACTATATGACCATAGGACAAAAACATATTTTTTTTCATTACTTACTATATGACCATAGGGAAAATAAAATAAAATATGTGTCTTGTGCCTGTGGTTACAACGTGTTCCGACATCAACTGTCAAACAAACAGACACACCAACAGGGATGGGAACATAACATCCTGTCGGAGGTAACAGTTACAGACGGATCTGTAGTCCAGTGGTAACACGCTAGACTAGTAATCCCAGGTTCGATCCCCCGTCTGACCATAATAAAATTAACAGTCTTTCATTTCAGATGGGACATTAAACCGAGGTATCGTGTCGGTGCTGTACACCGTGCACGTAAAAGAACCAGATGAGACTCTGGAATGGGTCTCTGTTTGTATCATTGCACTATCCTCCAACAATCTAAAATGACTAATCTCTTCAGGAGGCGTCGCTGATATGGGCAACCGGTAGCGACGATAAATAAACGTAAAACACACATGGGCTTGAAAGCCTAAATGGCATTTAATAAACTATGTCATGTAATTGGAACACAAGAGTTGTTTAAATGTGTTAAAAGTGTTGATGTGTCGGATCCGAATATTGTGACTGACCACTGTATTGTGTCGCTGATATGGGCAACCGGTAGCGACGATAAAACGTAAATCACTAACCAATTACAGACCTAACAGTAACAGAATATACCTAAATATTTTGACACTCTTAATAAAGCAGGTTACATCATACATTTAGTTACATTTCATTTTCTTCAGGTATCGGTGCTGACGTGTGTGGTGTGTGTAGGGTACCTTGACACAGTATATGCACTAACAGGTATATGTATTACTACCATTCCCAGTTTCTGTTACCGGCGTCATTCCCACTTCCTGTTTCCGGAGGGAATTCCCGCATCCTGTTTCCGGGAGCATTGCAACTTCCTGTGTCCGAGGCAATCCCTCACCTTGCTTCCGTTGGGGGGGGGGATTCCCACTTCCAATTTCTGGGGTCATTACCACGTCCTGTTTCCGGGGGAATTCCCACTTCCTGTTTCCGGGGATATTCCCGCTTACTGTTTGTTTGGGCAGCCGTGGTCTAGCTCTTAGGCTATTGATTTCAAATCACTCGAACCTCTTGAACTTCTGCACGTGAGGTATTAAATCTTGCTAGTACCATATGACACAATATGCCGATGCTTCAGTAAAACAACCAAACGAACACACACTATGGGGCATGCTCTCTGGCACTATGGGGCATGCTCTGGCACTATGGGGCATGTTCTCTGGCACTATGGGGCACAATCATACACTAGTAGTATAGGGTGGCACTATGGGGCATGCTCTCGGCACTATGGGGCATGCTCTCTGGCACTATGGGGCATGCTCTCTGGCACTATGGGGCATGCTCTCTGGGCCTATGGGGCATGCTCTCTGGCACTATGGGCACAATCATACATAGTAGTATAGGGTGGCACTATGGGGCATGCTCTCTGACACTATGGGGCATGCTCTCTGGCATATGGGGGCATGCTCTCTGGCACTATGGGGCATGCTCACTGGCACTATGGGGCATGCTCTCTGGCACTATGGGGCATGCTCTCTGGCACTATGGGGCATGCTCTCTGGCACTATGGGGCATGCTCTCTGGCACTATGGGGCATGTTCTCTGGCACTATGGGGCATGCTCTCTGGCACTATGGGGCATGCTCTCTGGCACTATGGGGCACAATCATACACTAGTAGTATAGGGTGGCACTATGGGGCATGCTCTCTGGCACTATGGGCATGCTCTCTGGTACTATGGGGCATCCTCTCTGGCACTATGGGGCACAATCATACACTAGTAGTATAGGGTGGCACTATGGGGCATGCTCTCTGGCACTATGGGGCATGCTCTCTGGCACTATGGGGCATGCTCTCTGACACTATGGGGCATGCTCTCTGGCACTATGGGGCATGCTCTCTGACACTATGGGGCATGCTCTCTGGCACTATGGGGCATGCTCTCTGGTACTATGGGGCATCCTCTCTGGCACTATGAGGCATGTTCTCTGGCACTATGGGGCACAATTCATACACTAGTAGTATAGGGTGGTACTATGGGGCATGCTCTCTGGCACTATGGGGCATGCTCTCTGGCACTATGGGGCATGCTCTCTGGCACTATGGGGCATGCTCTCTGGCACTATGGGGCATGCTCTCTGGCACTATGGGCATCCTCTCTGGCACTATGAGGCATGTTCTCTGGCACTATGGGGCACAATCATACACTAGTAGTATAGGGTGGCACTATGGGGCATGCTCTCTGGCACTATGGGGCATGCTCTCTGGCACTATGGGGCATGCTCTCTGGCACTATGGGGCATGCTCTCTGGCACTATGGGGCATGTTCTCTGGCACTATGGGGCATGTTCTCTGGCACTATGGGGCACAATCATACACTAGTAGTATAGGGTGGCACTATGGGACATGCTCTCTGGCACTATGGGGCACAATCATACACTTCCTATTTCTAAGACAAACCAGTACCGTAGCCAGAGGCAATTTTCAACCGAGGAAATCTAGTCGGCATGTTACCCCTTAAAATTGTTGGGTTATGGAAGCGATTTCCTGCGTTTTTTGATTTAATGAGTTTAACCGTATACTGACCTTTCAGCTCTCGAGCAGTCAGCATTTTATACAGTAAAGTAATATTTTTTATTTATTTGATTTTTCATTTATGTATTTGTTATTTTTGAAATTTTAACAGAGGCTTCTGCCTCGGTGTGTCTCAGTGGCTTCTGGCTTGCTACGCGTATCTCAAATTAAAATGATGGATACAATGTCCATGTAGCTAAAATATGATCTTAACATAACCATTTTGGCTGATTTGGAGCGAAATTCCAAGATGGCGTTCAAATATTCGTTAGTTTAAACAATATTTATTTCTTCGAAAAAGTATAAATAATATGTACATGCATGTAGGATTGAGGGGAAAGCATCCTGCTTGTATGGTTACCTTTTTCTTGCACGAATTCGTTTTGGGCCGATGTGGTCCCAAGATGGAGGCCAGGAATTGGGTTGGGCTGATATGGACATTTGAGGGCGGGGGGGGGGGTGATATCTATATTTTATTTTTCGACCTTTGTAGCTATTCGCTTTAATTTCATTTCACCTTAACTCGAATTATGTTCTGTTTTCAGTAAAAGCATATTGTCAACCATCGTCAGTAGCCGGAAGTGAATTCAAGTTTGCTGTTCGAGTTAGGACGGATGGGGATAGCAACATAACGTCTATTACTGCTGTTGATGCCAGCGTTGATCCCAATTCCGGCACACCTACAGGTAGGAGCACATTGGTTTAAACAGTATTTATTCCAATAAGTTTACATGTATAACACAAAAAATGTTACAAATTACATACATTGTGAATGGTTTGGAATGAAAAACAAGTTTTCAGAAAACTTATATTAATTCCTCTCCAAGGAGCAAATTGTGTCGGCAATCAGAAGGTTGTGTGGGTCCGGTACACCTACAGGTAAGAGACAATGGTGTCACCAGAAGGTGGTGTGGATCCAGTACACCTACAGGTAAGAGCAAATGGTGTCGGCAATCAGACGGTGGTGTGGGTCCGGTACACCTACAGATAGGAGCAAATGGTGTCATCAGAATGTGGTGTGGATCCAGTAAACCTACAGGTAAGAGCAAATGGTGTCGGCAATCAGACGGTGGTGTGGGTCCGGTACACCTACAGATAGGAGCAAATGGTGTCGGCAATCAGACGGTGGTGTGGATCCGGTGCACCTACATGTAGGAGCAAATGGTGTCGGCAAACAGAAGGTGGTATGGGTCCGGTACACCTACAGGTAGGAGCAAAAGGTGTCGGCAATCAGACGGTGGTGTGGGTCCGGTACACCTACAGGTAGGAGCAAATGGTGTCGGCAAACAGAAGGTGGTATGGGTCCGGTACACCTACAGGTAGGAGCAAACGGTGTCTGTAATCAGACGGTGGTGTGGGTCCGGTACACCTACAGGTAGGAGACAATGGTGTCATCAGATGTTGGTGTGGATCCAGTACACCTACCGGTAGGAGCAAATGGTGTCGGCAATCAGACGGTGGTGTGGGTCCGGTACACCTACAGATAGGAGCAAATGGTGTCGGCAATCAGACGGTGGTGTGGGTCCGGTACACCTACAGATAGGAGCAAATGGTGTCGGCAATCAGACGGTGGTGTGGGTCCGGTACACCTACAGATAGGAGCAAATGGTGTCGGCAATCAGACGGTGGTGTGGGTCCGGTACACCTACTGATAGAAGCAAATGGTGTCGGCAATCAGAAGGTGGTGTGGGTCCGGTACACCTACAGGTAAGAGACAATGGTGTCGGCAATCAGAAGGTGGTGTGGGTCCGGTACACCTACAGGTAAGAGACAATGGTGTCGGCAATCAGACGGTTGTGTGGGTCCCGTACACCTACAGGTAGGAGCAAATGGTGTCGGCAATCAAAATGTGGTGTGGGTTCGAGGAGCTGAAGAGGTACCTCCGTGGTTTAATGGATACGTTGTCCGCCTTGTGACCGAGAGCTTGTCAGTTCGAGACCCGTCAGAACCACGGTAGCGGTGTCCTTATGCAATCCACATGGGTCATTCTCTCTCCCTCATGTGGCCATTCTCTCTCCCTCATGTGGCCATTCTCTCTCCCTTAAGTGGCCATTCTCTTTCCCTCATGTGGCTATGCTATCTCCATCATGTGGCCATTCTCTCTGCCTCATGTGGCCATTCTCTCTCCCTCATGTGGCCATTCTCTCTCCCTCATGTGGCTATGCTCTCTCCCTCATCACGATTGATTCTATGAGGAATCATCGAAGTATCGAGAGCGATTAATCTAATGTTGTAAGAACCTCTTTCGCAATCTTGAATAAATTTTAATTTTATATAAATTTAGTGTCCTGAGACCTTTCTTCAATCTCAAGGTCAACGTCAAGCTTTCTGAATGGTTGACTAGTGAAACCCACTAATTAATATACATTCATTTAACTCTTAAGTGTTCTTTTTCTCCGATAGTTGCGAAATAATTAGGCTTGAGCATATAAGTTGCTAAAACATGCTTCGCATTCCAATCGTTGTAAAATAAATAAAGTTTAAACTTTTTTTAATAATTAGGCTTAAAGCAGCATTACATGGTATGAAATAAAATATATTTGAAAAATTCAATTTTTACGTATGGGTAGTAATGCTGCTATGCATTCTAACATTATACTTTGTATGCTTATGTTCATGTGGTAAACAGTGTTTTTTTTGCGATAAAACAAACCCGAAACCGAAAGTAGGACTTTCCGAGTCGATCGGTCACGCACTTGTTTACAACCGGAACGCATCGACCCCATTTGTCCCACGTTGTATATTTTAATTAAATTACTTGGTATGTTGATTTATACCTCTGTTAGCTAAGTCTTTTAGAGACATTTCTACATCCCAGCGAGGGGTTCAACATTAGAGGAAGATAGATAGATAGATAGATATATAGTATTTCATGTTCAAAATATATACGTTGTATTCTACATCCTCTATTGTTTCACGCATGCGCTGTGCGTGTTTACATTTCGTGTGTTGATAAACAAATTCGCGCATACGACGGTTTAAATTTATTGGAATTTTCTCAGCGACTATTGTACCGTAATCGTATAAGTTCCAAAAACAAGTTCAAGTTATAAGTGTTTATTTAAATTAATTTCTACGGTGTGCCCAAGCACCATATGGCGCTTTCAATAATCCCAGTTAGTCTCCCCTAATCTAAATTTATCTCATCTTTTACAGAGAAGCAAGCTTGGACATGTATTCCATAAAATGTCAAGCTACAGATGTTCCAGTAAACATGTTTGGCATAACTGCCACTCAATATATCAATTCGGATATATTGTTTTGGTCCAAACACATGCTTGTATGGAAAATAACATGTTACTATTTTGAAATTGTACTGTTTAAACTTAAAACATCAGAGTACATATCTGATGTAATAGCACACATGTGTGGGAAAACCTTTAATATGCTGATCAGGCATACATGTAAGGGATGTCCACGCCAAGTATACTTGTTTCCCTGCCAAATGTACTTGCTTCTCTGCCAATATAAACAGTTAGTACAGTTCCATGTATAATTGCCTTGTATAACGACCGTATACAGCATTATTATAAATGGATCAATACTCATGAATATGTATCATGGTATGCAACTAATTGTGGAGGTAATTTATTAACATAATCAACATATAACTCCATTACTTGATATGTTGATTCATACCTCTGTTAGCTAAGTCTTTAGGGACATTTCTACATCCCCGCGAGGGGTTCGACATTAGAGGAATATAGATAAATAGTTTTCACGTTCAAAATATATACGTTGTTTTCTACATCCTCTGTTGTTTCACGAATGCGTAGTGTGTGTTTTAATTTCGTGTGTTGATAAACAAATTCGCGTATACGACGGTTTAAATTTATTGGAATTTTATCGTTTCTGAGCGACTATTTCGATTTTTGTAAACACAAACACATTAGTATTTATATTTTACCCAACACATCCTTTATTACGATGTAATGCTGCTTTAAAATACTGACGTTACGTCGACGAAACACTGAACAGAAACATTCAATTGTGTTTTTTTTTCATTGTAATTACAGCTACTTCTAGTTTGCAAGTTACAAAACAAGTTGTCTGTTTGATTAATCAGCCTGATTCGTCAGCTGTCTATACTATACCATACAGAATCAGTGGTTGGTACGGAATATATGTTTGCGCAGGTGCGCATTAATCCTATTGGATCTTAGAGAATAGAAGGCGTTTGCGGTTCACTGGGTTATGAACGGTGATCACATGGGCTGAATCAGCCAATCAGAATCGCTAAATTGCAGGAAGTTGGTACTGTTGGAGTGTGGTAATATGTTAGTTGCAGCACCAGGACATTACAGTAGTCAGATGTTACATCTTCATATTCAGGGTTCCCTCTGTCTGAATGTTTGTCTGCGCCACTTCTGTCGCCAATTGAAAAACACTTGAGCCAATTAAAAAAAAACATGGAGCCAACTATGAGTCATATAGTTCACAAATAAATATTTGACAAAACATGTGTCAGAAAAAAAAAATTGCGCCAAATATTTTTGTCGCAATTGGGCGCGCACCATTGGCGACCGACAGCGGGAACCCTGGAATTATGGACACATAAATAGGTCGTTGACTTGAAATTACTTGCCCATCGTCGGTGTAAGTTCGACTACCAATGTCGGATTCCACCAAATGAAGAAGCTATCCAATTGGCCTGCGGAAGGTCGATAGCTATACCCGGATGCCCGTCCATGCATGACATACATGTTTCCAATGATAGCTGGAGAGTCACCGTATGACATAAAGCCCCAATATGCATACTCCTGTTAAAGTCCCATGACGCGTTTACTTAGTTTAAGCATATTTTATTCAGTTCATTCAATATATATACGGTATATAAATACAACAGGATATCTGAAATGGATTGGAAAACAAGCTGAGAGCTTATGTAAATTCCTTTCCATGAGGATGTTACAATATACAGTTGTTAGCATTAAGAGCGGTTAGTGAGACATGACGGGCATTGTCTTGGGTTCTTTAGCCCCGATTGGTATTGGGTGCTTGTATGCGTAATAGTGATTTGTGGGGCAATTTGAAACAAGTTTTGTCATCATGCGTGCACTAATTGGTGGTGAACTGAATTGGAAGGTATGGAAAATTAGTAAATGGGATGAAATGAAATGGGTTGCTGTGACACACAGGAAAGGAAGGATGGACATGGAATACCCACCAGGTAGTCGGATCATGCATCAAACCTCTGTGTAGCTGCAATGTAAGCCTGGACAGTTAGAAAGATGGATTTGTTGTCTTTGAATGGTAAACGACCATACAGAAGATTATTTGTTGTCGGTGCGCAAGGGATATTGGACAAAAGTAGGCGACGAGCATTGTTGTATCGTGGGCACTGCGTAAGGTAATGCATCACTGTTTCCATTGCTCCACAGGCACAATTTGGCGATTCAACAATGTTTCTGCGATGGAGGTCGAAATTCAAAGAACTACATCCTAGTCGTAGATGAGCATGGAGAATATTTCTTAGGCTTGCTGTGTTTGGATTTAAATTCGGATACATTTATGGAGTTATGGGTGTCATAAGGGAGAGAGTTCCAGTCGCGGATGGTTGCTGGAAGAAATGAATTAGCATATGCTTGCGTTTTAGTGTGTATTAAAGGGACGTCAGGAATGGAACGTAGGGAGTAGGTTTGAATGGGTTGTTGTGGTATGATGTCAGAAAGATACGTGGGAGTTAGATTGTTCCTCATTTTAAAGAAGAGAATGCATCTATGGTCTTTACGTCTCGATGCTAGGGTTTCCCAGTTGAGATCGTTCCGGAGACAGTTCAGGTTACACAGCTTAGTAGTACCACTGACTATGCGGGCTGCTTCGTTTTGCACTGCCTCGATGTCGTTGCTTAATGTGTTGGAACAGTTGTCCCAGAAAACATCTGCATATTCTAGGAGAGGTTTAATGAAAGAGACGTACATACGCTGGAGACTCGGGCGGGAGAGAATGTATTTGAGGGATCGTAAGATTCCAATTCGTTGCCATGCCTTGTTTAACGATGAGGTTATGTGGGATGACCACGATCCGTCGTCAGAGAAGGTAAGGCCGAGGTGCTTGTGATTTTTCACTTGTTTTATATGATTTTGATCCATAGATATGAATGGGTGAGGAAGTTTGCGACGTTTTCTAGTGAACAGAACTGACTCTGTTTTGTTTGTGTTGAATGTAACTAACCATGATTCGGAGCAGGAGTGTATACCTGCCAGATCTCTATTTAGGAGTGTTGCCGAGGATACTGGATCGTCGACTATGACATATAGGCTTGTGTCTTCAGCAAACAAACGTATTTTGGCTTCGACATATGTGACTATGTCATTTATATAGATTAGAAACAGTAGAGGGCCTAGAATCGATCCTTGTGGGACGCCGGCGTTTACTGGTGCCCAAGAAGAGGTGGTATTTGCGAATACGACTCTCTGTTTCCTATTAGAGAGATAGGACTCGAACCAAGAAAGAAGAGAACCAGCTATGCCAATGGAACCAGTTTTATGGAGGAGACCTTTGTGCCACACTCTGTCAAAGGCTTTCGAAATGTCGCAGAAGACAGCTCGAACTTCTTTGCCTTCGTCAAGAGCTTTGCAGACATCGTTGTACATATATGTCAGCTGATTGACGGTCGAATCGCCTTTTATGAATCCAGATTGGAATGAAGTGAGAAGGTTGTTAGATGTAACATAATTGAAGAGTTGTTTGTGTATACATCGCTCCATTAGTTTCCCTAGACAATTAAGTAGGGATATAGGCCTATAGTTGGACGGTGTGGAGGCATCAGACTTTTTAAAGATGGGAGTCACATTTGCCTGTTTCCAAGAAAGAGGGAAGGTAGAGTTAGAGAGAAGTAAGTTAAAAAGGTGAAATAAGGGACCAGCGAGTTCCTCTGAGCCCTCCTTGATTAGACGTGGGCTGACTTTGTCTGGACCACTAGCCTTGGCTGGGTCTACTAACGATATAGCGCCTTTCACGTCCATAGTAGAGATGAATATTTCTGATAGAGAACTCATTGGGTGATTGTGCATGGTTGGGATAGGACGGTTGACATCATCAAGAGTTGACTGGGAGCAGAAGAAGGAATTGAGTAATTCTGCTTTGTCTGCGTCGTTCGATGCCTCGGTGCCATTATGAAAGAGGGTAGGAATTACAGAGGATTTAGATTTTTTGTTGTTGAGCTTGTTTGCGAGTTTAAACCATGTTTTTGTGGGCATATTTTCAGTATTGATTTGCTTGATGATTGCTGATTGATGTTCTGCTTTGGAATTGCGGATTATGGATGTTGTGGCGTTGCGAATGTGTCTGAATTCTTCCCATGATGAAACTGTGTTGGTTGACTTGGCTCTTTGGTGAATTTTATTTCGCTTTTTGATCATTTGTCTTATATTGTTATTCATCCATGGAACGTCATTTGGTCTGATTGTTACAGTTTTGTTTGGAATGCTGCTAGACGCCGCAGCTGTTATAGAATCTGCGATATTTAGTGCGATACTGTTCATATCATTGCTGTCGAGAATAGATTCCCAGTCTGTTGACTGAAGATGGTTTCTGTATGTTGGATAATCGGCTTTGTCATACAGCCATATATGCCGTTTAAATGGGGACTGCGTAGGTTTAGAAAACTTGAATACGGACACGATAGGACAATGGAAGCGGACAAGGTCAGGGATGAAAGGGTCAGCGACAAAGCTGTGCAGGACATGTTGGCGATTATTGACAAACATCAAGTCGATGGTGGTTCTAGAATGCTCGGTGAAATGTGTTGGAGAGGTAATGAGCTGGTGGGCTTTGTACGAATATATAAGTCTGTTAATTTTGTTGTTTGGGGATACGCTGACATTTATATTGAAGTCGCCAGTAATGATAATGTTGTCGAAGTGTTGGTTAAAGGCAAGGTCAATGCTATGTTTCATGTTAAGCCATTGTGTATTGTTTGCGCCTGGTGGGCGGTAAATACCACCGATCAGGAGTTTGCGTTGGCTGACATAGACTTCGACCCATAGAGCTTCTAGATCCTGTTGAATAAGATCTTTACGTTCGATAGCATGTATTGTGTTTCGAGTATAGATTGCAACGCCGCCACCTGGTCGACCAGTTCTATCTGGTCGAAAGGGTAGGTTAAAGTTAGGGATATGTAGTACGTCGTTGGGTGTGGATGACGATAACCATGTTTCTGTGAAAACTAAAATGTCATATATGGTTGAGCTTCGATGGCCAGGATATCTATTTTGGGTTTCAAGCTTTGTATGTTTAAGTGCATAACGCTAAGTCCAGTGTTAGTTAGTTTGAAATAGGGATCAGATGGGGTAGCATGATTACTTTGGTTAGGTACTGGGCCTGGATTAAGTTCGACATCGCCAGCCAGTAGTAATAGTATTTGTGGTATACACGCAGCACCTGCTGTCAGCGTTTTTACAATAGGAGAGGGGAATATACTTTTGTCCAGGTTAAAAGAAACATGACGGCTAAGATAAGTCGGTTTATAATGACGCAACATTAAGGTGGATAGAGGTAGTAGCTGTTAGAGTCGTCATGAATCTTTCCGGTGGAGGTAATTAACAAGAAGACGAAAACGAAGGAAGGTAGACAGGCAGCAACCCCATTTCCGCATGTGTCACAGCAAGTGATCAATGAGTAAAATGATGTGGCCATTAAAGAGACCAGTTCAATAGTAATAGTATGTATGATTAGTATAGAGTATACTTGGAAGCGGTTTGCTATAGCATGAACTATAGTTGACTAAGAGTGTAAAATGATAAAATATGACGTGATTAAGTATGGAAGGATCGGTAAGAGACAGTACAGCTAAACACAAAGTGATGTGGTTCAGTATGGCAGTATTGGTAACAGGATGTTCAACATGTGTAAATGTGGTGTGGTTATGTATGGCAGTATCGGAAAGAGAGAGTAAAAATTGTAACAATGGCATGTGATTAGATATGACAGCAACAAAAGCAACGACATGTAACAAAGTGATGCGATTACGTATGGCAGTATCCTGTACTATGCGATATGTAAAAGCAGTATCGGTCAGAGATAGTAACGCATATATCAGTAATGTTATGATGTACTAGATAAGGCAGTATGGTTT
>CM026388.1:36679184-36713469 GCA_014843695.1 Archivesica marissinica
GAAACGGTCGACTGCTAGTCATCATTGAGTAGTAACACGGTATATGCCATACATCGATGTATATGTATATATGTATATATATACATACGCATACGCACACATATACACTCATATACGCACACATACACATATGTATACACACACACCAACACACCCACCCACCACACCACACCACACCACACCACACACCACACACCACACCACACACCACCACACCACACCACACCACACACACACACATATACATACATGTATATGTATGTACATGTGTATGCATGTGTATACACATATACACATACATACACATATACACACACACACATACACATATTTACACGTTGTACATAGTAGATGTTTTACAACAATGTACACACACACTACATTGCGACATTGGATATTTTCACATAGTAGATGTATTACAACAATGTACACACACACTACATTGCGACATTGGATATTTTCACATTGTACATAGTAGATGTTTTACAACAATGTACGCACACATTACATTACAACATTGAAATAATATCACGTTGTACACAGTACTTGTTTTACAACAACGTACATATAAATTGTATCACTCCGTTGCAGCATTGGATAATTACACAATGTATATAGTACATACCTGCAAGGTATGTTCGTATATGTATCACTACTTTGCATATAGTACTTGTTTTACAACAATGTGCATATCACTCACTACATTGCAATATTGGGTAATTTCACATTGTACATAGTACATACCCTGCAACAATATACTTATAAATCACTACCTACACTATATTCGGCAATGCATAGAAATATTATTACAGAGTAGATGTGGATAGCGCGTTATTGATGTTTAAATACACCTGATCAGTGCACCTAGGTACATCAAAACCAAGCAGTTGGTCAAGTCAATACCAGTATGTTACAGTAAGCGCAACTACAACGGAACCCCACCAACCAGGACACCATTGCTCCTATGTAAGGAGGAGATAGGCGACTGTATGCGATAAAGTTATGCTATCTCAAACAAAGGATCAGGTTGGTACCTGGATAACTGTGCCCCGGTTAATAGGGTATCGCTGTATTGTTGTTCTCATCTACCTGTAATACTACGCATCGCAGCAGAACACGTGTTATAATAGCGTATAGGTGTATCGTTATTTGATAGAGCAATCATGGTATATCGTTGACGAGACAGTGATTGGGTCAAACTTATTACTAGTATGTCATGCTCAACGGGTACATGTGTTTCATAGACATTGCCATTGTTCTGTAAAGTTAATGTTGCATGAATGTCATGTTTATATAACATTAGATATAGAGCTCTTATATAATGTACAGTTATTACAATCAATATTACTCGTGCGCGATATGTTATTCATAGTGTGGTATGATTACTAGTATTGACTAGTGTATACTACCGATTGATAGTATGCATGCGGAATGTTACTGTCCACGTTTAAGTTTGTTTAGTTCATTCATGGTCTCACATCTGTGTATGTTGCCGTCGTTATCTTTGACGAGTATCATGCCGTCTGACGTCCAAGTCCCGGTCACCAGATTTTGTTTAACCAGCATGGGCGCAGCATAATATAATTCACCGCGTTGTTTTGTGAGTTCTTCATTGATATATACATTTAGTTTAATCATATTTTATTGCTATATACATGTACATAATAAATTTAAAGACATATATAATAAGAGCAAAAGCAAATGGGTTGGGCCACAAGTTCTGAACAACATTAGTAATTGGCCCTTCCCATGAGAGTATGTTGAACTTAGTACAATACTGGCGAATATGTAACTTATGACATGCATATTTGAAGTATAATGAGATATTATTTATCAAGTCGAAAGGCAATTGAAACGGTGTTTGAATGATAAAAATAAAAAATAAACTCAACTTTTACTAACGCTGTTGCTAGGTTCCGTTCCCCAGGTGAGAGATCCCCATGTTGCGCTCGATCGGAAGTAATATCATAGCGAATGTTGTGTTGCTAACGTGATCACAAATTAGAAACGCTTTGATTGTTTAATATACTTTTGAACTGCTGCAAATATAATTATATTTTCGTTCACATTTAGTGTTTCGCGGCCATGTACAAGCAGGTTGACACTAAGGGGATGAAACGCTCTAGTTTCATTGAATAGAGTAATTCTTTGAACAGTAAATTTATTACATTGAAAGAAAAAATGTTCTGAGTCTTCGATTTGGGAGTCAAAGTCACAGTGTGGATTTACTCGTATGTAATTATTGAACAGGTCATTGTTTAGATTGCTGCACTTGTTTCGTAGTCGGGCATGAAGTACAGAGAGTGATCGTTCGCCATATAAAAAGTGTTTAGGTACGATGGGTGCTTTGAACATTTCTCTTAGTCTCGATTTAAATATATTTAGTGATTCGGCATTTCGGATATTGCGTCAAGTGAATTCCATAGAGCTGTTGAGGATGGTATGAACCAGTTATTAAAGACTTGTGTTCGCCTTGCGATTGTTGTATAGTTGTCATTATTACGTAATGGGTAGTCTGTAGTTTCAGATACGATATTAGGGAAAATGTTTCTAAGGTAACTCGGTATAAGACCTTGTTTTGCTTTAAAAACAGTGATAAGTTTTTGAATTTTACGTCTATCAGATAACGGTACCCAACCAATTTCTTTCGTTAATAAATGGATTGATACGGACCTTGTGAGTCCTGTTACTACACGTGCTGCTTCGAATTGTAATAGTTCTAAAGATCTCTTTTCGTACTCGGTACACCCATCCCATACGACAGACGCGTATTCCAGAATGGGCCTCATATATGATATATAAATTTGGTTAATAGTATTTCTCTTTAGTTTATATTTCACCGCTCTCATTGAACTTAAAAAAACTTTCGTCGCTGATACTGTAATATTATGTATGTGTTCGTGCCATTTAAGATCTGAGTCCGCCCCTGTGGTCGAGTGGTTAAGGTCGCTGACTTGTATACCACTGTAACCTATCATCACTGATGGTCACGGGTTCGAGCCCCGCTCAGGCCGTGTCTCATTTATATGAACAAGTTGACAGTTTCTTACGGAGGTTGGTGCACCCAAGTACTGGTTAACCGCTGGAGCCTGCCCAGGAAAGGTGTTATTAGGTAAACTGCCCGCCGGCGATATAGCCCAAAATGGTGCTGATACAGGCGTAACACCCGAAATATAAATAAATAAATAAAATATAAATATAAAATTTAAGATCTGATGATAGTGTTAAGCCGAGGTGTTTGTGGTGCTCAGCAAAATCGAGTTTAGTATTGTTAAAATATAGAGTCGGTCTAAAAGTAACACTGGATAGGAAAATCATAATTTCCGTTTTGTTAGGATTAAAATTTACTAGCCATTGGCGTGACCAATCATTAATTTTTGGAGATCTTGATTCAATATTGTTTCAATATATTGCATGTTGTTGGAGGAAACAGCTAGTGAGCTATCACCCGCGAATAGTCTTGTTACGCTTAACAAATGTTCAGCTATGTCATTGACGTATATCAGAAATAATAGCGGTCCTAAGGCGGAGCCTTGAGGAACGCCAGCTGTTAGACTCAGAATACTTGAGATTTCAGATCCTACCACGACATATTGTTTGCGGTTATACAGGTAATCGTTTAACCATTGAAGAAGTTCACCATTAATACCATATTGTCTAAGTTTAAAAAGAAGGCCTCGGTGCCAGACACGATCAAACGCTTTCGATATGTCGCAGAACACTATACAGGTTGTTTGTTGTTTGTCAAATGATTCACAAATTTGATGATATATGTCTAAAAGCTGGTAATTAGTCGAGTGTCCCGGCAGAAAGTCAGATTGCAAAGGATATATTAGATTACTTGAATGTAAATGATTGTAAATATGTTTATATATTACCCTTTCCATGACTGTTCCTATACAACTGATCAATGATATGGGTCTGTAGTTGGAGGGTGTGCATTTGTTGCCTTTTTTAAATAGAGGCATAACTTTTGCAAATTTCCAGTTATTTGGATATATACCTTCGTGTAATGATCTTCTAAACAATATGCATAGAGGTTTACTAATAGTATTTCGAGTTTCTTTCAACATTCTATGACTAATTTCGTCTGGTCCTACAGCCTTATTTATTAGTAATGAAGAAATTATATCAATTATTTCTTGTTCTTGAATAACGAAATCAGTTAGGCTTGTATTAGTTTTGGAGACAAAGTTCGGTAACTGAGCATTAGTTTCATCTACGTGTGATACAGAAACAAACTATTCGTTCAAACAGTTCGCCTTTTCGATATCTGTGATATAATATTTGATAGTGTTATTGTTTTCAACTGTAAGAGGGGGAATAGTGTTGCACTTACTATTATTATTTTTAATTAACATTTTAACCGTTTTCCAGTAGGATCTTGGATTATTCAGATTAGCTTCTGATAAAGAGAATTCAAGGTTATTAAAAAATTGCTCTTTAACATGTTTTTTTAGTTTGTTTACTTTATTACGCATGTGTTTATACAAGTTCCAGTCGGTGGCAGAATTGGTTTTGGTTGCCTTTTTCTTAAACCTGTCACGTTGCCTTGATGTTCTACGAATAACTGAATCATACCATGGTTTGTCGTTTGGTCGGATTGTGACAAACGTTGTAGGAATACATAGTTTTGCTAAATTAGTGAACATGGTAGTGAATGACTCACAGGCTTCGTGTACTGAATGTAAACTTAAAACTGACCAATTTGTCGATTGTATAAGATTATTTAATTTACTAAAATCGGCGCGTTTGTAATTCCAGACACGACGCTTGTAACTGGTGCTTGAGTGGTTTGTATAATTTATAAAAATGATCACTTATTTCGTACGGGGTTAAACAAATCCCGGCGACATAAACTGGAACATTATTAGTAACAGCGATGGGATCGAGTAGTGTTGAAGAGTGTTCAGTAACACGTGTTGGTTCATGTATTACATTATTCATATCATTAATTAGTAACATATCTTTAAATGTATGGTTGTTGATGTTTAATTGATCCTCGTTAATTTCTCCTAACACAATAATTTTGTTACAGTACTCGAACGCCTTTTCTATACATATATTAAACATGTTCCAAAACTCGACAGTAGGGTTTGGTTGGCGGTAAACCGTACAAATAAGATATGTCTCATGTTTATTTCTTAATTCTACCCAAAGAGATTCTTCCAAACAATTTTCAATATTCAGCTTACGTTCTGATATTAAATGATCCGATATATAGATGAGCAAGCCCCCTGAATGGCAAGTGTTATCCTTTCTGTATACTGTTGAAAATGATTCTAAGTTAATTTTTTCATTAGACACCGACATATCAAGGTGTGTCTCCGTAAAGCAGAGGATGTCATAGTCAAGCCAATTATCATTTATGTAATCAATCTTATTCCTTATACTTCTAATATTTTGACAAAAAATCGATAAGCAGTTTGAAGTGGTTTCATCGTGTGGACCTGGATTTGTTTCAATATTACCACTTAATAGTAATAGTAGTAATATAAATGCGATACTATCAAAGTTGAGACACGGTAAATCATATAACGAACCGCTTAAGTCTTTCACAAAAATATCACAGCAAGATAATACAGTATTTGTTGCGATAAAGAGTAATACATCCGCTTTATATAATGTGTGATAGAGACAGACCAATAGTCGTCGTATCAGGCCCATTGATATTAATAATACGCAAGTTAGTAATTTACATATATCCGCAATTGGGTCTGAATGAATGAATTCAGTCTTTCTAACTCTACCGTAAGCAACATTGTAAAATAAACCGATAGCCACGCGATAACTTGTCAAACAACTACCCATTTGGGAAAAGTATACATAATGATAATACAATGTGAAAATCACGTGACATTTGGTTTATGAATAATCTAATACAACATCGGATGACCGATCCTGACCCCATATAGCACCCCATCCCCCCGAGAACGGACCCTAGCACAAATAAGACATGAAGTGACAAACTAAACACATATTCAAAAGCAATCATTCAAATTCTAATAGGATAACAATTTTAGTGTTGGAGCAGGAGGAAAAAAATGAAGTATCACATGAAATAGTGAATTCAGTCAATAGACAATGTTGGTAAAGTTGGTGCGCACTCAACTGTCGTTGATTGAATACAATAATATAATAGTCCACTTGTATAGTACGGGTATTACATGATTATGGAGATTAACATATTGCTAATGCACCAGGGACTGAGAGGACGAAATTTACCGCTACCTAACAGTTATTTGTATTCTTTAGTAGGCGGTGCCTTATGTATATTTGTATGACCCGTAAGGCGACAGGTCAATAGGCACCAACTGTATATTTATATAATGATGGGATGAAAATCAATATTCATTAATAAGAATATCAATATCAATATTGTGTGTCAAAAATAATATTTATTTTGGTACCAATGTTGTAAGGAATTAGGTAAATATGCGCATGAGATGTAAAGTTGATGCGGACTCAGCTGACTTTATTACTTGCATACGATTATAGATACATGTAGTTCACTGTAGAAAGGACAGGTCAATCTGTACCAACAATACGGCCATGCACTGGTTGAAATGTATACTACTGCTTGGAAAAATTCAAGTAAAACAAGAAAACAAAAATATTTTGTTGGAGTGATGCAACATGGGGATAATAATATCTGTAAAATGCACAATATATAATATTTTCAATCCATCTAAAGTACTGAATTGTTGAAATCCGAATTATAACATTTGTATCACGGAGTGTGACGGGGATCAGAGAAATGCCAGTTAGTGTTAGACTAAATGGATTAAATACGTGAAACATATCTAGACTGTTATAATGAAACAGTATGATTATACAATGCAGGATATTGTATATGAGTTTGACCAGTGAACCTTGTACTGTGCACACGATAGAAATTGTGTATATTATGCACGTTTGTATCGGACTGTTATAATGAGACAGTATGATTATACAATGCAGGATATTGTATATGAGTTTGACCAGTGAACCTTGTACTGTGCACATGATAGAAAATATGTATATTATGCACGTTTGTATCGGACAAATATATGTCGATGTCAGTAATAATTATGTTGCCGACACATTGGATTAATTATAACTACGTAGGGAACAATACAAACCGAAAGTATTCAACATTTTGAAGTGAACAGGTGAAACTAATTGGGTTTCATACATAACGTATTAACGTCGATCACGTGCAGTGTGTACAATATGTGGAACAAATAATGAATCAATTGTGTGGTACTTTATAATATGAATCGGGAAAAGGTTATATATACAATATGGATAATGAAATATGGATACAACATAAGTGCATTGATTTAGGTTGATCCTTATATGTACTAAAAATGCCTACAAAAGCAAAGTTGTTAGCAGGATGTATTCAGCTGGAAATAGTGGATGGAGGGACTTATCGGATTAATGGTGATTTACGGTACATTTCCATTATTTTAATTGTTGTAATCACTTTGCTAACCAATGTACAGCTAACTTACTGCATTGTTGTGTACTTTCCAAGATAAAAAGTATGTATGCATTTAACGATGTTAAGCAAATACATTATACACATATATTATGACATATGATTTTTCAAATACAATGACATTGATCAATACATTGATAAGGTGAAGCAAACCGTTGCACACTCTTCATACATAATAAAGATTAAAACTACAATAGTCAGTAATCTGTTTGATTGATAGTCTGTATCTAGTCTAGTCATCAACACCCTCCATGACAGCAGATGTATTGCGGTAGGAGGGGTTGGAACGGTTGCCGGTGCTCCACGGGTGTTGCATTGTTGGGTCTGGTAGTAGCGGATCAATGTCGTGTATGCGTCTGATGGTGCGTACTCGATCAGTAGCATTTAGTTTATAGAGAATGCGGCCATCTGATGTCCAGTAACTATCGACTGTGCCACCTTTCCTGGCATTATCCAGTTTTTGGATCATAAACTGTCTTTTCCTCGTTAGATCTTCGGTGACGAATATTTTGACAGTGTCAGAATTATGTGATTTTAGGTTTTTCTTGCTTGCGTACACTCGGTGCTTGATTTTCCATGATTTAAATTTACATAAAATTTGGACACCTCCGTTATATACAGGTCCAATGGGATGAGCACGTTCAATATCGTCCGGTGTAATAGGTGGTGAAACCTTCATGCGTTTGTTGCATATATCAATAACCAGTTGGTCGTAATTCGGACGATGGTTATATTCGGCACTGGGTCCCTCCTTGTCATTGACAACTCCCAGGTCTGATGATGTTTTAGCACGACCAGAAGCTTGTGTACTGGTAGTGGCAGTCGAATTTGATGAAGGGATAATTACCCTATGAAAGCGTAGAGAATTCCTTCTTCCATATTGCTCCAGATCGTCGATGTTGTTTTCTAGTTGATCAATCTGATCGTAAGCATCGTTCAGTTGACCTTTGAGGTTTCCGTTAGCATTCTGGAGACTAATAATATTCTTGTTTTGATTGTCAATTTTGTCAGTTAGGGAGGATAACACTTTACATTGATTGTCTAATTTATTGTTCATTGGTAGTAACCTTGTTTTAAAAATCACAGTTAGAGAGGGCACAATTGCCTCGGATATGGCCGTCATTACCTCTTGACTGCACACTGCAGTTTTGACTAAATCACTTATATCTATTGTCTCTAGGGATTGGTGATCAGTGATATCATCCTCAGGTACTAAGTCTAAATCGTTACTTGAGTTGGTGTCCTTCCTGCGCAGCGGGTGAGGAGAATTTGCATGAGCCCCCTGAGGTCCATCTGATGGACTAACAATTGAATCGATATTCCGTTTCTTGCTGGTGTCGGGAGTTTTATGATTGCGTAGCTCTGCCATTGCTAGTTGTCCCAAAAAGTTCAAAAGTACGAGATTCAACACAAAGGAATTTCAAATCCAATATGGCGCGCTCTTTGTTCCATCAATGACTATTGATTTTTATTAGATTTGTCTATCAAAATTATCCTTTTTACACTTTTTAATGAACGTATAAATCCAACATAATGAGTTAATCCAGCATGATCTATTTTGTAATTATATAAAAGTCGTTAAAGTGATATATTCATTTTTTTCCTCTGCCCACACAAACATTTCAGTACGTTACAGGCGTCATTGTAACCGGAAGTGATATATACATGTTTGAAGTTATCAGATGATTTCAGATTCGAGCGAAGTTTGTACACTTTCTGCCTTGCTCGATATGTGACGAATTTGATAATAATGTCCCTTGGACGTGGGATAGCGTTGTTTCTGGAAGAAGACTGTGGTTTAGGTTTGCCCAACCTATGTGTACGGTCTATTTCATCAAGCTTTATGTTGGCGCCAATTGATGCAATTACGCCCATAACTATATTATCGGTGGATTCGTCCAAAGATTCATTGATACCTGATATTCTAACACAATTTCTCCGACTGTATTGGTTGGACCTGTCTTCTTCTTTTGTTAGATCGTCCACGCGTTGCTCAAGTTGACACACTCGCTCTCGTAGTACTGTGATTTCGTTTGCCTGGGATGCGATCTTTTCCTGCAGACCACCAAGAACACCGTTGACAATGCTGGTTACCAGGCTTGACATTTGATTCTCGAAATTACCTTTTAATACATCTGCGATCCGTACTATCTGATCATTGTCTAAACTGATTGTGCATCCATCAGTCATATCCTGTTGGCTATCAGATGATAGTAACCTTGATATTTTCAAATCTGACATGTCTGCGGGCGATGAAGCCTCTCGCTTCTTGTCCGGTATCGTGCTTATACTCATGACTAGACCAGTGTTCTAGCAGTGTTCACTATGCAGTATAGCTCAAGGTTTACTTAGAGTATGCAGCAAACTGAGATACTGTGCGGATGATAAGATATTGTCTTATATTTTCTTTTCTTTTTTCAAGAATAGAGTGGTGGAACCTATGCTCGGCGTATTCCTATGCTCGACGTATTTTTTCCATTTACATCCGTATTTAAAATATTTAAATAGTTTTAACCAATTTTTTTAGATACTGTCTTATATTTTCTTTTCTTTTTTTCAATAATAAATTATTGCGCTAAAGAGTTAAATTTGGAAATTATTAACCTGCTTTTTTTTTAATTACCATTTGTCAATTACCCCCCCCCCTTATTATGGATTTTTTAACAGAATCACCAATAACTCTGTAAATGGTTGTTTACTAAAATTAGCACTACTGTGCTTTCAAAGTAAAGTAATAACGGTTGTAAACAAACATTCGATACACTATTGCATTATAGGTAAGTCAGGTATAACCTATTAAACAATAAATCACAGTACCTGTAAGCTATCGTATATTGCCTTACCTACTATACCCCCAACGATAACGCGATTCCCGCGAAAAAGATAGCACTGGCTAATATTATTATAAAGGGTAAAATGAAGTTTATTATCATTTATGTATACATTACTTGGCACACATGATTATTTATTACACCCTACGTATTGATGTGGCTTATTCCAAACCTATTTATAGTAATGCTTGTAAATAACAGGTTATCGTTGGGCCATAGTATACAGTAGTGTAATATTCCAACGGTATTATTACTTTACTTTGAAAGCACAGTAGGATAAATTTGCATATGAAGTATAGTATTATTATTCTAACTGAAGGAAACATAAACGCATACATATACTTTAAGCAGTTTGTGCGACGTTAATCCCCCACCCCCCCAAAGTGGGTTTCACTATTCCATTGTTCCGCTACTATGATGCTGGTGTGTGTGTTTTACGTTTATTTATCGTTTGCCCATAATCAGCGACGCCTCCTGAAAAGATTAATCATTTTAGATATTTGGAGGATAGTGCAATGATACAGACAGAGACCCATTCCAGAGTCTCCTCCGGTTCTTTTACGTGCACGGTGTACAGCACCGACACGAGACCTCGGTTTAAAGTCCCATCTGAAAGACTGTTAATTTGCTTAGGGTCAGACGGGGGATCGAACATGGGATCCCTGGATTACCAGTCCAGCTTGCTACCACTGGACAACAGATCCGTCTGTAATTCCAGAAGCATCCATGGTTCGCTTACATACCCGGTTTATTTAACATCGTTACCGGGTGCCCATTTCAAACTATCTACTCCTCGTGTGAGTGCTACTGGCGGAGAGTAGACCACTCGCATTTCCTGGGTAAGCACCAGTACTCAACTCAGCAACCTACGCGACTGACAAATTTGTTTTTATTTACGTTTATTTAACCTCGCATTTGAGCGACGGGCAGCTTACCTAATAAGCGGTTAACCAGTACTTGGTGCACCAACCTCCGTATGAAACTGCCAACTTGTTCATATAAAGATACACGGTCTGAGCGCGGCTCGAACCCGTGACCATCAGTGATGATAGGTTACAGTGGTATACAAGTCAGCGACCGTAACCACTCGATCACAGATAGGTGTATAGTATCGATACATGAGACTTCGGTTTACATATGGAAAACTGTTAATATTATTAGGGTGAGACGGGGGATCGAACATACAAATAATACACACCAGCGGAAGTCGCGATAGCGCAGTGGTAGCGCGTTCACTTCATGTGCGAAAGGTCCGGAGTTCGAGCCTCACTGGAGCCGTTACGATTGTGTCCTTAGGCAAGGCATTTAAATTCCACGTTGCTTCTTCTCTCTCCATCGTGGCGATGGATTCCATCACGAAAGAGGTCTCGAGAGTGATTAATTTATGTTTCGCAATCGAGCTAATATAAATTTGTATAAACCTGTATCATAAATTTATTATTTTTTGAAACCAGTATGCAGACTATGTTCAACGTTACTATAATATTTATCAATGTTCTAATTTTAGCATCATCTTGCATGTCAGACGTTGAAGAGAGTAGCGGAATATTTGCTCTGATAGAAAATATTGATGTGGATTCACTTACTTGTGGAGTAGTTTCGGTAACTAGCTTTCAATTCTGACACACACCTATTGCTAGACTGTATTATGCGAGTATATTTGTGTGTTTTACGTTTATTTATCGTCGCTACCGGTTGCCCATATGAGCGACGCCTCCTGAAGAGATTAGTAATTTTAGATTTTGGAGGATAGTGCATTGATACAGACAGAGACCCATTACAGAGTCTCCTCTGGTTCTTTTACGTGCACGGTGTAAAGCACCGACACGAGACCTCAGTTTAACGTCCCATTTAAAAGACTGTTAATTTTATTAGGGTCAGATGGGGGATCGAACCTGCGATTCTTGGATTACCAGTTCAGCGTGTTACCACTGGACAACAGATACGTCTGTTAAAGTTATTATCACGTGAATGGAATGTCAGGGGAGGTAACTAAACGCACAGAATGGGGCTATGTCTGTCTGACCATATCACCGAAAGGTGTAAACATCGAGTATATTGTAGTTGTAGCTATCTAATATCAGTAGTACTGGCGTCACTTTGGCGCCACTGACTGCGCATGTGTGGCGGCAATTTTGGATTGCGCAACGTTTACTATGGGATGCACACCACTGTATTTTCTCCTTCTTCGTGCTATCATGGCAAATCACCAGTCAAAGTCTCAGTTCCGAACAAGAATACACTTATAATGCACGCAGTTCTGTAAACTACGTGGCTTCTGCTTGATGTAAGACAGCAAGCAGTATATAAGTGGTGGCATCACCATGAAAGTCTTTTACAATGTCCCAATGTAAACAAACACTGGTTGCAAATGGAACGAGTAGGGATCCTAGCTGGCATGTAGGGTTGTTTACTCATCAAAGTGCTGGAGCAAGTATTACTGAAATAAATCACAAATAAATCTTCTTCAAATGAACACAAATGCCACAGATGCACCACAATCACAATAATAAATGCAAACAGTCTCTGGTTCTACAGTAAAACATCATCATATTATAGCCTGCTTGATTGCAAAACTACTTTCTAGGGCACAACAACCCGGAACCAATTCCTTCAGTGGGGTCACACGTATGGCACCAATGACTGCGCCTGCGTGGATGCCATTTTAGATTGAGCAACATTTACTATGCTATCAATGACTGCGCCTGCGTGGAGGCTATGTTAGGTTGCGCAACATTTACTATGCTATCAATAACTGCCCCTGCGTGGAGGCCATTTGGATTGCACAACATTTACTATGCTATCAATGACTGCGCCTGCGTGGAGGCCATTTTGGATTGCGCAACATTTACTATGCTATCAATGACTGCGCCTGCGTGGAGGCCATTTTGGATTCCACAACATTTGCAGATAATTGAATGTCATAAATGTTGTCAGGACGTTTCACACGTGCTTTCAGAAACATATAGGTATGTGTGTCACTAAACATGTCAACTGGTAACGTATCGAGTCGCAATTTTCTGTATTTGTTTTTGAGACATTGTTGTATAGACCCGAAATATCAAATACTAGCTGGTTCCCTGTATTACTACCAGTTGTCGTGTGCCACTAACAATGACTACTGATGTATATTTCTGTGTTTAGGCTGGCGGAAGTATCTACGATATTCAAATACTAGCTGGTTCCCTGTATTACTACCAGTTGTCATGTGCCACTAACAATGACTACTGATGTATATTTCTGTGCTTAGGCTGGCGGAAGTATCTACGATATTCAAATACTAGCTGGTTCCCTGTATTACTACCAGTTGTCATGTGCCACTAACAATGACTACTGATGTATATTTCTGTGTTTAGGCTGGCGGAAGTGTCTACGATATTCAAATACTAGCTGGTTCCCTGTATTACTACCAGTTGTCATGTGCCACTAACAATGACTACTGATGTATATTTCTGTGTTTAGGATGGCGGAAGTATCTACAATATTCAAATACTAGCTGGTTCCCTGTATTACTATCAGTTGTCATGTGACACTAGTAACCTATTTCCAACAACGGTTTCAGTGCAAGACTTCGCCACAACGTAAGTTAATATTATTGTGTTGTTTAGAATAACGTTATATAGTCGTGTTCAAAACGACTGTCACACTTTCTGTCTCTATCTCCCTCTCCCCCTCTCTCCCCCTCTCTACCCCTCTCTCTATCACTCTATATCTATATCTGTATCTGTATCTTCCTATCTATATATTTATCTCTCTATCTTGCTATATATATCTATCTATATATCTCTATCTATCTCCTCACTCTCTCATTATATAACTCTCTCTCTCCCCCCTCTCCCCCTCTCTCCCCTCTCTCTATCACTATATATCTGTATCTTCCTCTCTATATATTTATCTCTCTATCTTGCTATATCTATCTATCTATATATATATCTATCTATCTCCCCACTCTCTCATTATATATCTCTATCTATCTCCCCACTCTCTCATTATATATCTATATCTATCTCCCCACTCTCTCATTATATAACTCTCTCTCTCTCTGTCTCTCTATATATCACCCCTCTCTATATATCACCCTATCTCTATATATCACCCCTCTCTCTATATATCACCCCTCTCTCTATATCACCATTCTCTCTATATATCACCCCTCTCTCTATATATCACCCCTCTCTCTATATTATCTCCCCACTCTCTCATTATATATCTCCCCTCTCTCTATATATCACCCTTCTCTCTATATATCACCCCTCTCATTATATATATATCTCTCTCTCTGTCTCTCTATATATATCACCCTCTCTCTCTATCACCCCTCTCTCTATATATCACCCCTATCTCTCTATCACCCCTCTCTCTCTCTATCACCCCTCTCTATATATATCTCCCCACTCTCTCTATCACCCCTCTCTCTATATATCTCCCCACTCTCTCTATCACCCCTCTCTCTCTATCACCCCTCTCTCTATATATCTCCCCACTCTCTCTATCACCCCTCTCTCTATATATCTCCCCACTCTCTCTATCACCCCTCTCTCTATATATCTCCCCACTCTCTCTATCACCCCTCTCTCTCTATCACCCCTCTCTCTATATATCTCCCCACTATCTCTATCACCCCTCTCTCTATATATCTCCCCACTCTCTCTATCACCCCTCTCTCTATATATCTCCCCACACTCTCTATCACCCCTCTCTCTATATATCACCCCTCTCTCTATATATCTCCCCACTCTCTCTATCACCCCTCTCTCTATATATATATATCCCCACTCACTCTATCACCCCTCTCTCTATATATCTCCCCACTCTCTCTATCACCCCTCTCTCTATATATCACCCCTCTCTCTATATATCTCCCCACTCTCTCTATCACCCCTCTCTCTATATATCTCCCCACTCTCTCTATCACCCTCTCTCTCTATCACCCCTCTCTCTATATATCTCCACACTCTCTCTATCACCCCTCTCTCTATCTATCTCCCCACACTCTCATTATATATCTCTATCTATCTCCCCACTCTCTCATTATATATATATATATATATATATATATATATATATCTCTCTTTCTCTCTTTCTCTCTCCCGTTCTCTCTCTCTCCCGTTCTCTCTCTCCCGTTCTCTCTCTCTCCCGTTCTCTCTCTCTCTCTCTCTCTCTCTCTCTCTCTCTCTCTCCCTCTCCCGTTCTCTCTCTCTCCCGTTCTCTCTCTCTCTCTCCCGCTCTCCCTCTCTCTCTCTATATATATATACTTAAGGTCCATGAAGATATAGTTTCTACGGCCTATGCAAATAGTCAGAACACGGATAAGATTTGATCTTGGCGGCCATTTTGTTTGACAGGTTTTTTATATGGCAATTTCAGGATTGTCCTCATTGTGACGGGATAAAAAATAAATAAATATGTTATGAAGAAAACGCTACCAAATAATATAATAAAATAATATCTTGTTTGGTTTCGAAAATACAACAACCAAAGAAAATTAATATATTTTCAAACAAGTCCAATTTTTTATCAAAAGCACTCAACGCTTTGAGCGTCATATTATTTACGAACACAATGAAAAGTACCTGCTGTTCTCTCCTAGTCGATTTCCTAGGGTACGATGCGTATGGCTGGCTGGGATTACGGTGCGTCTGTCCGGCTGGAGGTACGGTGTGTATGACGGGCTGGGGGTACGGTGTGTATGTCTGGCTGGAGGTACGGTGTGTATGTCTGGCTGGAGGTACGGTGTCTATGTTTGGCTGGAGGTACGGTGTGTATGGCTGGCTGGGGGTACGGTGTGTATGTCTGGCTGGGGGTACGGTGTGTATGTCTGGCTGGGGGTACGGTATGTATGGCTGACTGGGGGTACGGTGTGCATGTCTGGCTGGGGGTACGGTGTGTATGTCTGGCTGGAGGTACGGTGTGTATGGCTGACTGGGGGTACGGTGTCTATGTCTGGCTGGAGGTACGGTGTGTCTGTCTGGCTGGGGGTACGGTGTGTATGTCTGGCTGGGGGTACGGTGTGTATGTCTGGCTGGGGGTACGGTGTGTATGTCTGGCTGGAGGTACGGTGTGTCTGTCTGGCTGGGGGTACGGTGTGTATGTCTGGCTGGGGGTACGGTGTGTATGTCTGGCTGGGGGTACGGTATGTATGGCTGACTGGGGGTACGGTGTGCATGTCTGGCTGGGGGTACGGTGTGTATGTCTGGCTGGAGGTACGGTGTGTATGGCTGACTGGGGGTACGGTGTCTATGTCTGGCTGGAGGTACGGTGTGTCTGTCTGGCTGGGGGTACGGTGTGTATGTCTGGCTGGGGGTACGGTGTGTATGTCTGGCTGGGGGTACGGTGTGTATGTCTGGCTGGAGGTACGGTGTGTCTGTCTGGCTGGGGGTACGGTGTGTATGTCTGGCTGGGGGTACGGTGTGTATGTCTGGCTGGGGGTACGGTGTGTATGTCTGGCTGGAGGTACGGTGCGTATGTCTGGCTGGAGGTACGGTGCGTATGTCTGGCTGGGGTACGGTGTGTATGTCTGGCTGGGGGTACGGTGTGTATGTCTGGCTGCTGGAGGTACGGTGCGCATGTCTGGCTGGAGGTACGGTGTGTATGGCTGACTGGGGGTACGGTGTGTATGTCTGGCTGGAGGTACGGTGTGTCTGTCTGGCTGGGGGTACGGTGTGTATGTCTGGCTGGGGGTACGGTGTGTATGTCTGGCTGGAGGTACGGTGCGTATGTCTGGCTGGAGGTACGGTGCGTATGTCTGGCTGGGGGTACGGTGTGTATGTCTGGCTGGGGGTACGGTCTGTATGTCTGGCTGGAGGTACGGTGCGTATGTCTGGCTGGAGGTACGGTGTGTATGGCTGACTGGGGGTACGGTGTGTATGTCTGGCTGGAGGTACGGTGTGTCTGTCTGGCTGGGGGTACGGTGCGCATGTCTGGCTGGAGGTACGTATGGCTGACTGGGGGTACGGTGTGTATGTCTGGCTGGAGGTACGGTGTGTCTGTCTGGCTGGGGGTACGGTGTGTATGTCTGGCTGGGGGTACGGTGTGTATGTCGGCTGGAGGTACGGTGCGTATGTCAGGCTGGAGGTACGGTGCGTATGTCTGGCTGGGGGTACGGTGTGTATGTCTGGCTGGGGGTACGGTCTGTATGTCTGGCTGGAGGTACGGTGCGTATGTCTGGCTGGAGGTACGGTGTGCATGGCTGACTGGGGGTACGGTGTGTATGTCTGGCTGGAGGTACGGTGTGTCTGTCTGGCTGGGGGTACGGTGTGTATGTCTGGCTGGGGGTACGGTGTATGTAGTCTGGCTGGGGGTACGGTGTGTATGTCTGGCTGGGGGTACGGTGTGTATGTCTGGCTGGAGGTACGGTGCGTATGTCTGGCTGGGGGTACGGTGTGTATGTCTGACTGGGGGTACGGTGTGTACGGCTGGCTGGGGGTACGGTGTGTATGTCTGGCTGGGGGTACGGTGCGTATGTCTGGCTGGGGGTACGGTGTGTATGGCTGGCTGGGGATACGGTACGTATGTCTGGCTGGGGGTACGGTGTGTATGTCTGGCTGGGGTACGGTGCGTATGTCTGGCTGGGGGTACGGTGTGTATGACGGGCTGGGGGTACGGTGTGTATGTCTGGCTGGGGATACGGTACGTATGTCAGGCTGGGGGTACGGTGTGTATGTCTGGCTGGGGTACGGTGCGTATGTCTGGCTGGGGGTACGGTGTGTATGACGGGCTGGGGGTACGGCGTGTATGTCTGGCTGGAGGTACGGCGTGTATGTCTGGCTGGAGGTACGGTGTGTATGTCTGGCTGGAGGTACGGTGTGTATGGCTGGCTGGTGGTACGGTGTGTATGTCTGGCTGGGGGTATGGTGTGTATGTCTGGCTGGAGGTACGGTATGTATGGCTGACTGGGGGTACGGTGTGTATGTCTGGCTGGGGGTACGGTGTGTATGTCTGGCTGGAGGTACGGTGTGTATGGCTGACTGGGGGTACGGTGTGTATATCTGGCTGGGGGTACGGTGTGTATGTCTGGCTGGGGGTACGGTGTGTACGGCTGGCTGGGGGTACGGTGTGTATGTCTGGCTGGGGGTACGGTGCGTATGTCTGGCTGGGGTACGGTGTGTATGGCTGGCTGGGGATACGGTACGTATGTCTGGCTGGGGGTACGGTGTGTATGTCTGGCTGGGGGTACGGTGCGTATGGCGGGCTGGGGGTACGGTGTGTATGTCTGGCTGTGGGTACGGTGTGTATGTCTGGCTGGAGGTACGATGTGTATGTCTGGCTGGGGGTACGGTGTGTATGTCTGGCTGGGGGTACGGTGTGTATGTCTGGCTGGGGTACGGTGTGTCTGGCTGGGCTGGGGGTACGGTGTGTATGTCTGGCTGGGGGTACGGTGTGTATGTCTGGCTGGGGGTACGGCGTGTATGGCTGGCTTGGGGTACGGTGTGTATGGCTGGCTGGGGGTACGGTGTGTATGTCTGGCTGGGGGTACGGTGTGTATGTCTGGCTGGGGGCACGGCATGTCTAGCGTCAGCGCCAGTAGCTTCAATGTAAATGTGGTAAGCTCTTCAGAAATGGAGGATGTAAAGGTATCAGTCGTTCTTTCAGTAGCGTCAATGTAAATGTGGTAAGCTCTTCAGAAATGGAGGATGTAAAGGTATCAGTCGTTCTTTCAGTAGCGTCAATGTAAATGTGGTAAGCTCTTCAGAAATGGAGGATGTAAAGGTATCAGTCGTTCTTTCAGTAGCGTCAATCTAAATGTTGTAAGCTCTTCAGAAATGGAGGATGTAAAGGTATCAGTCGTTCTTTCAGTAGCGTCAATGTAAATGTGGTAAGCTCTTCAGAAATGGAGGATGTAAAGGTATCAGTCGTTCTTTCAGTAGCGTCAATATAAATGTGGTAAGCTCTTCAGAAATGGAGGATGTAAAGGTATCAGTCGTTCTTTCAGTAGCGTCAATGTAAATGTGGTAAGCTTTTCAGGAATGGAGGATGTAAAGGTATCAATCGTTTTTTCAGGGGCGTGCTCTCCAGCCAGGAGCATCACGAAAACCCACATGGCGTTAAATTCCAGGCGTTTGAAGCTGATGGGAATAACTCTCCGGCAAGAACAGTGGAAATGGGACAAGACATTATACTACGGATGATTTATAATACGGAAGACATTGAGTCGATTGCCACATCAGGTAATTATTCCTTCACCCTAGCCTGGGTTCCAATCTGTCGATATTTCACTTTTTAGCTTCTGGCAAAATGACATTGATATCACCAGAGTGTGCGTGATTTACGTTTATTTATCGTCGCTACCGGTTGCCCATATGAGCGACACCTCCTGAAGAGATTAGTCATTTTAGATTTTTGGAGGATAGTGCAATGATACAGACAGAGACCCATTGCAGAGTCTCCTCTGGTTCTTTTACGTGCACGGTGTAAAGCACCGACACGAGCCCTCGGTTTAACGTCCCATCTGAAAGACTGTTAATTTTATTCAGATGTGGGATCGAAGCTGCCAGTCCAACGTGTTAACCACTGGACTAGTCCAGTGGGGGGGGGGGGCAACGCGCTCCATTATGCTTATATTATATTAGTCATTTTATGGTTGGAGGACAATACAATATTCAGAAGACGCCTCAATTCCAGAAGCATCCTCTGATTCTTTTACATGCCCAGAGGATAGTGCAATGATACAGACAGAGACGCATTTCAGAGTATCCTCTTGTTCTTTTACCGATACATGAGACCTCGGTTATCGGAGTATCATCTGAACGACTGGTAATATTATCATGATCAGACGGTGGATCGAACTTGCGACCCATGGATTCGCAGTTCAGCGTGTTAACCACTGGACCGCTGACCCGTCTACGAACGGTGTGTTTTACAGACAAAGTATACTTACAGCGACACTACATCGGTGAAAACGCACATTTATACAGAATGTAATTTCGTATTATATGGTATAATTCTTTTCCAAATATTTGCCTCAAAAACTGTGTATTTCATCTAATAAACAAGCGTCGTATACGCGGTTTGTTGACATAACAAAATAATGTAAACAGGGTCGACATGCATGAGTAATACAACCTGTGTATCACGAATAACGAGATTTATGGCACATATACACCGGTATATCTCACATTTGTGCATATGCATATTTATTTGTAGACTAATGTTAGTTAAATTTATCATCTCTAAGCGACAGTATCACGCGTTTAGTATTGACTACAATGACAAAGAAATGTCAATTCAGGAGCGTGGATGACAGGTATATGAAATCCTACATTCACTTTTGAAAGTTTGTAGACCACAAACACATTGTTTATTGATTGTATATTTGTGTTCGAATGTATTCGGAAGAATTTGTAGTAGCAATGCATTTATACATGAACAATTCATTTTTTTTTGATGTTGGTGAGCCCTGATATAAGATGGAGAGTTACTGCAGCTTAGACTGTATTTAGACGGGTCAGTTGTTCAGTGGTTACCAGGCTGTCCGATTAGCGCGGTGGTTAGCGCGCTCGCTTCTCACCAATGCGACCCGGGTTCGATCCTCGGACAGGGAAGTATGTGAGATGGTAAGGTGGTCGCCAGATCGGACAGGTGGGTTTTCTCCGGGTACTCCGGTTTCCTCCCACACGAATGACCACATATACGCCTTCATCCGCGCCAACGAGAGTGATATATATAAGTTGTTAAAACTTGCTTTGCAATCATTGTAAAATAAATAAAGTTTATAATAGTGGTTACCACGATGTACTGCGAATCGAAGTTCGATACCCCATCTGACCATAATAATATTAACAGTATTTGAAATGGGACTGTTAACTGAGGTCTCATGCATCAGTGCGCTCTATGCACCGGGCCTGTTAGCCTGGGTTCCAGTCGGTCGATTTTTCACTAACTTACTTCTGGCAAAATGACATTATCAGAAATTCAATATAGCCCAATGTAATTGCCTCGGTGTAAAAACTATATGTATATGAATGACCAGACAAAATATATCAACGACTGTTTCCATGCTACGGGCATGTAAGAGAATCAATCATCAATGCTTCTGTATCTGGTATAATCTTCCAAAAAATAAACTGACTACTGGATGTGTCGACCAGATTAAAGCAGCATTACATCGTATGAAATAAAAGATATTTGAAAAATTCATTTTTTACGTATGGGTAGCAATGCTGCTACACATTATAACATTATACTTTGAATGCTTATGTTCATTTGGTAAACTGTTTTTTTTGCGATAACCGAAATTAGGACTTTCCGAGTCGGTCGGTCACGCACTTGTTTACAACCGGAACGCATCGTCCGCAATTGTTTACATTCTGAATGCATCGTCCCCATTTGTCCCACGTTGTTTTTTTAAATTAAATTACTTGATATGTTGATTCATACCTTTGTTAGCTAAGTCTTTTAGGAACATTTCTACATCCCCGCGAGGGGTTCGACATTAGAGGAAGATAGATAGATTGTCTTTCATGTTCAAAATATATACGTTGTTTTCTACATCCTCTGTTGTTTCACGCATGCGTACTGTGCGTGTTTCACTTCGTGTGTTGATAAACAAATTCGCGTATACGACGGTTTAGATTTATTGGAATTTTATCGTTTATGAGCGACTATTATAAACACACACACATTAGTATTTATATTTTACCCAAAACATCCTTTATTACGATGTAATGCTGCTTTAACCTAGGGGAAGACGATAAATATGTTAAAAAACAAGCTTAGAATGTATGTGATTAATTTTATTCTCAGGTACAGATAACATGGGCTGGATCTTTCACACCGTGTTTACAACGCAAAGCGCCGTCGATGCTAAACTTGTTTTGCAAATTATTACACCTGGTCTCGGCACCAAAGTTCACATCACCGGCATACTCCCCGGAAATACAATAGACATTTGGGCGTCAGTCAAACATGACTCAGCGGTATGTATTTGCTCGTTTATATTCAGGTTAACGTCCACAGCTATGGTCATAAAGCAACACCTCAGCTTTATTCATGGGGGGGGGGGGTTAGAATGCATTATAATTAAATGCACGATACTGTCGTTTAGAGATAATTGAAATCAGATTTTACATGACTACTACTTTTTTATTACACCAACTTGCACCGTGTCACACGTGTCATTTATTTTTCACCGTTTACCTGGCTTCAATGACACTATTTACCTGTATTATTGTTTTTGTTATGAAACAAATCAAAAGCGAAATACAACTAACAATGTCTCGAATTTTGTTACTGCAAATTGTAACAATAAATCCAATAAATGTTTTCATGTATTTTTCCTCGATTCAACTTTAAATTCAAGATGGCGGTAGATTTGTGTATCGACTCACGACGTATAGTCGTCAATGTATTCATCCGCGCAAAAACACGGCTGCCAGCTATTTTAATTTCTCCAATTTGTGTTTGTTTTTCACCAATTAGCATAACATAAAAAGAAAATGTGTTTGTTTTGAGTGAATATGGAATATATCTCACCTCGAAGTGAACAAATATCCTCTATTTATTAGACTAAGTGTAAGATATGATATTTTATTTCACGGAGTAATCACGGAAATTAAATTTCCACGAGTGACGTTATAAACGAATAAACACACTGAGGTTCTTTTCTTTTATGATTTCCAATGAATTTTGCTAATATAATATTTGTTATCAAATTTAATTCATTTTAAAGAAGACTTCATCTTCCACTTTTTTGAAACAGTGAACTACGGCATTTTCTCTGTCACTGCTTCAGTTTCGTATTCCTCCGCGGTTGGATATACTTTTAATTATAATACTGGCAATTACGAATAGCTAATTATAAATTGGATTCGTTTTGTCTGTAGTTTTCAATTTTGACAGCAATCAGAAACTAATTTGAAAATTATACCGGAGCTATACCGATTATAGAAACTTACACCGACGTTCACACTACCATAAGTGGCTGTGTGGTTGTGTAGTGTAGTACAAGGAGGCTCCCGATAGGGCAGTCAATATGAATACAACTGGAAAACAAATACTACATTAGTCAAACTCATTGGAAATACGCTACTCGTGGAAATACATATTTCGATCATCATTCGATGAAATAGAATCGTATCTTACACTAATAACCACACATATCATCTATATCTCTGGTGTATTAATATAATATTGTGTCAGGTTTCCTTCATTTGTATATCTATACTGACCACTTTACTTGCAACAAATTGGACCAAAAGACCACATATATACAAACAATAAGTAAAATAAACCAAAACAATAATTCAATTTATTTGAACGTTGATTACCTAGGAAGAATGTTATGTTATGTTATATTTCGGGTTTTACGCCGGCATCAGCACCATTTCGGGCTATATCGCCGGCGGGCAGTTTACATTACAAGTTCACCTTTCCTGGGCAGGCTCCAGTGGTTAACCAGTACTTGGGTGCATCAACCTCCGTAAGAAACTGCCAACTTTTTCATATAAATGAGACACAGACTGAGCGTGGCTCGAACCCGTGACCATCAGTGATGATAGGTTACAGTGGTATACAAGTCAGCCACCTTAACCACTCGACCACGGAGGCGGACAAGAATGATGTGTAAGTGCAAACACTTATGTGGAAGTATTGATAGCGCAGTGGTAGCGCATTCGCTTCATGTGCGAAACGCCTGGAGTTCGAGCCCCGTTGGAGCCGTTACGATTGTGACTTTAGGCAAATCATTTAAATTCCACGTTGTCTCTTCTCTCTCCCTCGTAGCGATTGATTCCATCAGGAATGTGGTATCGAGAGTGATTAATATAAGTTGTAAGAACTTGTTTCGCAATCGAACTAAAATAAATTTGTATAAACTAATGTCTATAAAATCAAATGTTCAGTTTTTATATTTTATTTATTTTACAAAGATTGCGAAGCAAGTTTTCACAACTTATATTAATCACTCTCGTTGGCTCGGATGAGAGCTTATATGTGGAAATTCATGTGGGAGGAAACCGGAGTACCCATAGAAAACCCACCTGTCCGATCTGGCGACCATCATACCATCTCACATATTTCCCTGTCCGATGATCGAACCCGGGTCGCATTGGTGAGAAGCGAGCGCGCTAACCACTGTGCTAACCATTCGTTCAGTTGCTTTGCGCAGTGAGTTTCTCCACCATAGTGAGAAAGGATAATTAGTAACGTAACAGACGGTAGTTATTGAGACTTGAAATTAAGTTTCTCTCTCCCTCATGGCGACGGATTCCATCTTCAACTACTAATTTAATGTTGTAAAAATTTGCTTCACAATCGAGCTCAAATAAATTTGTATAAAATAAAAAGAAATTATATGTTTCCACAACTCATTGTAGGCAGAGATCACAATCCCGGTACCGTACCAGGCAACAGACTCGACACTGGCGTCCTGGACAGTTGTTTCCACGGGGCTGAAAATTGAAGCAAGGGATGATATAATTGGCGTGCTAGTTAGAAGCAGTGCCGGTGCGAGCAAAGGCAGTGATTTCGTCGTATTTCCGGATGATATACTGGGAGATAATTACAGACCGTTTTCCTCAAACTTTGGTGTGTAAAATTATTAATATATACTTAGAGGTTATTATTATATATATATTGACATGACCCACCGCAGCCGTTTAATAACTTCTTTATTGCATACATAGCCGTATGTTTCTTCTGCTGTTATTTGCTTATTTTGCTCAGCCATTTTACCGTCAAGAGACAACAATCTGTCAGACAACGACTTTAGTGTTGCTTCGGCGGCCATGTTTACACAATGTAGTTACTATGTTGTTGCTACCTGTGACACGTGCTCGTGATTCGTTCTCGACGCGTGCCGGTCCAATATCGGATATTGGTCCGGCAGAGCCGAAAATCGAAATATATTGCCCGCGTCGACCAGATATGTTGCTTTTCTACCATTAAATGTGTTACTATTTATAGTAACGTATGCAATAATAGTATATACCGTCATCTCATAAATTCTTATACGGCCACACGTTTAATAACACCTCGAAGGATTTTGATTGGTCGCGGCATGACACTGACAGCTTGCAATAGACATTATAAATTGTTATTAACGTTTGTTATTAAAATATTGTTATTGTTATATATATACCGGCATCTCATATATTCTTATACGGCACAGACGGATCTGTAGTCCAGTGGTAACACGTTGGACTGGTAATCCAGGGATCGCAGGTTCGATCCCCCGTCTGACCCTAATAAAATTAACAGTCTTTCAGATGGGACGTTAAACCGAGGTCTCCTGTCGGTGCTTTATACCGTGCACGTAAAAGAACAAGGGGATACTCTGGAATGGGACCCTGTCTGTATCATGCACTATCCTAGCCACGCCGAGGCCATCACTCACCAGGCCCATAATCACTCACCAGGCCCGTAGCCACACCGAGGCAGCTGCCACCTCGGTTAAAATTCCCAAAGCAAACAAACATAAATGATAAAGTAAATAAATAAAATGCAAACTGTATCCCTTTGCTGTATAAAATGTTGACTGCTAGAGATCTGAAAGGTCAGTACATAATTATAATTCTAAACTAATTAAATCAGAAAACGCAGGAAATCGCTTCTATATCCCAACAATTTTAATGGAACATGCACACGGACCCCCCTGGATTGCCTCGGTTGAAATTTCCCCCTGGCTACGGTACTGCTCACATATATGGATGGACTTTGTTTTATTATACGGTGGTAATCGTCCATGATCGCTGGTATAGCGCCAGAGCGTTGTGCGAACGCTGGTAATCGTCGGTGATCGTCGGTAATCGTCGGTGATCGTCGGTGATCGTCGGTGATTGTCGGTGATCGTCGGTGATCGGCAGAGAACGCTGGTAATTGTCGGTGATCGTCGGTGATCGTCGGTGATCGGCAGAGAACGCTGGTCCAATAAACAAGTTTTGAACATGCACAAAAGTTCTCATGGAGACCAACGTTCTTCAACGTTTAATGTCAATCGCTCGAGAACGCTGAAGAACGTTCGTGGAATGTTTTAGTAACATTCGCCGAACGTTGCACGCGTTCGGCTATCGTTAGTCAGTCGTTACCCTAGCGTCACTTGGTTATTAGTAATCGTTTGCTTTGCAGTGAACGACTCACTGGCTACCTGTCAACGACCACAGAACGGATCCCTAGCGCAATAACGTCATTTGGCGTTCACACGTCAGCAAAACGCTATTATGTCGTTATCAATACGTTAGTTACACGCTCAACACGCTCGTCTAACGTTGACTAATCGTTCGTCGCGCGCCAGTGACACGTCAGCACACGTTAATAGTTTTCAGAGGTGTCTTACTTGATCGCTGTTACACGCTTCTCATGCGTTAGTCACACGCTAGTCATGTGTTAGTCACACGTTCGTCACACGCCAGACATGTTCAACTCGCCTTAGAACGTTCGAAAATTGAACGATTAGAACGTTCAGAGAACGTTGACCAGAACATCATGGTGTGACGGACGCTTTGAGAGGATTTTATTTCATCGAATGGTAACAGAGAGGCGTTAGGATAATATTATAATAGTTGTTATCAAATTTAATTAATTTTAACTGCCCCTGTCGGGAGCCTCATTTCTCTACAATACACAACCACACAACCACTTATGTTAGTGTGAACGTAGGTAATACAAACTTCGGGTATAATTTAACGATGTATGTTTTGTGTGTACTATATATGCTTTGTGTGTGTACTATATGTGCTTTGTGTGTGTGCTATGTGTGTTTGGTGTTTGTTATGTATGCTTTGTGTGTGCTATGTGTGTTTTGTGTGTGTGCTATGTGTGCTTTGTGTGTGTGTGTGCTATATATGTTGTGTGTGTGCTATGTGTGTTTTGTGTGTGCTATGTGTGCTTTGTGTGTGCTATATATGTTGTGTGTGTGCTATGTGTGTTTTGTGTGTGTGTGTGTGTGTGTGTGTGCTATATATGTTGTGTGTGTGCTATGTGTGTTTTGTGTGTGCTATGTATGTTTTGTTGTGTGTGCTATGTATGTTGTGTGTGTGCTATGTGTGTTTGTGTGTGTTATGTGTGTTTGTGTGTGTGCTATGTTGTTTGTGTGTGTGCTATGTATGTTTTGTGTGTGCTATGTATGTTTTGTGTGTGCTATGTATGTTTTGTGTGTGCTATGTATGTTTTGTGTGTGCTATGTATGTTTGGTGTGTGCTATGTATGTTTTGTGTGTGCTATGTATGTTTTGTGTGTGTGCTATGTATGTTTTGTGTGTGCTATGTATGTTTTGTGTGTGCTATGTATGTTTTGTGTGTGCTATGTATGTTTTGTGTGTGTCTATGTATGTTTTGTGTGTGCTATGTATGTTTTGTGTGTGCTATGTATGTTTTGTGTGTGCTATGTATGTTTTGTGTGTGCTATGTATGTTGTGTGTGTGCTATGTATGTTTTGTGTGTGCTATGTATGTTTTGTGTGTGTGCTATGTATGTTGTGTGTGTGCTATGTATGTTTTGTGTGTGCTATGTATGTGTTGTGTGCTATGTATGTTTTGTGTGTGTGCTATGTATGTTTTGTATGTGCTATGTATGTTTTGTGTGTGTGCTATGTATGTTTTGTGTGTGCTATGTATGTTTTGTGTGTGCTATGTATGTTTTGTGTGTGCTATGTATGTTTTGTGTGTGCTATGTATGTTTTGGTGTGTGCTATGTATGTTTTGTGTGTGCTATGTATGTTTTGTGTGTGTGCTATGTATGTTTTGTGTGTGCTATGTATGTTTTGTGTTGTGCTATGTATGTTTTGTGTGTGTGCTATGTATGTTTTGTGTATGTGCTATGTATGTTTTGTGTGTGCTATGTATGTTTTGTGTGTGCTATGTATGTTTTGTGTGTGCTATGTATGTTTTGTGTGTGCTATGTATGTTTTGTATGTGCTATGTATGTTTTGTGTGTGTGCTATGTATGTTTTGTGTGTGCTATGTATGTTTTGTGTGTGCTATGTATGTTTGTGTGTGCTATGTATGTTTTGTGTGTGCTATGTATGTTTTGTGTGTGCTATGTATGTTGTGTGTGTGCTATGTATGTTTTGTGTGTGCTATGTATGTTTTGTGTGTGCTATGTATGTTTTGTGTGTGCTATGTATGTTTTGTGTGTGCTATGTATGTTTTGTGTGTGCTATGTATGTTTTGTGTGTGCTATGTATGTTTTGTGTGTGCTATGTATGTTTTGTGTGTGCTATGTATGTTTTGTGTGTGCTATGTATGTTTTGTGTGTGCTATGTATGTTTTGTGTGTGTGCTATGTATGTTTTGTGTGTGCTATGTATGTTTTGTGTGTGTGCTATGTATGTTTTGTGTGTCTATGTATGTTTTGTGTGTGCTAGTATGTTTTGTGTGTGTGCTATGTATGTTTTGTGTGTGCTATGTATGTTTTGTGTGTGCTATGTATGTTTTGTGTGTGCTATGTATGTTTTGTGTGTGCTATGTATGTTTTGTGTGTGTGCTATGTATGTTTTGTGTGTGTGCTATGTATGTTTTTGTGTGCTATGTATGTTTTGTGTGTGTGCTATGTATGTTTTGTATGTGCTATGTATGTTTTGTGTGTGCTATGTATGTTTTGTGTGTGCTATGTATGTTTTTTGTGTGCTATGTATGTTTTGTTGTGTGCTATGTATGTTTTGTGTGTGCTATGTATGTTTTGTGTGTGTGCTATGTATGTTTTGTGTGTGCTATGTATGTTTTGTGTGTGTCTATGTATGTTGTGTGTGTGCTATGTATGTTTTGTGTGTGTGCTATGTATGTTTTGTTGTGTGCTATGTATGTTGTGTGTGTGCTATGTATGTTTTGTGTGTGTGCTATGTATGTTTTGTGTGTGCTATGTATGTTTTGTGTGTGCTATGTATGTTTTGTGTGTGTGCTATGTATGTTTTGTGTGTGCTATGTATGTTTTGTGTGTGCTATGTATGTTTTGTGTGTGTGCTATGTATGTTTTGTGTGTGTGCTATGTATGTTTTGTGTGTGCTATGTATGTTTTGTATGTGCTATGTATGTTTTGTGTGTGCTATGTATGTTTGTGTGTGCTATGTATGTTTTGTGTGTGCTATGTATGTTTTGTGTGTGCTATGTATGTTTTGTGTGTGTGCTATGTATGTTTTGTGTGTGTGCTATGTATGTTTTGTGTTGTGCTATGTATGTTTTGTGTGTGTGCTATGTATGTTTTGTATGTGTTATGTATGTTTTGTGTGTGCTATGTATGTTTTGTGTGTGCTATGTATGTTTTTTGTGTGCTATGTATGTTTTGTTGTGTGCTATGTATGTTTTGTGTGTGCTATGTATGTTTTGTGTGTGTGCTATGTATGTTTTGTGTGTGCTATGTATGTTTTGTGTGTGCTATGTATGTTGTGTGTGTGCTATGTATGTTTTGTGTGTGTGCTATGTATGTTTTGTTGTGTGCTATGTATGTTTTGTGTGTGCTATGTATGTTTTGTGTGTGTGCTATGTATGTTTTGTGTGTGCTATGTATGTTTTGTGTGTGCTATGTATGTTTTGTGTGTGTGCTATGTATGTTTTGTGTGTGCTATGTATGTTTTGTGTGTGCTATGTATGTTTTGTGTGTGTGCTATGTATGTTTTGTGTGTTGTGCTATGTATGTTTTGTGTGTGCTATGTATGTTTTGTGTGTGCTATGTATGTTTGTGTGTGTGCTATGTATGTTTTGTGTGTGCTATGTATGTTTTGTATGTGCTATGTATGTTTTGTGTGTGTATGTATGTTTGTATGTGTTATGTATGTTTTGTGTGTGCTATGTATGTTTTGTGTGTGCTATGTATGTTTTGTGTGTGTGGCTATGTATGTTGTGTGTGTTGTGCTATGTATGTTTTGTGTGTGCTATGTATGTTTTGTGTGTGCTATGTATGTTTTGTGTGTGCTATGTATGTTTTGTGTGTGTGCTATGTATGTTTTGTGTGTGCTATGTATGTTTTGTGTGTGTGCTATGTATGTTTTGTGTGTGCTATGTATGTTTTGTGTGTGTGCTATGTATGTTTTGTGTGTGCTATGTATGTTTTGTGTGTGTGCTATGTATGTTTTGTGTGTGCTATGTATGTTTTGTGTGTGTGCTATGTATGTTTTGTGTGTGTCTATGTATGTTTTGTGTGTGCTATGTATGTTTTGTGTGTGTGCTATGTATGTTTTGTGTGTGCTATGTATGTTTTGTGTGTGTGTGCTATATAAGTTTTGTGTGTATGTGCTATGTATGTTTTGTGTGTGCTATGTATGTTTTGTGTGTGTGCTATGTATGTTTTGTATGTGCTAGGTATGTTTTTGTGTGTGCTATGTATGTTTTGTATGTGCTATGTATGTTTTTTGTGTGCTATGTATGTTTTGTGTGTGCTATGTATGTTTTGTGTGTGTGCTATGTATGTTTTGCGTGTGCTATGTATGTTTTGTGTGTGTGCTATGTATGTTTTGTGTATGTGCTATGTATGTTTTGTGTATGTGCTATGTATGTTTTGTGTGTGTGCTCTGTATGTTTTGTGTATGTGCTATGTATGTTTTGTGTGTGCTATGTATGTTTTGTGTGTATGCTATGTATGTTTTGTGTGTGTGCTAGGTATGTTTTGTGTGTGCTATGTATGTTTTGTGTGTGAGCTATGTATGTTTTGTGTGTGTGCTATGTATGTTTTGTGTGTGTGCTATGTATGTTTTGTGTGTGCTATGTATGTTTTGTGTTGTGCTATGTATGTTTTGTGTGTGCTATGTATGTTTTGTGTGTGCTATGTATGTTTTGTGGTGTGCTATGTATGTTTTGTGTGTGCTATGTATGTTTGTGTGTGTGCTATGTATGTTTTGTGTGTGTGCTATGTATGTTTTGTGTGTGTGCTATGTATGTTTTGTGTGTGTGCTATGTATGTTTTGTGTGTGCTATGTATGTTTTGTGTGTGCTATGTATGTTTTGTGTGTGTGCTATGTATGTTTTGTGTGTGTGCTATGTATGTTTTGTGTGTGTGCTATGTATGTTTTGTGTGTGTGCTATGTATGTTTTGTGTGTGTGCTATGTATGTTTTGTGTGTGTGCTATGTATGTTTTGTGTGTGTGCTATGTATGTTTTGTGTGTGCTATGTATGTTTGTGTGTGTGCTATGTATGTTTTGTTGTGTGCTATGTATGTTTTGTGTGTGCTATGTATGTTTTGTGTGTGAGCTATGTATGTTTTGTGTGTGTGCTATGTATGTTTTTTATGTGCTATGTATGTTTTGTGTGTTCTATGTATGTTTTGTGTGTGCTATGTATGTTTTGTGTGTGTGCTATGTATGTTTTGTGTGTGCTATGTATGTTTTGTGTGTGCTATGTATGTTTTGTGTGTGCTATGTATGTTTGTATGTGTTATGTATGTTTTGTGTGTGCTATGTATGTTTTGTGTGTGCTATGTATGTTTTGTGTGTGTGTGCTATATATGTTGTGTGTGTATGTGCTATGTATGTTTTGTGTGTGCTATGTATGTTTTGTGTGTGCTATGTATGTTTTGTGTGTGCTATGTATGTTTGTGTGTGTTATGTATGTTTTGTGTGTGCTATGTATGTTTTGTGTGTGCTATGTATGTTTTGTGTGTGTGCTATGTATGTTGTGTGTGTGTGCTATGTATGTTTTGTGTGTGCTATGTATGTTTTGTGTGTGTTATGTATGTTTTGTGTGTGTGCTATGTATGTTTTGTTGTGTGCTATGTATGTTTTGTGTGTGTTATGTATGTTTTGTGTGTGCTATGTATGTTTTGTGTGTGCTATGTATGTTTTTTGTGTGCTATGTATGTTTTGTTGTGTGCTATGTATGTTTTGTGTGTGCTATGTATGTTTTGTGTGTGTGCTATGTATGTTTTGTGTGTGCTATGTATGTTTTGTGTGTGCTATGTATGTTTTGTGTGTGCTATGTATGTTTGTGTGTGTGCTATGTATGTTTTGTTGTGTGCTATGTATGTTTTGTGTGTGCTATGTATGTTTTGTGTGTGTGCTATGTATGTTTTGTGTGTGCTATGTATGTTTTGTGTGTGCTATGTATGTTTTGTGTGTGTGCTATGTATGTTTTGTGTGTGCTATGTATGTTTTGTGTGTGCTATGTATGTTTTGTGTGTGTGCTATGTATGTTTTGTGTGTGTGCTATGTATGTTTTGTGTGTGCTATGTATGTTTTGTGTGTGCTATGTATGTTTTGTGTTGTGCTATGTATGTTTTGTGTGTGCTATGTATGTTTTGTATGTGCTATGTATGTTTTGTGTGTGTGCTATGTATGTTTTGTGTGTGTGCTATGTATGTTTTGTGTGTGCTATGTATGTTTTGTGTTGTGCTATGTATGTTTGTGTGTGTGCTATGTATGTTTTTGTGTGCTATGTATGTTTTGTGTGTGTGCTATGTATGTTTTGTGTGTGTGCTATGTATGTTTTGTGTGTGCTATGTATGTTTTGTGTGTGTGCTATGTATGTTTTGTGTGTGTGCTATGTATGTTTTGTGTGTGCTATGTATGTTTTGTGTGTGTGCTATGTATGTTTTGTGTGTGTGCTATGTATGTTTTGTGTGTGCTATGTATGTTTTTGTGTGTGCTATGTATGTTTTGTGTGTGCTATGTATGTTTTGTGTGTGCTATGTATGTTTTGTTGTGTGCTATGTATGTTTTGTGTGTGTGCTATGTATGTTTTGTGTGTGCTATGTATGTTTTGGTGTGCTATGTATGTTTTGTGTGTGGCTATGTATGTTTTGTGTGTGTGCTATGTATGTTTTGTGTGTGCTATGTATGTTTTGTGTGTGCTATGTATGTTTTGTGTGTGCTATGTATGTTTTGTTGTGTGCTATGTATGTTTTGTGTGTGCTATGTATGTTTTGTGTGTGCTATGTATGTTTTGTGTGTGCTATGTATGTTTGTGTGTGTTATGTATGTTTTGTGTGTGCTATGTATGTTTTGTGTGTGCTATGTATGTTTTGTGTGTGTGCTATGTATGTTTTGTGTGTGTGCTATGTATGTTTGTGTGTGCTATGTATGTTTTGTGTGTGCTATGTATGTTTTGTGTTGTGCTATGTATGTTTTGTGTGCTATGTATGTTTTGTGTGTGCTATGTATGTTGTGTGTGCTATGTATGTTTTGTGTGTGCTATGTATGTTTTGTGTGTGTGCTATGTATGTTTTGTGTGTGCTATGTATGTTTTGTGTGTGCTATGTATGTTTTGTGTGTGTGCTATGTATGTTTGTGTGTGTGCTATGTATGTTTGTGTGTGCTATGTATGTTTTGTGTGTGTGCTATGTATGTTTTGTTGTGCTAGTATGTTTTGTGTGTGTGCTATGTATGTTTTGTGTGTGTGCTATGTATGTTTTGTGTGTGTGCTATGTATGTTTTGTGTGTGTGCTATGTATGTTTTGTGTGTGCTATGTATGTTTGTGTGTGTGCTATGTATGTTTTGTGTGTGCTATGTATGTTTTGTGTGTGTGCTATGTATGTTTTGTGTGTGCTATGTATGTTTTGTGTGTGCTATGTATGTTTTGTGTGTGCTATGTATGTTTTGTGTGTGCTATGTATGTTTTGTGTGTGTGTCTATGTATGTTGTGTGTGTATGTGCTATGTATGTTTTGTGTGTGCTATGTATGTTTTGTGTGTGCTATGTATGTTTTGTGTGTGCTATGTATGTTTTGTGTGTGTCTATGTATGTTTTGTGTGTGCTATGTATGTTTTGTGTGTGCTATGTATGTTTTTGTGTGTGCTATGTATGTTTTGTGTGTGTGCTATGTATGTTTTGTGTGTGCTATGTATGTTTTGTGTGTGCTATGTATGTTTTGTTTGTGCTATGTATGTTTTGTTTGTGCTATGTATGTTTTGTGTGTTGCTATGTATGTTTTGTGTGTGTGCTATGTATGTTTTGTGTGTGCTATGTATGTTTTGTGTGTGCTATGTATGTTTTGTGGTGTGCTATGTATGTTTTGTGTGTGCTATGTATGTTTTGTGTGTGTGCTATGTATGTTTTGTGTGTGTGCTATGTATGTTTTGTGTGTGCTATGTATGTTTTGTGTGTGTGCTATGTATG
>CM026388.1:36714469-36757660 GCA_014843695.1 Archivesica marissinica
CATACATGCATACCTACATACATGCATACCTACATACATGCATACCTACATACATGCATACCTACATACATACATACCTACATACATACATACCTACATACATACATACCTACATACATACATACCTACATACATACATACCTACATACATACATACCTACATACATACATACCTACATACATACATACATACATACATACATACCTACATACATACATACCTACATACATACATACCTACATACATACATACCTACATACATACATACCTACATACATACATACCTACATACATACATACCTACATACATACATACCTACATACATACATACCTACCTACATACATACCTACCTACATACATACATACCTACCTACATACATACATACCTACATACATACATACATACCTACATACATACATACATACCTACATACATACATACATACCTACATACATACATACATACCTACATACATACATACATACCTACATACATACATACATACCTACATACATACATACATACCTACATACATACATACATACATACATACATACATACATACATACATACATACATACATACATACATACATACATACATACATACATACATACATACATACATACATACATACATACATACATACATACATACATACATACATACATACATACATACATACATACATACATACATACATACATACATACATACATACATACATACATACATACATACATACATACATACGTACATACATACATACATACATACATACATACATACATACATACATACATACATACATACATACATACGTACATACATACATACGTACATACATACATACATACATACGTACTACATACATACGTACATACATACATACTACATACTACGTACATACGTACGTACGTACGTACTATACTACATACGTACATACTACACATACATACATACATACAACATACATACATACATACATACGTACATACTACATACGTACATACATACATACATACATACATACGTACATACATACATACATACATACATACATACATACATACATACATACATACATACATACATACATACGTACATACATACATACATACATACATACATACATACATACATACGTACATACATACATACATACATACATACGAACATACATACATACGTACATACATACATACATACATACATACGAACATACATACATACGTACATACATACATACATACATATGAACATACATACATACGTACATACATACATACATACATACGTACATACATACATACGAACATACATACATACGTACATACATACATACATACATACGAACATACATACATACGTACATACATACATACATACATACGAACATACATACGTACATACGTACATACATACATACATACATACGAACATACGTACATACGTACATACGTACATACGTACATACGTACATACGTACATTACATACATACATACATACATACATACATACATACATACATACATACATACATACGTACATACGTACATACATACATACGTACATACATACGTACATACATACATACATACATACGTACATACATACATACATACATACATACATACATACGTACATACATACATACATACATACATACATACATACATGTACGTACGACACGACACACACATACATACATACATACATACATACATACACACATACACATATACATACATGTATATGTATGTACATGTGTATACACATACACACATACATACACATATACACATATGTACAAGTACATATAGATGTTTTACAACAATGTACACACACACTACATTACAACATTGAAAAAATATCACGTTGTACACAGAACTTGTTTTACAACAACGTACATATAAATTGTATCACTCCGTTGCAGCATTGGATAATTACACAATGTATATAGTACATACCTGCAAGGTATGTTCGAATATGTATCACTACTTTGCATATAGTACTTGTTTTACAACAATGTGCATATCACTCACTACATTGCAATATTGGGTAATTTCTCATTGTACATACCCTGCAACAATATACTTATAAATCACTACCTACACTATATTCGCCAATGCATAGAAATATTATTACAGAGTAGATGTGGATAGAGCGTTATTGATGTTTAAATATCTGATTAGTGCACATAGATACATCAAGACCAAGTAGTTGTGTTCCAGTACGCTATAGTAAGCGCAACTACAACGGAACCCCACCAACCCGGACACTATTGCTCCTATGTAAGGAGCAGATATGCGATTGTATGCGATAAAGTTATGCTTTCTCAAACAAAGGATCAGGTTGGTACCTGGATAACTGTGCCCCGGTTAGTAAGGTATCGCTGTATTGTTGTTCTCATCTACCTGTAATAATACGCATCGCAGCAGAACACGTGTTATAATAGCGTATAGGTGTATCGTTATTATATAGAGCAATCATGGTATATCGTTGACGAGACAGTGATTGGGTCAAACTTATTACTAGTATGTCATTCTCAACGGGTACATGTGTTTCGTAGATATTGCCATTGTTCTGTAAAGTTAATGTTGCATGAATGTCATGTTTATATAACATTAGATATAGAGCTCTTATATAATGTACAGTTATTACAATCAATATTACTCGTGCACGATATGTTATTCATAGTGTGGTATGATTACTAGTATTGACTAGTGTATACTACAGATTGATAGTATGCATGCGGAATGTTACTGTCCACGTTTAAGTTTGTTCAGTTCATTCATGGTCTCACATCTGTGTATGTTGCCGTCGTTATCTTTGACGAGTATCATGCCGTCTGACGTCCAAGTGCCGGTCACCAGTTTTTGTTTAGCCAGCATGCGCGCAGCATAATATAATTCACCGCGTTGTTTTGTGAGTTCTTCATTGATGTATACATGTTTGAAGTTATCAGATGATTTCAGATTCGAGCGAAGTTTGTACACTTTCTGCCTTGCTCGATATGTGGCGAATTTGATAATAATGTCCCTTGGACGTGGGATAGCGTTGTTTCTAGAAGAAGACTGTGGTTTAGGTTTGCCCAACCTATGTGTACGGTCTATTTCATCAAGCTTTATGTTGGCGCCAATTGGTGCAATTACGCCCATAACTATAGTATCGGTGGATTCGTCCAAAGATTCATTGATACCTGATATTCTAACACAATTTCTCCGACTGTATTGGTTGGACCTGACCTGTCTTCTTCTTTTGTTAGATCGTCCACGCGTTGCTCAAGTTGACACACTCGCTCTCGTAGTACTGTGATGTCGTTTGCCTGGGATGCGATCTTTTCCTGCAGACCACCGAGAACACCGTTGACAATGCTGGTTACCAGGCCTGACATTTGATTCTCGAAAGTTCCTTTTAATACATCTGCGATTCGTACTATCTGATCATTGTCTAAACTGATTGTGCATCCATCAGTCACATCCTGCTGGCTATCAGATGATAGTAACCTTGATTTTTTCAAATCTGACATGTCTGCGGGCGATGAAGCCTCTCTCGTGGTGTTGCTCTGATACGAATTGAGATGGGGATATATGAACATATAAGAGTAGATGAACGTAATTATCCATTTTGTAATGTCTTGGAAAATGAGAGATATGTGATGTTGGATTGTACAATTTACAGTGACTTGAGAGTCTATTTTATTAACAAAGCCTTATTGTTTGTTAATGATTTGACAAATATGTGTAAACCCGATCAACTAAATAGTTTATTTTCCAGCCATAGTTTGATCAGGTTATGTGCCAAAACCTGTTTTAACATATTACAAAGACGTGCTTTTATCTTTGTAAATAATGATGTGCATGTGTCTTAAGCATTGTATTTTTATGCATCCTCAGAAGTAGTTGCTAATAAGTTTGCCCTCGATCTGATCGAAGGTGATAACTGAAATCGCTTAACACATTTTTTAGTTGCGCGCTAGTGCTGATATTGAACCTCACAATTTAATTTGAATTGTTTTAATAACGTTTTAATTTGACAATTAGCTACTCCTCCTCAGTTTTACCTTTGTACATTGCGGTTTATGTTCGTACTTCCCTCCCTTTCTTTTCTTATTCAATGTGTAATAATACCAATGTGATAATGTTTGTATGACTATGTGATATACTAACTTATGTCTCCTGTAATTCAATTTTAATGACTTGCTATGTACTGTTGTATACTGCTCATGCTATGTTTTATTAATTGTATATGTACATAGATGAATGGCTATGTACTGTTGTATATTGCTCATGTTATGTTTTATTAATTGTATATATACATAGATGAAGGAACAGAACAGAACAGAACAGAAGTTTATTTTGGCAGACTTGTACATACATACATCGTCTTAACAAAACTAGTAATAACATATATATATTTAATGATCACGTGACAAATAAATATAAGTGAGAGTGATAAATATAATTTGGCAATTACACATTTATATTATTTCTAATAACCAAAGACAATTTTATAAATTTGGCTAAATTTTGTATAGTGGTATTATTATCGGAACTCATAAGATTATTAAATTTGAAAACAGAAGGTCTATTGCAATAGTGTGCATCAATAAATTGTTTACGTAGGTTCTTATAACATGGACATATACAAATAAAATGATAAATATCTTCGATATCTCTCGATCCACAATATAAACAATACCTCTCGTTCCTTGGAATTTGATTCCTGCCATATCGACCCGTTTGCACACGGAGAGAATGACCGGCTATTCTAAATTTGGAAAAAACACAACGTGATACATAAGGTAAATAATCCAGGTAACGCTCGTAAGAAAAACAATGTTTAAAACATTTATAGTCTGTAAATGCAGAACTACGATCGACGGTACCATACCATTCCTGTAAATAAACATCAATAACACGCTGTTTGAAAATAAAAGGAAATGACTTTAAAGAGACACTATGAGGATCCATGAATACATGTGAGAACCCATACTGATCTAGTAGGGCCTTAACATTTGAGACCCAATTTGTATGACCTAAGTGACAATCAGACACTCCCTGATCATACAATTTGCTAAATATAATATTGTTGGTGTCTACCAATATGCACCAATACTTAATAATCTTACAATAGCGACTGATAAAAAGAGGATAACGAGCGAGTTCACCATAAACCCCAGCAGAACAAGTACTTTTTCTAACATTTAATATACGTTTGCAGATTTTAGGTGAACCCGTTCAATATCTTTGGATTTAGTAAAGCCCCATATTTCAGATGAATAGTTAAGAATAGATCCCACAAACGAATCAAATAACTGACAAAGAGTACCTGGTTTTAAAGGAACTGTTTTACAATTATATAATAGCACGTTTAAAGCCTTAAGTGATTTACCAACTAAATGCTCGTTATTCAGCGCAAAATTACCAGTATGTTTAAAAATTGTTCCCAAATAGTTAAAACTATCCACTACGTCTATATCAACACCATTGTATGACCAACATTCGTTACCTTTTAAACCACCCCGCTTTCTAAAAACCATGATTTTCGTCTTTGTCTCATTTACCTCTAGACCCCATGTGTTACAATAAGAATGGAGCAAATTTAAACTAGTCTGTAAGTCCTCAGGTGATTGACCAAATAACACCATGTCATCCGCGAAAAGTAACAAAGTTAATATAATATCATCAATTAATAATCCTGAGTTAACATCTCCCTGCAAATATAGCTCTAAATCTTCTAGGAATAGGGACACTAAAACGGGCGAAATTACTTCACCTTGACGTAACCCAATCGAGTATTCAAAGAAGTCAGAAAAACTATTACAATGTTTAACACAAGATTTTACATGACTATACATATTTCTTATAATGCGCAATAACTTGTCACTAATATTAGTGTTAAAAAGTTTATACCACAGCGCGTTACGGTATATGCCGTCAAAACAACGTTTGAGGTCAACGTATGCAACGTATAAACGCTTATTGTTATTCAAATAATGTTGAACAACGGACATTAAAGAACACATAGCATCAGTAGTTGAGCTGCCTTTGCGAAAACCAAACTGGGCATCAGATACATGGTTATACTTATCACAATAGGATATAATTCTTTGGTTTAAAATCGTTGTAAATAATTTAGACAAGCAACTGAGGAGAGTGATACCTCGATAATTACTAACAACTTTACGATCACCCTTCTTAAAAAGAGGTATAATGATGCCATTAGCCCAAACCTCAGGGAAACAGCCAGAATCTAACACCGCATTAAATATTCTACATAAATAAGGCAATAAAATATCGCCACATTCTATAAAGTACTCGTTCAGCAAACAATCTACACCATGGGCTTTTTGAGATTTTAATTTTTTAATAGCTGATAAAATGTCTTCCTGACTGACTGAATAATCGAGTTCTTCGTTAAGATGGTCATTGCTATCAAATCATGTTGTTCACAGAAACACTCAGATTTGTCGTGTTCGCTGCGAAAAATGGCATTCGCTAGGTTCGAGAAATATTCATGAAATTCATTCAAAGAGATTGACTTTGCATTATTATCTTTATATTTTCTAAAATGTTTCCAAAAATCCCTTGGTTTACTATGCTCTAAATTTTCTAGGTTATATAATCTCTTAAGTTCAAACATTCTCTTTTTCTTACGTAATAACAGCTTATGTTTCTTTTTGCAGTCGCAAAAATGTTGCATACTTAACTCCGATTTATAGCGATTAAAAACACGTAATGACTCTAAGTATCGCTGTTTAGACTGCTCACATTCAATGTGAAACAAGTCGGCATGTTTTACGCAAGATGAAGGTTTAAAAGAACATTTATTTGAGTGAAATATACATTTCTCACACAATGGGTCCGCAACGTCTCGTATAAATCATTAACTACATTATCAATAGACTGTGAACATGATGTATCAATATTGGATGTTAAGTTTTCGAACAATACAGATTTAGTCAATAGAGCGTTGCGTAAAGTTTCCCTATGATTTACATTCCATTGGTATTTAATTTCGATAAATTCGTCCGACTGTGCTGAGTTGTAGTTACAACGTAATGAAAAGCTTAAAGGTGCATGATCGCTCCATTCGTTAACACTTTCAATTGAAAAATCTGTAATGTTCGAAAAGTTGCATTCTTTTGTGAGCAGGTAGTCAATTACCGAAGTACCGTTATTCGATACAAAAGTAAATGCACCAGTATTGAAATCGTTATATAATCGACCGTTAACTATACGAATAGCCAGAGCCTTACACAAATCAATCAATTTAATACCAAAAGAGTTACTTTTAGTGTCTAGTGAGGCCCGACTGAGAGGCACATCCGGAATATAATTTTCATCATCTATGAAATCAGTTTTTTGGTCATGTATGATAAAATCATTCTTTGAACCAACCCGGCTATTGAAATCACCGGTAATGTATACGGAACCAAGTTCACTAAATTGGACAATATCGTCCTCAAGGATTACAAAAAAGTCTACATCTACCACAATATAGGCTGGAGAATCTGCTGGCCATATGTAAACACCACATAGGTAAATGTAATTGTCAATGGCTATGTACTGTTGTATACTACCCATGTTATGTTTTATTAATTGTATATATACATAGATGAATGGCTATGTACTGTTGCATATTGTTCATGTTATGTTTTATTAATTGTATGTGTACATAGATGAGACAATAATAAAGATTAAAGCTTAAAAGTATTTGCAGTACTACATGTTAACAACTTGACCAAAGATCCCAGGCGTCTGTTAGCGTATGCAGAACTGTAGAAGCGGCGAGATATAGTGGTTCGTTAACCTTACAATAGCTGCAAATCAGTTCAATCTTGCCCTAGTTTGAGAAAATGCTCATTAAAGACGTAAAACGTTGATGATTTGTAGGGGAAATGTGTAGTAAACATTCGTGATGTATTGTCGGAATCCTATACTGAAGCGAGCATAATATCTTAAAAACAGTTCATCCCGTTGGGTTATCTAAAGTTCAGGGTAATAAACAGTTTTGATTATAATCACATATATAATTATATATATATATTATAACTGCGGTGGGCCCTTGAATATGACACTATATAACTCAGTGCGTAAAATTTGCTCCACCTCATTTATAAAAAGTCAATTGCTTTAAATGTCTTTATAATTGTATTATCATGACTAGATGAGATATATCTCGAGGAGATCTATTTTAATGTTTTCAGTGTATCACATTGAGTTAGTCAAATCTTATCATCCTTCAAGATTATTCATTGTAAAGCCAAGTGATAAACAGTGGTATACACTCTGAACTCAGGGGATCACATAGACCACGTGGCGCACAAAAAGAGCCATTTTAATGGTTTCCAATGTATTTATGTTCCATTAGTGTCAAACCCCTTGCGGGGACCTAGACATGTTTTCCTGGGCAGGCTTAGCCAACCTAACCGTTCGATTCCAAATCCGACTCTCTAAAACTCCAATGAATGTCAGGGATAGAATTATCCATCTTACACCGCTTTGAAACAGTGAAAGATGGCATTTTCTCTGCCACTGGTTGCGTTTCATATTCCTGCGCGGTTAGGTGTACTTTTGTATTTTAACTATTGTCTGACTATCATGAACAGTTAATTATTAAGTAATATATTCTAATGAATTTGTTTTGTCTGTAGATTTTAATTTGGACAGTAAACAGAAACTAACTTGAAAATTATACCGGAACTATTTCTTATTTGTATTTTATAACTATATCCAACGTTGACGATTCCAATGCAACTCTTCCTGTACGTGAACTTAAAACAAATGCAACACTGGAAATCATACATATAACAGAAATTGAAATTTGTGATGTTTTAAAAAACCTTGATATTAACAAAGCAAATGGTCCTGATGGTATCAGTTACAAAATGTTAAAGGAAACAGCGGATTATATTGTCAAACCTTTATCTGTCATTTTTAATAGATCATTTCAAGAAGGAGTATTTCCCTCTTTATGGAAAAACGCTAATGTTATTCCTCTATTTAAAAAGGGTCCGGCCGAAACTCCTAGTAACTATAGACCAATTTCACTTTTGAGTTGTTTAGGTAAGGTTATGGAAAGAGTTATTTATAAACATATTCACAATCATTTGATTTTTAATAACCTTATATACTATAACCAGTGCGGCTTCAGACCTAATCATTCTAGTGTTTATCAACTGATAGAAATTTATCATCAAATATGCCAGACCTTAGACTCAAAACAATTTATGTGCATGATCTTCTGTGATATTTCTAAAGCTTTTGACAGGGTTTGGCATAAAGGTTTATTATTTAAATTGAAACAAAATGGTATAACTGGAATGCTATTAAGCTGGATAGAAAATTATTTATCAAATAGGACTCAAAATGTAGTAGTAGGGTCCAGCATATCAAACAGTGAAACTATTAGCTCTGGTGTACCACAAGGATCGATCCTCGGACCTTTATTTTTTCTCGTTTATGTTAATGATATAGCGGACAATTTATTAAGTATAACTAGGTTATTTGCTGACGATACATCATTGGCCCAAACGACATCAACTATTCAAGATCTAGAGGGAATACTGAATCATGATTTGAGGTTAATATCCGATTGGTCTAAACGTTGGTTGGTAAATTTTAATCCCAATAAGACAGAAGCTATGTTCTTTAGCACCACTAGGGAACAAAACTATCCAGTATTATTTTTTGATGGGATTCAGTTACCCTTTGCTGAACACCACAAACATTTAGGTGTAACTTTAAGCAACAATGGTAAATGGCACGAGCATATAGACAATATTTTTAAATCGGCATCAAAGGTACTAAATTTAATGCGAGCGTTAAAATTTACAATCAACAGGAAAACATTAAATCAAATTTATATATCTTATATGAGGCCACTGTTAGAATATGCTGCAGTAGTATGGGACAGTTGTACTGAACTCGATAAGAATAGACTAGAAAAATTACAATTTGAAGCAGCTCGTGTTGTCACTGGTTTAACTCGATCGGTTTCTATAAATAACTTGATAGAAGAAATAGGCTGGATCTCCTTAAATGATAGAAGAAAACTTCAGAAATTAGTCATAATGTACAAACTAAAAAACGGTCTACTGCCGGAGCATTTTTCAACAATTTTTCCAAGGGTAGTCGGTGAAGAAAACAATTACAATTTAAGAAATGCCGATAATTTCATAGTAATGGCAAGAAGAACAGCTCTCTTCTCGAATTCCTTTGTACCATCAAGTGTTGATTTATGGAATACATTAACAGAGAATATCCGAACATCACCTACTTTATCTAGTTTTAAGTATCGACTGAAATGTGCATTATTTAAGCAAAATGAAGTACCTTCATATTACTACAAAGGTTCAAGATCTCTAACCGTTCTCCAAACACGCATAAGAAATGGCTGCAGTAATTTGAATGCGGACTTATGTAATAATCACTTAAAAGATGACCCGATTTGTGAGTGTGAACGTGGCATCGAAGATGCCGAACATTATTTTTTCAAATGTCCTCTATTTTTAAATCAAAGGATAGCACTATTCAGATATACACGTCAATATCATCCACTTAGTGTAAGAACTCTACTTAAAGGTAAAGAAGAACTCTCAGATGAACAGAACCTAAGTATTTTTAATTCAGTTCAAAAGTTTATACATGATACTGCGAGGTTTTCAAATTAGCGTAATAATAGTATTTCTATTTCTTATTATGCGTGGGGGGTTTCGAGATCGCGGACCGGGGCGAGCATCACACGAGCACATTCACGTGAATACTTCTGCTGGCATTTTTTCTTTAAAATAACATATCTTTTTCTTAACTGTACTTTTGTAGCCATAATATATTTCTGTAAATGAATTGTATTGGGGAGGGCCGTTTTATAATGTGTATAGCACGTGTGGCCCAAACCTTTTGCTGTATATATTTGGCAATAAATTATGTTTAAACAAAAAAAAAAATTCTTATTATGGACGTTCACAATAACAGAAGTGGTTATACGGTTGTGTAGTGGAGTGCAATGAGGCTCCCGAAAGGGCAGTAAAATGAGTACAATTTGAAAACAAATATATTATATTAGCCGGAAATCATTGGAAATCATATAAGAAAAAGAAGATTTGTGTTTTAACGACACTCATGGAAATACAAATGTCAGAAACCACATGTAAGCGTTCATCGGGGGTGATTAATATAAGTTGTTTAAGGTTGCTTCACAATCGTTGTAAAATAAATAAAGTTTAAACTTTTAGTGATCACTCGATGAAATATAAAATCCTATCTTACCCTTAGGCTAATAAACTCAAATATCCTCTATATCTATCGGGAAATGCAAAGATTCAAAAACATATAAGTCACTTCACAACAAGGTTAACAATATGAAAAAGCATGATAAAGAACGTTACTTTAATAATAGTGAGTTGTTTCCACTAAATGATAAATGTTCCCATATCTAGTGTAAAAACTGGAAGATCTTAAAATCAATGTCAAAGAAAATGCATCACGGTGCGATACGATCACACATCGTTTGAATAGCATAGCCTCAATAGCATTCACAGACGAAGATAAGGCCAGCTGTACTCTCGTCTATATCGACAGATGATAATTCAAATTCACACTTACCAGATTGCAACTAAAATAGATCATGTCATGAAATCAGTTTCTTATACTCCAGATTAAGCTTCCAGCGTGCACATCGGGATATAGGCACAGCCTACAGAAGCAATATGGATCAATGATTCGCCTATGCCAACCTTGCTACCGGAATGTGTGTGTTTTACGTTTATTTATCGTCGCTACCGGTTGCCCATATGAGCGACGCCTCGTGAAGAGATTAGTCATTTTAGATTTTGGAGGATAGTGCAATGATACAGACAGAGACCCATTACAGAGTCTCCTCTGGTTCTTTTACGTGCACGGTGTAAAGCACCGACACGAGACCTCGGTTTAACGTCCCATCTGAAAGACTGTTAATTTTATTAGGGTCAGACGGGGGATCGAACCTGCTACCGGAACAGAGAGGCGCATTGACTCAGTATGAGCACGAGTACTAATGCACAGATACGAGTGACGGTCTACTGTGCACGAGTGCCACATCATAACTGGCGCTGTATAATTATTATATAGTTTTATCAGGATCTTTTTGGTGATGGTGCTATACGAATTATACCCTCGATGCGGATGGGACGAAGATGCCAGAGAAACAAGCGGACACGTTCTTGTTGCTATTGGCTGATAACTCATGGAGGATGTGGCTCTAAACAGCCGCCTGTTCAGAAAGAAATACTCTGGCTTTTCTGTTACCTGCTAGATGAAAGAAGACACTCTCATGGATGCCTCAACTAGATCAGCGAACCGTCGTAGTCAGTATAATCCGTTTAGACAATAGAATCGCCTACATGCCCCGACGGTAGGGATACACAAGAATACGGTTGTTTGTAATTACGCGGCCGTACCATCACATTAGTGTTTCGACACTACTACTTGGATAAATAGGCAAAGCACTGGAGAAACTAGAAAGCTCTCTAACAATGCCATGTACATTATAGTCGCACCATCATCTTAAGTCATGTGGCGTCTCTCCTGCTAGTACTGGTGGAGGAAGACCCCGGATGCCCCTTCGATCAGTATTTCATACACGGACGGGCATCCGGGTAGAACCGCCTATTTCCACAAACCAGCTGGATAGCTTCATTATAGGAAAGAATTACACATCCCCAGTGGGACTCGCATCTACAGCGTTGAAGTCAACCACCTTGACGTGACTATTGTTGGTTCTACAAGTTACACACAATTAATGTATGTATATGAATTATAAATAGTTAATTAATTTTTCAAATGATTAATCAATATATAATAAATATGCATTGTCTAATCGTTTATCGTATATGCAATAACATATGGCTAAATCAAAATTGCATTTAAATGCCGCCACTTCAGTTTGAATTACGGCATATGGAGAAATTAACACAATTACGATGTTTGACTACAAACTGAGATATATCGTACAAGTAACAAGAACAACTATTACATATAATTATGCAATAGAAGGATGATTGAAACGTGATCAGATTGGCGTCAATTCTTGGGAAAAGCCTTGCTATGTATATCCATCGAATTCAATGGGAACCAATTAATGTTGCCAAATTTCAACTATGTATGCTAAATAGATTGACATGATGAACTCTGGATACCAGCCTACGTCTGTAGTTCTATGCGCACACCAGTGAGAGCTTGGAACGAGTTCCCTGAAAGCAATTGGACAATGTTAATACCTATTAGACACATACATAGCAGTAATTCTTACCACATAAATTCCCATTCGTCCAGAAAACGTTGCATCTGCATATCTAGCTCGGGTTGTATGTATGTTCCATTAATGTCAAACCTCTTGCGTGGACCTAGACATGTTTTCCTGGGCTAAGTGGTTAACCAGTACTAAGCAATGTGTGAGGTGCCTTGCTCAATGACACTACATACGTGGCCTAATCGAGTATCGAACCCGGGACCGTTCGATTCCAAATCCGATGCTCTACCACTGGACCACGGACGCCACACTATATTAGTATGTTATGCCTATAAGTAAGTAAGTAAGTTTTTATTAAAGTGACATGTGCACATTTCAACAAATATAATTATATAGCAAATATTAAACAACAAGAAGACGCACCCGGCCCCGTGGGCCTATAAGTCACCTAATAATTTGCATTCAATAATAATTATATAGTGTGAACAGAAGTGATGTGATCATTAGATTAAGAAATTGAAAATTGAAAAATATGGCGCTGTTGTTGTAGTAGTTTTCTTTATAGTCGCCTCCGCCGAAGCACATGGGCGACTGGTTTCTCTAAGTCGTTTATGTAGACATCTAAGTTGTTTATGTAGACATCTAAGTTGTTTATGTAGACATCTAAGTTGTGTATGTAGACATCTAAGTTGTTTATGTAGACATCTAAGTTGTTTATGTAGACATCTAAGTTGTTTATGTAGACATCTAAGTTGTTTATGTAGACAACTGGGAAGGCATCTTCTTTCTTCGCAGGGTGACAAGTCCTGTATCTTCTTTCGAAGGGGTCCCTTGTAGGACCACCCTCCTCACTGTTTGTCACCCTGCAGCAGCATTTATACGGATCTGACAGTTAAGCATCTGGTCGTCGATTGTCGCAAACGAATCCACGTTGGGGCCACTCACTCAAATGTAACTCGAGAGAGTGTGGAAGCCACGACCGTTGCCGCTCCCTCAGGTCTGCCATCTCGTCTATCCGCCGGTGGAGAAAGATCGAAAAAACCAGTGAAGACAGTGTTCACCTCAAACACTATCTAGAAGAGACGGCAGATCTGTCCTGATGTGCCATAGCCGTGGATCCACATGCTGGCGAGCTTCCCCCTTCGCAAGATCGACGACCAGAAGATCACAGAATCCTACGCTGCTGCTTCGGGATGGCGCTGTTCACAATTCATGTGGGTTATCAATGTACAAAGTAATTAAGAACATGTCCATAAGACACATGTGTCCCATCTTCTTCTATAAACATTAGAGTCATTTAATTGTACATGTACCTGGATAGATGTGCCAGACATTAGTAGTTTCTCCACTTTAGCTTGCATTACAGCAATATAAAGTATGGTGCTGTTTTACTCCAAATCAGTTATATACATATTACGAAATGAATGTGTCGCCTCTAAATAACTTACTTTTAAATTACATGATAATGCATGGCTAATGTCTGAGCATGTTACACTCAATTCAATAAACTAGTCATATACTGAGTCAAGAAAGAAACGATACCAAACTAAAAATGACGTAAAACGGATAAAACCATAGAAAGGTTTAATATATTATTACGTATCAGTACCGGGTATCTTATTGCAACGTCAGCCAACCATAAACACAGGTAAATAAACACCCGATAATCCTGGAACGCCGAATTTCCGATTTGCACGTGCTCCTCAACAAAGACAACTTCCTACACATGTACAAATCGGAAAACCGGTTTATTGTACTGGTATTGCATTATCATCGAGGAAAAACACCTTACATACCCATTGTTACCTCTAACAAAATGCCTAGGCTAAACCGCAATCAGAGAATGCGTGCCATTGGCATGATTGACGGCGGATTACTCTGCTCGGATTTCCACCACATTATTGGAGCAGAACAATATTATTATTATTATTATTATTATTATTATATACCAAACTTATATAGCGCTCTTTTCATCTAAAAATAAAACGTTCAAAAGCGCTTTACAGCCTAAAATATCACAAATATTGATAAAAACTTCCACATACAATGAGATAAAACAAGACAAAATTAGCAAACACAATTACAATGGATTCTAAAAATGCTATAAAATATTAGGATCTAAAATTATTACAATTAAAATATAGGTAATAATTAAATAAAATGTGTTCATTTGCAGTCTTAATCCTGATTGAGCACAGACACAGTTCGATATTTATGTTCCATATGAACAATTAAAAAGGTGTGTCTTCAAAGCCTTTTTGAAAGAACACAATGTTGTTGCACTTCTAAGATTTGATGGAAGAGAATTCCAAAGTTTTGGGGCAGCAGTCATGAAACTTCTATCTCCGTATGTGACAGTCCGACTTCTTGGTAACACAAGAGTAGCTGCTTCATTTTTAGACCGTAAGTCTCTCCTTGGTATATAAACCTCAAGCAAGTTTCTCATATAAATCGGTGCTTCTCCATTCAATGCTTTATATGTGCGAGTCAGTATTTTATACTTTATTCTTTCTTGAACTGGTAGCCAATGAAGTTCTTTTAGAATGGGCGTTACATGACTGAAACGGGATGTTCTGGTTATGATGCGAGCTGCTGTGTTTTGAACAGTTTGTAATTTATTGGAAGTGTTTTTTGGCACGCCGTACAACAGTGAATTACAGTAGTCGAGCCTGGATGTAACGAGTGAGTTTATGAGAGTTTTCGTGGCGTCTGTTGTTAAATACTGCCGAATGTGTCCAATCCGCCGGATCTGCGCATAACATGATTTTGTCACGGAATTTACATGTTTGTCCATATCCATTCTTGAGTCTAGGAAAGCTCCTAGATTTCTCACACATGTTGATGGTTCTGTATTTGAGTCTCCTACTTTCACATTTATGTTTTCAATGTGTTGAAAATTTCGCTGACTAGAAAACATAATCATTTCAGTTTTATCAGTATTGAGTTTTAACATATTGGCATGCATCCAAGCAACAATGTCTTGTAGACAGTTTTCCACTCGAAGTAGTGTCTCTGCTTGTGAAGCTTGAACGGTTGGTTTGAATGAAAGGTAAAGCTGGGAATCGTCAGCATAAAAGTGATGGTTCAGTCCATGGTGTTTACAAATGGCTCCTACAGGCTTGGTATACATAGTGTAAAATTTCGGGCCTAAAACAGACCCCTGTGGAACACTGAAATTCATGAGCACTGAGTTGGATAGTTTTCCATCGATACATACTGCTTGATAACGGTCGGTAGGATAAGATGATATCCATTGGAGAGGTTTTCCAGTAATTCCAAAATGAAATTCGAGTAGCTGTAAAAGTGTTCTATGGTCGATGGTATCAAATGCAGCAGATAGGTCCAAAAACACAAGGATTGTAGCATTGTTCTGGTCCAGAGATTGGAGTATATTGTTTTGGACTTTCAGTAAGGCAGTTTATGTGGAATGAAACTTCCTGTACGCAGACTGGTGTACCTCGTGTAAGTTATTACTTGTCAAATGTTCATCAATTCGACTATTTACTACTTTTCCAGAAACTTCGAGACATAAGGCAGGTTTGACACGGGCCTGTAGTTCTTCAAAGTGTTTTGATCAAGGCTTGGTTTTTTCAGCAACGGTCTTACCCGGGAGATTTTGAATGAATTTGGTACATTGCCTGTTTCCAATGAAATATTTACAATTTGTGTCACTATTGGTAGGATTTCACTAAGACAAGATTTCAGTAGCCATGTCGGAATTGGATCAATTTCACAGGATTTATTTGGCCCTTTTTTAATGAACTGTTCGACTTCTTTCTCATGTGATGGACAGAAATTGTTCAAGCAGCTTATGTGAGGGAGTTTCTCTGTTTCAATGTTCAATGGGTTTCTCTGTTTCAATGTTCAATGGACCCAGTTCCGACTGGGAGTTTGAAGATATGTCATTTCTAATGCCATCCACCTTAGAAATGAAGAAGTCACTGAATTCCTGTGCTAGTTCATTGGGATTTTTGCCTGATGGAAGCGCTATTTCACTATCGCCTTCAAGCAGGTGTTTAGTGATTTTGAACATGCTTTTTTGATCACGACCGCAAGATATTACTTTATCAGAAAAGTAGTCAAGCCGTGCTTGTTTCAACATTTTATTAACCTTGGCACACTGACTCCTGTATATTTCATGGTCGACAGTTAATCTTGATTTTTTCCACTTGCATACTATTGAAACCCTGTCGTGGCCTGCTTTGTCACCAGACTTGTCACCCATAGAACATTTGTGGGATACGTTAGACCGCCGCGTCAGACGACGTCAGCCGGTAACGTTAAACCAACTGAGGGATGTTTTGCGTCAGGAGTGGACACATATTGACCAGCAAGAGATTCAGACACTCTTCCGTTCGATGCGACGGCGGTGCATTGCAGTGAGAGACGCAAATGGTGCCCATACTCGGTATTGACGTCTGTGTGAAAACTCCATTAGACCCCTGTCCGACGAATTACGTCATCACGCAGCAGACAGTTTCGGAGGCTCATTATGCTTTATGTGCTCCTCTTTCAAACATGTTGGACTATCATCTTATGAATTTTCAAAGAATTTTCTTAATAAATGTTGATATTATAGACACATAAACACCAGGTATCGTTTCTTTTTTGACTCAGTATATAATAAATGTTGGTATATGTATCTCCCCGTACTAGGTCAACTGTTTCCGGAACAGGAGACCTCCAAGACCAAGTGGGTTACGTCGTTGACTTCAAATCACTTGCCTCTCACCGCTGTAGGTTATAATCCCGCTGGTGGTCGCATTATTTCATATGGGGAAGTTATCCAACTGGCTTGTTTGTGTTAGGTTGGTGGTTCTACCCGAGTGACCGCCCGTGCCTGCAATACTGCTCGGAGGGGCACCGGGTGTCATCCTAGAACAATAATAGCTGGAAGGAGAGTCGACGTATGAACTTTAGAACCCCATTTACAAAAGGCTTCCCAACAAATAGAACAATGAAGTGCATCATCCTTAAAACGCAGCAAGTCATGCTTACACAAAACGTATCCATGCGAAGTTATCTCTTATAAATCATGCCAAGTTGTCTAAACTACATCGATCTACGTGGCAGTCGTTCTGGAAAAGGAATACAAATTCCACGTTGCGACAAATGGTGTACTGGTTATCTTATGCTGAACTTGTTAGTCCGCTACCGGTCTGCAATATCGACGGTTATAGTCCAACTGCTGGACGACCTGTCTGCAATATCGACGGTTATAGTCCAATTGCTGGACGACCTGTCTGTAATATCGATGGCTATAGTCCAATTGCTGGACGACCTGTCTGTAATATCGACGGTTATAGTCCAATTGCTGGACGACCTGTCTGTAATATCGACGGTTATAGTCCAATTGCTGGACGACCTGTCTGCAATATCGACGGTTATAGTTCAATTGCTGGACGACCTGTCTGCAATATCGACGGTTATAGTCCAATTGCTGGACGACCGATCTGCAATATCGACGGTTATAGACCAATTTCTGGACGACCTGTCTGTAATATCGACGGTTATAGACCAATTGCTGGACGACCGATCTGCAATATCGACGGCTATAGTCCAATTGCTGGACGACCAGTCTGCAATATCGACGGTTATAGACCAATTGCTGGACGACCGATCTGCAATATCGACGGCTATAGTCCAATTGCTGGACGACCTGTCTGCAATATCGACGGTTATAGACCAATTGCTGGACGACCTGTCTGTAATATCGACGGCTATAGACCAATTGCTGGACGACCGATCTGCAATATCGACGGTTATAATCCAATTGGACAGACCGACGGTTTAAGGCTTATATCAAGCTACCGATTGTCGATAAATAGGCTGATGTGAAACTAGCCACGTAATAAAGTCTTTAATTATTTGACATAAATTTGAATATTTTATAGTAAACTAGCCACGTAAGTCTTTATTACTTTGATATTAATTAGGTATGTACGATAAAGAATATTATTTTATTACCACAAAACTACATAGGTTATCTATCAAATTTGACCCACAGAGACGCTACAGTAAGTAAACAAACTGGCACCAAGTGTGCATGCGTTAGCATCTCTAAAGCAATCATTAACGTTTCGTATTTTGATTCAAAATATGGCTCATTTTTCCATATAGTCCAAATATATTATCGGTTGTACTTATTTTAGCGTACATGCTTCTACATATGTACACTGTTTTCTGCCCAATTCTGAGAACTAATTACTTAATGTCCATGTAAATAGTTTTGCAAGAGTCCTTTTACGGATTGAATCGCGAGTTAATAGTTTCCATTGGGATATGAACTTCATTGGGTGTGTTTAAAGTGCGTGGAGGCCGACGGTATCCATGGCAACTTTAAGCACACCCAATGTAGTGCATACTCCCAATGGAAACTATTAACTCGCGATTCATTACTTATATTTGCATTAATTATTCTTTTCAATGAGACACCGAAAAAAACCACACTTTCCAATTAAAAGGTATTTAGACCAAATGTTGCGACTTATCATGTGGCTGGGATCTGATAATTAGATCACCATTGGAACATCGTATACTGTAAGACACACCTTTTCTCGCGACGAACGTTCCTAGCACTGCGAATGGGCATGCCCGTAACACCGAGTGCGCATGTCAGCTGCATATCATTAGTTGGAACCCCGCATATGAAATTGTATGCATGCAATCAGGGCGCATACGCTCATCGAAGGAAATGCAATAGCGATGTAAATATATCTGTGCAAATCCTCGAACATTGTCTACATGTAGTTCATTAGTTTATACTGTCAGTTTTAAGGATTGGCATTACATAACCTTCATTCTAAGATTCTGGAAAATAACTCGTTAGTTTACTGTAATATTTAAATCTAATTCATTAAGCCAAATTTCCATTTCTGTATTAAAAAATGTGTTCAATAAAGGATAGAATGTGCTCATCCTGCCATGAAAGCTGATTGGAATTAGCTATCGCTTTGGAATACTCGTGTCAGTGACATTAACAAACCTTGGTCAGGACAAAAATGTTTGTTTTTTATAAACAAACTATCACCCAAAATAGAAAAACAGTATGTGCATATCCTATTCAACAATGGGCTAGATGGATGTTTCTAGCAACATGGACGTTAACAAGATAACACATGCACATATTGGCACGATAATGCGGAAGTGAGTGAAATCGTATTCGATCAATCACCTAAAGAAACAACTAATGTTTTTTTTATTTTAGGATTAACCTTATAGTTTATACAAATTTATTTTAGCTCGATTGCGAAACAAGTTATTTCAACTTATATAAATCACTCTCGAGACCTCATTCCTGGTGGAATCCATCGCCACGAGGGAGAGAGAAGAGGCAACGTGGAATTTAAATGCCTTGCCTAAGGACACAATCGTAACGGCTCCAGCGGGGCTCGAACTCCAGACCGTTCGCACCTGAAGCGAACGCGCATCCACTGCGCTATCACGACTTCCACGTGGATTAACCTTGTTATTATGATAGAAAACTATGTAACTTTGCGCTAGATGGCGAGTTTAGACGAACCATAAATGACGTTTTGAAATGTGTCATAAATGACTTCACTAACAGTATGAGTCGGAACACGTTCGCATTGACTACATTTCAACATGTCCGCCTCCGTGGTCGAGTGGTTACGGTCGCTGACTTGTATACCACTGTAACCTATCTTCACTGATGGTCACGGGTTCGAGCCCAGCTCAGGCCGTGTCTCATTTATATGAAAAAGTTGGCAGTTTCTTATGGAGGTTGGTGCACCCAAGTACTGGTTAACCGCTGGAGCCTGCCCAGGAAAGGTGTTGTTAGGTAAACTGCCCGCCGGCGATATAGCCCAAAATGGTGCTGATGCAGGCGTAAAACCCGAAATATAACATAACATATAACATAACATTTCAACATGCAGCGGAAAGGTATTGAGAGATAAAAATGTACTATTTTATGCTTTCCAATGGATCATAGAAATTGATCAGTGATATAAAATGTGTTATTCCATTGGTTCAAAGCAATGGATTAAAACAGTTTATTTATCACTATTTTGTACGTGTGGTACCTAGCCGCTGCATATTGAAATGTTGTCAACGCGAACGTTTTCGGACTCAAGCTGTAAGTGACGTCATTTATGACGTCTCTTATGACGTATTTATTGCAGTCTAAACGAGACGGGTGCTAAATCGTATTATATTATAAAAACATGTGTCACCCTAAAATTAAAAGAATATTGTCTTGCTTAAGTGACTGATCGAATAATATTCCACTCATGAACATAGAAAGCTAGTATTATCACTCGTGTTCATTCAGTGAAATATAATTCGATCATTCACTTACACAAACACCGAGACCATTAATTGGGTCGTATTAAGTTTCTGATGATATCAACGGCCAGAAGTAAATTAGTGAAATATCGACAGACTGAAACCCAGGATATGGCTTTGTATTAGAACGCCCATGGGATATTGCTAATCACATAGCCTCTCTTAGTAAGTAGACGCTTACTGAAATGCATACATACAAGTTTCTAGATACTTACAGATTATATAATTATATAGATTTACTGAGCTGAGTCGAATCTTTTCAAGCACTGCACCTGGGTTCAGTATAATAAAATAAGGCCGACTTAAGCCTCCATTATTATTCATGTTCTCGGGTGGAATGTTTCATATTGCGCACTCGGGAATGCAGTATTTATAATAAACTGTCTGTCTATATAATACATGTATAGGATCTTACACGACAGTTGATTTAATATCATAGTTTATGAAACGAGTTTTTGAAGTACATATTGCAAATGTACAGTACAACTATTTCAAATATATATTGCAATTGTACAGTACAACTATTTCAAATATATATTGCAATTGTACAGTACAACTATTTCTAATACATATTGCAATTGTACAGTACAACTATTTCCAATATATATTGCAATTGTACAGTACAACTATTTCAAATATATATTGCAATTGTACAGTACAACTATTTCCAATATATATTGCAATTGTACAGTACAACTATTTCCAATATATATTGCAATTGTACAGTACAACTATTTCCAATATATATTGCAATTGTACAGTACAACTATTTCTAATATATATTGCAATTGTACAGTACAACTATTTCTAATACATATTGCAATTGTACAGTACAACTATTTCCAATATATATTGCAATTGTACAGTACAACTATTTCTAATACATATTGCAATTGTACAGTACAAATATTTCCAATACATATTGCAATTGTACAGTACAAAATGTTCAAATATATATTGCAATTGTACATTACAAATATTTCAAATACATATTACAAATGTACAGTACAAATATTTCACAAATACATATTGCAAATTTCACAGTATTATAAGATTCTAAAAAAACTTACATTTCATGACTGTTCTGAGCGTATTTCCAATTGTATGAGGACATTTATTTCTATGTTTTTGCAAGGTTTGTATTTATTTTATTATGTATCCCAATAATGACATCTTGGTGTTCTTATGCCGTCTGTCTGTCCGGCTTATCTTGTCCGCACTTCATGTTCAAACCCCATTGTTGATTTTCACTACCAAACCTGGCAAGAAGCATCCGAATTATGTCTAGTTGTGTATATTATAGTCTCATTCCGATTGGGTGATTTATGGCGGATTTACGGCCCTATGAACATTTCATAGCACAAAGCTTGTCCTCGCTTCATCCTCAAAAAGCCGTGTTCAGCGGTGGAATAAATTCAAACTAGGCAAGGGACGCCTTACTTTGAAAAGGAGTAGTAGTCAAAAGTATGTTATATTACGTATATTACGTATATTACGTTATATTACGTATATTACGTTATATTACGTTATATTACGTTATATTACGTATATTACGTTATATTACGTATATTACGTTATATTACGTTATATTACGTATATTACGTTATATTACGTTATATTACATATACAAGACAGTATTGATGGACCCTCTTACATTACATTCATCAAAACTCCAAACTACACCGATACCATTTTGCGAATAATCCTGAAAATATGGCGACACAATTTTGCACGTAAATAAAATAACATGTGCTTAACTACTTCCTTTTTTGGGATTGATACCTGTTTTAATTTACGAGTAATGCTGTTTTAGTTTACGAGTAATGCTGTTTTAGTTTACGAGTAATGCTGTTTTAGTTTACGAGTAATGCTGTTTTAGTTTACGAGTAATGCTGTTTTAGTTTACGAGTAATGCTGTTTTAATTTACGAGTAATGCTGTTTTAGTTTACGAGTAATGCTGTTTTAGTTTACGAGTAATGCTGTTTTAGTTTACGAGTAATGCTGTTTTAGGTAAGTCTACCCTCAAAACCAAAGTCACATTTTTCGCTTTTCTATAATTACGCTTGTCAATATTTTGAATGACACACATGCATTTCAACAAGTCAGAAACGCACATTGTGACAGAAAAAAAGGAACGATTCCAAAAATGGCGAGACTGAGTCTCCAAGAAAGAGGCAGAGCCGTAGGCCTGGTTCAGGGTGGACTCTCACATTTGCAAGTTACATGTAATAAAATTGTACTCAAACCAGTGAGTAAGGTACAGACTCGTTTGCATGTAGGATACGGTGGATATGCACATTCCAAAAAACCTGATCCACATCATGCCCATGAGAAGCAGGCGCTTGGCAGTTATCAGAGCTAACGGAGAACATACGCGCTATTAATTGTTTTCGGATTATTTGTGCTCTTGTGCGACTTTCATTTTCCGGGTCGTGCTCTTCAGATTTATAAAATTATCCGCCAAATGGTATCGGTGTAGTTAGGAGTGTATACACTATCGGATTGATGTCGATCCAATGTGGAAAGCCGTTATTGTAGTGTTGATGTCGTCAGATGTATGTGCTGCCAACAACGGGAGGACATATATATATCTTATCTGTATCCGATATCCACACCGATACCAGTCCTACATACATTTCAATATGATATTGACGTTTGCCTGATATACAACGTTGGCTATATATAGAAAATATTAGGTTACTGTCTTATAAATTTTAATTTATTAGGCGAGTCGGAGAAAAATACAAGGCGAGGCTCTGGTATTTTTTCGGAGACGAGCCCAATAAATTAAAATGTATAAGACAGTAACCTAATATTATATTTATCCTACATTCTGAGTGTGCACCCGACACAAAAACAACAAACTAACCATGACAGCTTACAAACTCGCTACGCACTTGGTAATATGTTGCGCATTGATATTTCTATTTATAGATAAATGATAAATGACATTTCTCTGACAACAGTAGTTTCCAGAGGGATCTCATCGAGTGCTGTTAATTCATCCCAAACAACCTGAAAGTTTGCCTGTACACGACTTTCTTCTTGGGACATTGTCCAAACTCAGCAGACAACACAATGTGACGACATACGCTTTGTTTATTTACAAACCTTAATCTGAGTCATAAAAGTAGTCCGTCACGAAAGCTTTATTAGTCAGTGCCTAATAAAGCAAAATGCATTAGGCAGGCCGTTTTTGTACGTTATTTCGCATGAAGGTAGGATAAATGACTGTAATTGCTATGATTTATTTTCAATGAATAATTATTTCATTCAACGTAATAATGTAAATTAGTAATATATTTTAATGTCAAAAAAGAACAAATTGATATCCATTAAATGCATTGTAATAGCATTACCTCTACACGAAAGCATACAATAATATGTTCTCAACCTACATGGTCCTTGTCGATAATATAAATCACAACTTTAATTCCTTATTGTTGGGGACAGAAGGATCTGTAGTCCAGGGATCGCAGGTTCGATCCCACGTCTGAACCTAATGTAATTAACAGTATTTCAGTTGGGACTTTAAACCGAGGTCTCGTGTCGGTGCTATACACCGTGCACGTAAAAGAACCAGAGGAGGCTCTGAAATGGATCTATGTCTGTATCATTGCACTATCCTCCAAAATAAATCTAAAATGACTAATCTCTTCAGGAGGCGTCGCTCATATGAGCAACCGATAGCGACGATAAATAAACGTAAAACACATACTCATTGTTGGGGGGGGGAAGTTGGATGGGTCTGAAGATCTGCACCATTATACATATTGTGAGCAGGATAATTTCGTTCCTTTACTCGAATATTTATAAGATGTTCCCAAAGGAGTTTGGCGTAGTAATTTATTTCTGTGTTTTTATTCAACTTCTTCAATTCAGATCTCGCTCTTAACAGGTCTAATCGATTTTCTGTCCTTTTCTATTTAGGTTTCTATAAAACTGTGTTATGTTTTATTATATTACTGTTCATATACACACTCTGCTTTCCGAACTCCTCGCGTCGGTTAACCAGCCATATACCGAACAACGATTTGTAATTTGATTGGACAAGGTGTACACACTCAAACATAGATTCAAGTGATTTAAAATGTCACACCAAATAATTAGTAATACAGCTAAGAAGTGAATTACAGAATGTAGTATTTCCAGTGATTTGGATCTATCCCTATATTTACGAAACTCACGCTACACAAGTGCACCTTCATCGGAATAAACACAGTGTTGCACCATGTATGTATAGAATACTTAATATGGATGTTGCAGATAGTAATTCGACAACACCAGAGACGAGAACAACTCCTCAAAGAATTAGATACCTGCCTATGTATTTATTTGTCTGGGTTTGCATGTTGTTCTACATACTCTCTTGAAATCTTGAAATCCGTTATTGCGTATAATGTCTCTTTGTATAGATTCAATAAGCGGTTCCTGCTGTAATGAATCCCATTTATATTTAAATCTAGTATTTTCACAACGAATAGATTGTTCCTTATCACACTCAAATGCACCAGTCGCGGGTTTTAATATATTCCATGCATCCGATAGTATATATTTGTTTCAATTTCACAATATGCTGCACATGTGTGACTACTTCTATGTGTATTTATCGTCGCTACCGGTTGACCATATGAGCGACGCCTCCTGAAGAGATTAGTAATTTAAATTTTTTGGAGGATAGTGCAATGATACCAATAGAGACCCATTCCAGAGTATCATCTGGTTCTTTTACGCGCACGGTGTAAAGCATCGCCACGAGACATCGGTTTAAAGTCCCATCTGAAAGACTGTTAATTGTTTTAGGGTCAGACGGAGAATCGAACCTGCGATCCCTGGATCCGTCTACTTCTACTTGAGGACACCGCTTTATCAAGGATTGCAATCGATTATCTCTAATTTCATAATGAAAGAATTCAAAATAATGTTTTAATTGGTACATGTTATAATACAGAAAACGTGATTGACAGAAGATACAACGGAAGTGGTATGCTGGGAATTACTGATATTCAATATTCGGACCATGAAGATGAAATTTGTTTTTTAATCATAATTATTTTTTTATTGCAATTCAATAGTAAATAATGTTTATGTCATACACATAAATATACAAGACAAATAGTTTGGGCCACAAGTTTTAACAACATTAGACAACGGCCCGCATCCGAAATTGGTTTTGTTAATAAGGATACAAATGCAATACATAATAGCCACGGGTTCGAGCCTCGTTCAGACCGTGTCGCTTTATATGAAAGTTGGCAGTTTCTTACGGAGGTTGGTAAACCAAGTACTGGTTAACCGCGGGAGCCTGCCCAAGAAAGGTGTTGTTAGAGCCACTGCCCGTCGCTCATGTGGGCAACCGGTAGCGACGTTAAATTAATTTAACTAAAAAAAGCTTCAGATGCGAAAAGTCTGGAGTTCGAGCCCCGTTGGAGCCGTTACGATTGTGCCCTTAGGCAAGGCATTTAAATTCCACATTGCCTATTCACTCTTCTTCACGCTCGCCCATATGGTTCGCCAGAGGCGAGGGTAAATAAGCTCAATCATCATCAGCATTCTCCTTCATGGCGATAGATTCCATCAGGAATATGGCCTCTCGAGTGATTAATATAAGTTGAAAGAACTTGTTTCGCAATCGAGCTAAAATAAATTTGTATAAACTAAGATTTAAAAAACCACAATGATTACAAAAAGATAAATGCTGATAGTAATGTTATTATAGTTATGTTATTACGGATATTTGGGAATAACATTATTAATACTAGTAAGAGATAGGTTTCCGTTAGTGATGGTAAACACCTACTAAATAGAAATGGTCCAAAGATCTGCAGCCAGATATACATTCAATGATTACAACTACACATGTGTATCACATATGGTACCCACCCTCAAATGGAAAATGTTAGAACATAGACGAAATCAAGCCTCACTAATGATGTTTTTCAAAATATGAAATGAACTAGTTGCTGTAGATCACAATCACCATACACCCACAAGAAACCATAACTATTTAATCCCATAGTCAAAAACCCAATATCATGCCAACTAATGTTACGCAAGAACAATCAGGCTATGGAACTGTCTACCGACATATATACAGTTGAGTCCCAGTCTGTCGACTTGTGTTAGCAGACTGGAATCGAACTCTCTCTAATATATATACTGTCTGCTTTTAACTATAGCTTTGTAGATCATTTTATCTTTTTAACTTGCACATAGCATTTTAGATTAACTAACTGTTCTAGACTGCGCCTGCCAATCATAATCATGACTGACAAGTAAGAAGTTGACGTTGAATTAAAGGTAGTATATATAGAATAGTCTAGTATAGATCATACCAAGACTGCCTCCGTGGTCGAGTCGTTAAGGTCGTTGACTTGTATACCACTGTAACCTATCATCTCTGATGGTCACGGGTTCGAGCCCCGCTCAGACCGTGTCTCATTTATATGAAAAAGTTGGCAGTTTCTTACGGAGGTTGATGCACCAAGTATTGGTTAACCGCTGGAGCCTGCCCAGGAAAGGTGTTGTTAGGTAAACTACCCGTCGCTCAAATGGGAAACCCGTAGCGACGTTAAATAAACTTTAGAAAAAAGATCATACCGACGGTGAAACGGCAAACGTCGACACTAATGGCAGTAGGAGTACGGAAACTATTAACAATAACATAATATCAACTCTTCAAAGATGCCACGACTCATTTTGTTGCTTTGATTTTAGATCTAAGACAAAAAGGATTTAATATAGGACATCAAATTATACATGGCTTTAGCAATACAGAGAGTCATGCTCACATCTTCGTCATCACACAAAATATATATAGTTGTTGTATTTCAGAAACTCAATGTAGATCTGATATGATAGTTGTCACATAATTAAGGATTGTATAACTCATTTTAGTGGTTTGTATTCTGATGTATATCCGAGATATAGATTGGAAACGAACGGCATACCTAGAAACTAAGGATATAGAATGTATAGTGTTTGAAGTGTTTCTCAAGAATAGTAAATATGTTCTTGTTTGCCAAGTTAATCGACATCCGATGCCAACTACTTAATTGTTTTGAATGTGTGTACATACTATTTATAATACCGACTTAGAAGTAATAATACTACTAGTAGGTGATATTAACCGCAATTTGTTAAGTAGTAATGTACTCAATGAACGGTCGACTTACACAAGCTCTCTTGAGATTAGAACAATTAGACAGACGGATATGTTGTCCAGTGGTTAACACGTTGGACTGGTAATCCAGGGATCGCAGGTTCGATCCCCCGTCTGACCGTAATCAAATTAACTTACTTACACTAATGATTACAACAACAACCCATGTTGCTGATGTTGCATCCTATTCACCTGGCAATCAACAGGTCCAGTAAGCATCGTTCTACATTTTGCATAACTACTGGGACATGTCCAATTGATTAAACATGATAAGAGTGCTATCTGAATTTAAGAAACCTTTCTGTAACTACATCAGAAGAAGAATTCAAACATAGAAATAAATAACGACGCTACTGTCCGTGACGAGTCAGTTGGAAAACGTCGAGCGCTGGTGTACATATAAGAAAGTACGTAATGGCTGTATGAAACTGAATACAAGCAAAGTCATCTTCTTCTTCTTGGTGATTTCGGCACTCCCTCAATATTGAGGATTATGTGTCGTCGCTGGTGAATTTTGGGATGATATTTACAATGGTTAATTAACAAAGAAGTGAATGTCCAAAGACAAATATACTACAGTGCTTGTTTAAGATTGTGTACATAGAATGAATGCTTTAGATCATGGTTGGGAGGGCAGAAACAGGGATGAGTGCTTTAAAGCCATCAACTGTTATTGCTTCATGTGCGGCAAGTGGTAACAAGTTCCATTGGATGACGGTTCTTGGATAAAAAGAGAATTTGTAGGAATCTTTGTTGACAGGGATGTGTTTATAACAATATGGGTTTGTGTGTCTGGTTATGTTGTCTACGGGTATCAAAAGGTTTATGGGAATAGAAGAGAATCAATCTGTATCTAACTCTGCGTGTCTCAAGTGTTGGCCAGTTCATGTGATATAAAGAATTATGTTAATTCTAATAAATGATTAAACATATTTTATTCATCAATATTTACATGGTGTTGCAACTATTGTTGCATTACTATGCATTACTATGCAAGAACAGATGGATTAAATCGAACGCTAAAAGCGTGTTTAGATTTTCTCCATGACAAACACAACTTTCATAAACTATGACAGAGTGTGTATAAATGTATTTAATATGTGAATACGTTGTATTTAACTGTAATGATTTAAGTGTAAATAAAAAAAGACTATGGAAACGAGCTATTCGTTTTCTATGAACTGTCCACGTACAATTCATATTCGTATCATTGTTCTGCATATGGACAATACAAACAATGTTCTTCGGCTGGTGTACGAAGCGAACCGTATATATCATCAATGTGTACAATACTGTAAACAGAGACTCTAAATGAAGCATACAAGTAATCAATCCAATGTCAACGAAAGAAAATTCTAAATATTTGATGAATTACCCAGGGTTCAAAAGAGCAATAACATTTCCATACAGCATATATATTTCCCAGAATCACAATGTATTTATTTCAGACAATTATTGCCCAGTACCACAGTTAAAGACATGATTGAGATAGAGGGAGTGTTATGAAATATATTTCGCATCAAAAGTTAGAAAATCCAAGTATTTCATTGTCCGTCAACATTACAGTTACTCCTGATGCAAAACGTGTGTAATACTGATTTCTTAACGAATACAATTGTACTATCGCAACATTCTTAGAAATTGCGAGAAACAGTTTGATCAACAATATAGCTCTTAAGGAAAACGATTCTATAGCAATTATTCAACATGATTACATTTGCATTATATTATATATAATTGCTTTGTAGCCAAGATCTGACGCTGTAAAACACACCACAACATTGCCCTTGTAAAAGATACAATTCGCAATTAGAGATGATAACAAGTACTTCAAAGATAGTTTAGGCTGCAAAAACGTCTACAGTTGTACAAATAGAAATGTTTGTATTCCAAAATAACTACCAATTTCGTGCGAGATGTTGATATAAATCACCGCCTATATGTTGAAGGATTCAAAGAGGGTTGCCTGAATAGCTACAGTTCATTAACAACAAATATATCTATCTATCACACAAAGTCAGAAACACAATACTTTCTGTTTGTTTCTGGTAACTATTCTCCTTTCAAAACATGTTATAAAAGAGTGGCCTGGCGCTGATAATGTGGAGTCCGAATGGACGCTATCTTGTCGGAACACTGTGTGTAAACGGTGCCAAAAATGCAAAAACAGCATTTGTCGTTATATGTAAAAATGAGATCGCTGTTTCCATTTTACGGCAAATGTTTTTAGAGTTCTGGTATTGTTTTACTTATCTGACAGGCGACGTTTTTACACATTTTTTGCATTTCTTTTATGTTTTACATATAACACAATATTTACATAACTTGTAGGTTTTAGATAATTATAGAGTCCTACATAGGCAGGTATCTAATTCTTTGAGGAGTTGTTCTCGTCTCTGGTGTTGTCGAATTACTATCTGCAACATCCATATTAAGTATTCTATACATACATGGTGCAACACTGTGTTTATTCCGATGAAGGTGCACTTGTGTAGCGTGAGTTTCGTAAATATAGGGATAGATCCAAATCACTGGAAATACTACATTCTGTAATTCACTTCTTAGCTGTATTACTAATTATTTGGTGTGACAGTTTAAATCACTTGAATCTATGTTTGAGCTTGTATATCATATCTATATAGATACATTTGATATGGCGTATTATAGACATGCACTATATAATTATATGAAAGTGACGCATAGGCACGTCGGGCTGGGTGTTAATTCATTGCGTGATAAGTTGACGTATATATGTAATATTTGCATCGCTATTGCATTTTCTTCTGTGAACGTATATGTCCTGTTTGTATCCATTTCCATATGAATGTACTCACTATTGGTACACAGCTGACATGCGCACTCGAAGCGACGGCCATGCGCATTCGCAGTGTCGTACAGCGTTCCACACATGCAAAGGCGTGTGATATGGTAGACGCTGATCTATTTACAAGATCAGAATCGCGGGTTAATAGTTTCCAACGGGGTATGAACTACATTGGGCATGGTTAAGTTATGAGGAGGGCGACTCGCGATTTATCCCTTGAATGATGACAGAAACCATGTTTACGGCATTGTTGTCTGTAATACTACTTGTATGCTTTTTACACATTGTTTCAACACAATCATTCGATAATTTCATGCATAACATGCATGTCATAAATGTATCAAATGCATCAATTTGCATTGTTTCCAAGTTTCTACGAAGAAACGCTAAATTTAGATTCGGTACACATACTTGGAGCAGATGCATGACTCGCATAGTATGCTGCCCTCGTATAACGGCATTTGCTTATCGTAAGAACTATTGTAACATCTAGTGCATGTGCAAATTGCTAAGCAGAACAAAAGATAGACGCCCAGGTTGTATTCTAATTAAAATAACATAATCCAGTACAATCTTTACGCCACCAAAAAGAGTTTCCATTTAGTTGATTCTGTGCGTGTTCAAGTAATAACCACAGTTTAATATAATGTCAGATCCAGAAGCTCATTTGCGCATGGGTACCACATTCAGACTGAAACCAGAGTACTGAACAGATTAGTTTAAACATATGTTATTCAGTTCATACATTATAACAGACCAATAACCTAATACACTGATACTATACATTAATATAAGTATTAGTTCTTGCAGCTTATATCGTATTTCCAATGAAAGTGTTACTGGTTACTGTTTACATGTTTCAGTATGCTATTTCATGTTTTAATTTGTTGAGGGTAAATGGTAAATTGACTTAATTGTTCAAATGAGTTCTCTCGTTAAATAAAGTCTGTATTATTATTATTATTATTATTATTATTAGATGCACACTATACGATACACGGCATATTTTAAATGAACTGGAAAACACGCTGAGAGATTATGGAACTTCCTTTCCATGAAGCTGTTGCAAACATATCATTGATAGCGATTAGTGAGACTTGACGGACATTGTCTTAAGTTCTATAGCTCCGAGTGATCATTGAGTGTATAAATGCGAGCTTGGGTTATGAGGAGAAATAAGTGCATGCGCTTAGGCATCATGTGTGTACTTATTGCTGATGTACTGTGAATTGGAACCAATGGACACGTTGTACATTTGAAATGACATTAAATGAGTTGAAAGCAGTGGAATAACATATTTTATTTCCAACTGCTTTGCACGTGTGATACCGAGCCCTTGCATGCCGAAATGCGGTCAACGCGAACGTTTTCTGTCTCAATAGTCACGTGACGTCATGGATGACGTCTTTTATGGCGTCATTTATGATCGTCTAAACAGAACGTGCTAGTGCTATTTTGAGCACGGTTGCATCGTTTTCTATCATAAGACAGTGTTCAGCTATTATTATCACTCAAGATAATATTACATTATTCATTCGGTGAAATATAATTCGATCATTCACTTAAACAAACAAATATCCTCGTATTCCTTACGGAAATCTGTGTGTAATAAATCGTTTGCAACGTATAGAAATACATGGTACCAACCGTATTAGAAATTGCGACAGTCAATTTGAACAGAAATATTACTTTAATGGAATGAACAACAATAATGACGTCAACAAAATTCACAAAATACTCTGTTTGAATTTCAACGTCTGCTCGCACCCGTAACATTCAACGTACACTGAAAGCCTGCACGGTTGTCCGATTAGCGTAGTGGTTAGCGCGCTCGCTTCTCACCAATGCAACCTGGGTTCGATCCTCGAAACGAGACGTGTGTCATATGGTACGGTTCTCACCAGATCGGACATGTGGGTTTTCTCCGGGTAGTCCGGTTTCCTCCAAAACGAATTACCACATACAATTATACGACTTCCTCCGCGCCAACGAGAGTGATTAATATAAGTTGTTAAAACTTGCTTCGCAATCGTTGTAAAATAAATAAAGTTTAAACAATTAATGCGTACATGTTGTATTACGTTGAAAGCTATTTCTTATTCATTACAGTACGTCATTGCTACGTGTTGTTTACTGTTACAACGCCAATAACAATCCTATAATAAATTAGGGAACATTTTACTAGCGACATTTATAAATTCAATAATAGAACAGAGAATAAAGTATCGGGTTGAGATTTGTAAATAATTCACGTTTAATTGACAGTTAATTAGTGTTTAGTGGTATTCATTTGGCTGAAAGCAGTTACCATAGGAAACGAGAAGAAAGCTGGTTTGATTTAGTTTCACATTCTCTTTCAGTAATTAAGTTCATTCTGTACCTCTAGGGTTAATTAATATACAGTAATTGGTAAGTTATGTCGTCAGTTAGTGCCAATAATTAAAGACATACGACGATCTAATTGGCGTCGTCGTCGTTGTTGTGTGTTGTTGTTGTTGCTGCTGCTGCTGTTGCTGTTGCTGCTGCTGCTGCTGTTGCTGTTGTTGTTGTTGTTGTTGTTGTTGTTGTTGTTGCTGTTGCTGTTGCTGTTGCTGTTGCTGTTGCTGTTGTTGTTGTTGTTGTTGTTGTTGTTGTTGCTGCTGTTGCTGTTGCTGTTGCTGTTGCTGTTGCTGTTGCTGTTGCTGTTGCTGTTGCTGTTGTTGTTGTTGTTGTTGTTGTTGTTGTTGTTGTTGTTGTTGTTGTTGTTGTTGTTGTTGTTGTTGTTGTTGTTGTTGTTGTGTTGTTGTTGTTGTTGTTGTTGTTGTTGTTGTTGTTGTTGTTGTTGTTGTTGTTGTTGTTGCTGTTGTTGTTGCTGTTGCTGTTGCTGTTGTTGTTTTGCTGTTGCTGTTGCTGTTTGTTGTTGCTGTTGCTTTTTGCTGTTGCTGTTGCTGTTGCTGTTGCTGTTGTTGTTGTTGTTGTTGTTGCTGTTGCTGTGTTGTTGTTGTTGTTGTTGTTGTTGTTGTTGTTGTTGTTGTTGTTTGTTGTTGTTGTTTTTGTTGTTGTTGTTGTTGTTGTTGTTGTTTGTTGTTGTTGTTGTTGTTGTTGTTGGTTGCTGGTGCTGTTGCTGTTCTGTTGCTGTTGCTGTTGCGTTGTTGTTGTTGGCTGCTGTTGTTGTTGCTGCTGTTGCTGTTGCTGTTGTTGCTGTTGCTGTTGTTGTTGCTGCTGTTGTTGTTGTTGTTGTTGTTGTTGTTGTTGTTGTTGTTGTTGATGTTGTTGATGATGTTGTTGATGATGTTGTTGATGATGTTGTTGATGATGTTGTTGATGATGTTGTTGATGATGTTGTTGATGTTGATTGATTGATGATGATGATGATGATGATGACTACATCGTTGTTGGTCTGCAGGCCCGAGCCTTCATGTTATAATAGCTACGTGCCTGGTGTCTGCCAAACATACGTCAATCATCCAGTGAAGTAAACAACATTTATTCTCCTATATCAATTTATGTCTAACTTTTATGTCTATAATGCATGCTGTATCTTTTAAGATAAATAAACGGATATATTGTTTTAGAAACGATATTCCCCATCGCCTGTGTAGTGCTGACATTGGTTTGCTAATAGTGTTTTTATGACACGTATTAAATAAGGAAATAAATCTGTCTTATCTAACTTGAGGTCTTGTATTCACTATATGTGCGTCTGACATGGTATATATTTCTATTGTATATTCTCTCAGATAAAGATTAAGAGTAGCCTTATATGCATTGGTGTGGGACAAGGATATTCCACCAGAGTGGTCAGAATATGTCGTCAGAAACGAGACTATATCGATGGCGACATATTCTGACCACGAGGGTGGACTATTCTTTTCTCACCAATAGACAGGATTTGGTGCCATTATAGGGATGTGAGATATATCTGTCTAACCGGGTGGACAATGGGACTACTTTATGCTAATTAGATGTCCGGTAGTTTCCGTTTATTTCCGTGTCCAAATGTATATCATTTCATTGGTTAACGGTAATATGCGAACACTACCGTGATATTATGTCATTATTCATTATGATAACAGTGATACGTCATCAATGATGCAATCAATTACGTATCGCTACCAGGCATGTATTGTTTCACGTGACTACTATTACACGTTGACCCACAATACACTTGCACTGTAAACAGTCCACCCCTATGTACATCATTAATCACAGTGATAAATGTTGTTATTATTTTATCATTATTTCCTTTAATTATGATTTTTAAGTTATAAATTATTTGAATTTGTACCCGTATTGGATGTAAAGGTTTAGCAGTAAAGAAACTAAACCCTTAAACTTTGTATGTCTATAATGCAGACAGAGCATCGTTCTGTGCCCGCATCTTCAGCCATCGAGTGGGATATCCTTATCTGCAACCCTTGAATGTGCTACATTCTCTTTGTCTCACACCAGTGCGTACTAATGGATACTGTTTCTCGGAACTCCTACTCGCCCGGTCACACGTTTTACTGCCCGCTAGGTTAATCTTTGAATCAAAGTGGAAACTTTCAACTTTCTTCCTACTGGACCAATCTTTGTTTCATTGATTTCACTAAATCAGCAGTGCGTGCTCACAAAGATTTCACCCGAAAAATACACCGTGAGCATACGTAATTCTGGACAACTTTAAAATGCCGCGAAAAATACACCGTGAGCATACGTATTTCTGGACAACTTTAAAATGCCGCGAAAAATACACCGTGAGCATACGTATTTCTGGACAACTTTAAAATGCCGCGAAAAATACACCGTGAGCATACGTAATTCTGGACAACTTTAAAATGCCCGTGTTACTAAGAAAACGCAATTTAATGAATCGGTTGGATCATTCAATTACGTCATCCAACCTATTCACTAGTGTGCTTATGTATAACAAAGTCGAGCGAAAACTTGGTTAAATGTTCAATATAGAATATGTTCTCGATTTAAATGTGTTCAGTTTTACATATTAAATAAATTTCCTAGCCGCTATCATTATTGAAAGCACCAATATATCACTACACCACGTGAGAGTTAACGACAAGAGTCACGTGGAGCTAAGGATAACGATCTTCATGGGCGGAACTATCAATAGCTGGACACATGGGGCCCTTGGACACATGGTGCGTCCGTGCCGAATGGCTATACTTGTAGTCGTTTACTTCAAATCATTTCATCTCGCCGCTGTCACGAGGTTCGAGTCCCACTTGTGGGGCCACATTTCTTCGTGCAAACAAGGTATGTGGTTCTGAAATACTGCTCGGATGATGCACCGTGGTATTCCTGCACTAAGAACAGCTGGAAAATCGTCATATCTCACAGGTTGTTGGAGCGACAATAAAACACAAAACAAATAAAACGATGTGGCAATTCACTCTTTATAAACATTACATATTTATTTATGAATACGTGTGTTTATCTTCAAACACACTTACATACCATAACTATTTATTAATCAGTAATCAGGGGCGTAGCTTGGTTGGAATCGATGTGTAGGTCAACTTAAGACGGGAGGGAGGTCCGGGGGTCGTCCTCAGGTACATTAGTTATAGAGTGTATACTTTAATCCTGGCCTCCCGATATTTGTTGCAGATTTGGCATTTTTATTTTTCGGGAAAAGGTGTAGGCCACGTGCCTACACGGCCTACACGGCCTATAGGAAGCTACGCCAATGGTAATTAGAGAGGATAATTATATAAAACAGTCATCAAAAATATTATTTGTAAATATTGACGCAATATGATCATAGAAATCAGACAGGAACATTAATTTCTTTTCTATCTTTTGTAAACATTAAACGTTTATTTGTCAGGCCAAAACTTATCTTTATGGCTGATAAAGCAAATACGTAATTGCATGCTACTGACACAAAAGCAATATAAAAGAAATATGAGCAATTAATAAAAAAGCATTGATTAACTGCATCATCAAACTTTATGGGTCGAGCTGTCAGACAGACAGTTACGCATGCGCGATGATGATGTTAGATATTGTTTTAATAACCGCTATCTCTTGCAGTGTCCAATTATAGAAGAAGAATGGGTTTTATTTTATTTATTCAGGCATTCACGGAAAGCATATTTGGAAGCAATCAGTGACATGATGCATAATTAAGCATCGCCTACATCCGGGTTGCTACGTTTATGGATAGAAAACTCGTGCGCCATGGAACCCGATACAATAACAATCGTATTTAATGTGATCAATCGAAATACTATATATATTAGGAGATGGGGGATGGGTGGGGAGATTTGGCTCCGTGGCCGAGTGGTTAATGTTGTTGACTACAAATAACTTTCCCCTCACTGCTGTATGTTCGAATCCCATTGGAGACGAATTATTTCAAGGGAGGAAGCTGGCTTGGGGTAAGTCGGTGGTTCTATACGGGTGTAAGTCCTTATCTGAAATACTGCTCCGAGGTGCACGCGGGGTCTTCCTCCACCAATACTAACTAGAGAGTCGCCATATAACCTAAGCTGTTGGTGCGACTTAGTCTGGGTTCCAGTATGTCGATTTTTCACTTTTTAGCTTCTGGCCAAATGATATTATGAGAAGCTCAATACGGCCCAATTAACCCATTCAACACCAAGTAACTGCCATAGAATGGTCCATGACATTTTTAGACCAATTAAATTAATAAGAAAATTACATTTGGATCAGTTCATTTATCAAAATGGGTAACTTATTTTTAAAAAATTGTAATATTACTGGCAAAAAGTGCAGATCCTGATGAGACGGCTTGTTACGAGCCGGCTCATCTGGATCTACACTTTTTGTAAGCCTATATAGAGGTATGTGGTGTTGAAAGGGTTAATAGTATCGGTGTTAAAATATATTTATTTGACTGACCAGGCAAACTATATCGCCGCCTGCTCCCGGGCTAGGGGAATGCTAGCCTGAGTACCAGTCTGTCGATTTCTTCACTTTTTAACTTCTGGCAAAATGACATCAGAAACTCAATACGGCCCAATTAATAGTCTCGGTGTTAAAATATATTTATTTGACTGACCAGACAAACTATATCGCCGCCTGTTCCCGGGCTAGGGGAGTGCACATACTACCGGGAACACATCAGGAAATATACATAGTACAGTTCAACTTGCTGGACAGACCACAGCTATTACCACACCACAACTTGCAGAGACCATGTTTGCAGTGGAAGTCGTGATAGCGCAGTGGATGCGCGTTCGCTTCAGGTGCGAAAGGTCCGGAGTTCGAACCCCGCTGGAGCCGTTACGAGTGTGCCCTTAGGCAAGGCATTTAAATTCCACGTTGCCTCTTCTCTCTCCCTCGTGGCGATGGATTCCATCAGGAATGAGGTATCGAGAGTGATTAATATAAGTTGTAAGAACTTGTTTCGCAATCGAGCTAAAATACATTTGTATAAACTAACATATATATGATTAAAATCGTATAATGTAATTGTGGTTGAACACATATAATTACCTATTCTCATTATTATATACTAGAGGACATAGAAAATGCAACCCTACATAATATACTAGAGGACATAGAAAACGCACACCTACATTATATACTAGAGGACATAGAAAATGCAACCCTACATAATATACTAGAGGACATAGAAAACGCACACCTACATTATATACTAGAGGACATATAAAACGCACACCTACATTATATACTAGAGGGCATAGAAAACGCACACCTACATTATATACTAGAGGACATAGAAAACGCACACCTACATTATATACTAGAGGACATAGAAAACGTACACCTACATTATATACTAGAGGACATAGAAAATGCAACCCTACATAATATACTAGAGGACATAGAAAACGCACACATACATTATATACTAGAGGGCATAGAAAACACACACCTACATTATATACTAGAGGACATAGAAAACGCACACTTACATTATATACTAGAGGACATAGAAAACGTACACCTACATTATATACTAGAGGACATAGAAAACGCACACCTACATAATATACTAGAGGACATAGAAAACGCACACCTACATTATATACTAGAGGACATAGAAAACGCACACCTACATTATATACTAGAGGACATAGAAAACGCACACCTACATTATATACTAGAGGACATAGAAAACGCACACCTACATTATATACTAGAGGACATAGAAAACGCACACCTACATTATATACTAGAGGACATAGAAAACGCACACCTACATTATATACTAGAGGACATAGAAAACGCACACCTACATTATATACTAGAGGACATAGAAAACGCACACCATTATAATACTAGAGGACATAGAAAACGCACACCTACATTATATACTAGAGGACATAGAAAACGCACACCTACATTATATACTAGAGGACATAGAAAACGCACACCTACATTATATACTAGAGGACATAGAAAACGCACACCTACATTATATACTAGAGGACATAGAAAACGCACACCTACATTATATACTAGAGGACATAGAAAACGCACACCTACATTATATACTAGAGGACATAGAAAACGCACACCTACATTATATACTAGAGGACATAGAAAACGCACACCTACATTATATACTAGAGGACATAGAAAACGCACACCTACATTATATACTAGAGGACATAGAAAACGCACACCTACATTATATACTAGAGGACATAGAAAACGCACACCTACATTATATACTAGAGGACATAGAAAACGCACACCTACATTATATACTAGAGGACATAGAAAACGCACACCTACATTATATACTAGAGGACATAGAAAACGCACACCTACATTATATACTAGAGGACATAGAAAACGCACACCTACATTATATACTAGAGGACATAGAAAACGCACACCTACATTATATACTAGAGGACATAGAAAACGCACACCTACATTATATACTAGAGGACATAGAAAACGCACACCTACATTATATACTAGAGGACATAGAAAACGCACACCTACATTATATACTAGAGGACATAGAAAACGCACACCTACATTATATACTAGAGGACATAGAAAACGCACACCTACATTATATACTAGAGGACATAGAAAACGCACACCTACATTATATACTAGAGGACATAGAAAACGTACACCTACATTATATACTAGAGCACATAGAAAACGCACACCTACATTATATACTAGAGGACATAGAAAACGCACACCTACATTATATACTAGAGCACATAGAAAACGCACACCTACATTATATACTAGAGCACATAGAAAACGCACACCTACATTATATACTAGAGGACATAGAAAACGCACACCTACATTATATACTAGAGGACATAGAAAACGCACACCTACATTATATACTAGAGCACATAGAAAACGCACACCTACATTATATACTAGAGCACATAGAAAACGCACACCTACATTATATACTAGAGCACATATAAAACGCACACCTACATTATATACTAGAGCACATAAAAAACGCACACCTACATTATATACTAGAGCACATAAAAAACGCACACCTACATTATATACTAGAGCACATAAAAAACGCACACCTACATTATATACTAGAGCACATAAAAAACGCACACCTACATTATATACTAGAGGGCATAGAAAACGCACACCTACATTATATACTAGAGGACATAGAAAACGCACACCTACATTATATACTAGAGCACATAGAAAACGCACACTTACATTATATACTAGAGGACATAGAAAACGCACACCTACATTATATACTAGAGGACATAGAAAACGCACACCTACATTATATACTAGAGGACATAGAAAACGCACACCTACATTATATACTAGAGGACATAGAAAACGCACACCTACATTATATACTAGAGGACATAGAAAACGCACACCTACATTATATACTAGAGGACATAGAAAACGCACACCTACATTATATACTAGAGGACATAGAAAACGCACACCTACATTATATACTAGAGGACATAGAAAACGCACACCTACATTATATACTAGAGGACATAGAAAACGCACACCTACATTATATACTAGAGACATAGAAAACGCACACCTACATTATATACTAGAGGACATAGAAAACGCACACCTACATTATATACTAGAGGGCATAGAAAACGCACACCTACATTATATACTAGAGGACATAGAAAACGCACACCTACATTATATACTAGAGGACATAGAAAACGCACACCTACATTATATACTAGAGGACATAGAAAACGCACACCTACATTATATACTAGAGGACATAGAAAACGCACACCTACATTATATACTAGAGGACATAGAAAACGCACACCTACATTATATACTAGAGGACATAGAAAACGCACACCTACATTATATACTAGAGGACATAGAAAACGCACACCTACATTATATACTAGAGGACATAGAAAACGCACACCTACATTATATACTAGAGGACATAGAAAACGCACACCTACATTATATACTAGAGGACATAGAAAACGCACACCTACATTATATACTAGAGGACATAGAAAACGCACACCTACATTATATACTAGAGGACATAGAAAACGCACACCTACATTATATACTAGAGGACATAGAAAACGCACACCTACATTATATACTAGAGGACATAGAAAACGCACACCTACATTATATACTAGAGGACATAGAAAACGCACACCTACATTATATACTAGAGGACATAGAAAACGCACACCTACATTATATACTAGAGGACATAGAAAACGCACACCTACAGTATATACTAGAGGACATAGAAAACGCACACCTACATTATATACTAGAGGACATAGAAAACGCACACCTACATTATATACTAGAGGATATAGAAAACGCACACCTACATTATATACTAGAGGATATAGAAAACGCACAGCTACATTATATACTAGAGCACATAGAAAACGCACACCTACATTATATAGTAGAGCACATAGATAACGCACACCTACATTATACACTAGAGGACATAGAAAACGCACACCTACATTTTATACTAGAGCACATAGAAAACGCACACCTACATTATATACTAGAGGACATAGAAAACGCACACCTACATTATATACTAGAGGACATAGAAAACGCACACCTACATTATATACTAGAGGACATAAAAAACGCACACCTACATTATATACTAGAGGACATAGAAAACGCACACCTACATTATATACTAGAGGACATAGAAAACGCACACCTACATTATATACTAGAGGACATAGAAAACGCACAACTACATTATATACTAGAGGACATAGAAAACGCACACCTACATTATATACTAGAGGACATAGAAAACGCACACCTACATTATATACTAGAGGACATAGAAAACGCACACCTACATTATATACTAGAGGACATAGAAAACGCACACCTACATTATATACTAGAGGACATAGAAAACGCACACCTACATTATATACTAGAGGACATAGAAAACGCACACCTACATTATATACTAGAGGACATAGAAAACGCACACCTACATTATATACTAGAGGACATAGAAAACGCACACCTACATTATATACTAGAGGACATAGAAAACGTACAACTACATTATATACTAGAGGACATAGAAAACGCACACCTACATTATATACTAGAGGACATAGAAAACGCACACCTACATTATATACTAGAGGACATAGAAAACGCACACCTACATTATATACTAGAGGACATAGAAAAC
>CM026388.1:36758660-36853880 GCA_014843695.1 Archivesica marissinica
AGTAGTAGTAGTATAATAGTAGTATAGTAGTATAATAATAGTAGTAGTAGTATAGTAGTAGTATAATAGTAGTAATAGTAGTAGTAGTATAATAGTAGTAGTAGAATAGTAGTAGTAGTAGTATAATAGTAGTAATAGTAGTAGTAGTATAATAGTAGTAGTAGAATAGTAGTAGTAGTAGTATAGTAGTAGTAGTATAGTAGTAGTAGTAGTATAGTAGTATTAGTAGTATAATAGTAGTAGTATAGTAGTAGTAGTAATATAATAGTAGTAGTATAGTAGTAGTATTAGTATAGTAGTAGTATAATAGTAGTAGTAGTAGTATAATAGTAGTAGTAGTAGTAGTATAGTAGTAGTATAATAGTAGTAGTAGTAGTAGTATAATAATAGTAGTAGTAGTATAATAGTAGTAGTAATAGTAGTAGTATTAGTATAGTAGTAGTAGTAGTATAGTAGTATTATAGTAGTAGTAGTAGTAGTAGTATAATAGTGGTAGTATAGTAGTAGTATAGTAGTAGTATTAGTAGTAGTAGTAGTATAGTAGTAGTAGTAGTAGTAGTAGTATAATAGTAGTAGTATAGTAGTAGTATATTAGTAATATTAGTAGTAGTAGAATAATAGTAGTAGTAGTATAGTAGTAGTAGTAGTAGTATAGTAGTAGTAGTATAGTAGTAGTATAGTAGTAGTAGTATAGTAGTAGTAGTAGTAGTATAGTAGTAGTAGTAGTAGTAGTATAATAGTAGTATTATGTAGTAGTGTTAGTAGTAGTAGTAGTAGAGTAGTAGTAGTAGTAGTAGATAGTAGTAGTAGTAGTAGTGTATGTAGTAGTAGTAGTAGTATAGTAGTAGTAGTAGTAGTAGTTAGTAGTAGTTAGTAGTAGTAGTAGTAGTAGTAGTAGTAGTAGTAGTAGTAGTAGTAGTAGTAGTAGTAGTAGTAGTAGTAGTAGTGGTAGGTGGTGGTGGTGTGGTAGTGGTAGTAGTAGTAGTAGTAGTAGTAGCGATTGGCTATATCATATGTTATTGCATTCATTCTAAATAATTATACAATGTACAATAGTTAATACAAATTTATTTTAGCTCGTTTGCGAAACAAGTTCTTTCAACTTATATTAATCACTCTCGGGACCTCATTCCTGATGGAATCCATCGCCACGAGGGAGAGAGAAGAGGCAACGTGGAATTTAAATGCCTTGCCTAAGGGCACAATCGTAACGGCTCCAGTGGGGCTCGAACTCCGGACCTTTCACACCTGAAGCGAACGCGCATCCACTGCGCTATCACGCTATCAGTATATTATTACTGGAAATGGTTGACTTATATCTTCCAGACTGAAATTGCGAATATATTGACACATATTGCGAATATATCAGTGTACGTCCTGATGGCGCCATGGTAGCGCGTTCGCCTCCATGTGCAAAAGGCCCTGAGTTCGCGCCAAAATTTAGCCGTTATGATTGTGCCCCTAGGCAACCCATTTAAATGCCAAATTGCCTCTTCTCTCCCTAGTGGCGATGAATTACATCAGGAATGAGGTCTCGAGAGTTATAAATAATACATTTGGTAAAATAATATAATATATATAATAAAATAATAATATAGGCCTAAATAATGTATGACCTAAATGTAGGAAGCTGTGCAATACGTATTTTAGCGTCTGCTACTTCCCAATAGAGTACCCTGCACTATGTGACACATATATCCTTACATTCGAAGGGGCGTGTGTAGCTATACGCGATTGTTTCGGGTTTTCTACATAGCATCAACTTTGTATCACAACGAGAATTGATTCTGGTCGATTCTCCACGAGTGTCACAACGTGTAATGATTTGAGTTGACAGTACAGATGAATGTTGTCTCAAATTATGTCGTGGTCAAAGAGTTCGCTAAAGGATAAAACGTGAATAGCCAATTAATTCAGCATAGTTTACGTAGATGTACATGTTAACAAAATGTGCAGAACACTTCCGCCACGAACACATTCCTTTAAAAATAATAGACTGTAAAAGTGAGAGAGGCTTCCCACAAATACGTACAATCCCACAATATTTCGCCTCTTTGGACAGCTGCGTGGAACCATAAATCAGCCGTAATTTGGTCAAATTAGGGACATGTGTTTATAATTAATTATGTCTGAATAGATACATTAGAGACACATGTGCTCCAATTCCTCTGCAATATGTACTCACCACCCGTAATATGGACCATGTTGGAAACCCACAAAGTAGTGACAGAAGCAGTATCCTACATTCTTGAATTAACCGACTTCACGACCAGTTAGTGAATTGGTACATGACACATACACACGCACACATATATATATATATACCTAGATGGACGGACATGTGTACAGCTACATGGTGCAGGGTATATATTATTGCGTGATAGAGTAACGGACCTAAAATGAAACAACTTGTAAACGCATGTAATTAAAAGGCTCCACGGAAAACCAATCACCAAATGTCTAAAGGTAAATGAGCACACCGGAGCGGTGTCAACCCCGTGAACGAGAGGACATGAGTTGAAACCCCGCCAGAATGATGGCCATGTGATGTCCTTGACTATCATATCCACAATGCCTCTTCTCTCTCCCTGGCGGTAATGGATTCCATTCCTGATGGTATCAAAATAAAGTTGTAAGAAGTTCTTTCGCAACCGAGCTGAAACACTCCTAATAGCTTTTGCAAAAACGACTTACAGTTGTCAGTGTGCGCGGCAAGCAGGATTCATTGTTCATTAGTTATTGTAAACAATACACCCTTCCTCTGCTCGTATTAATACACTTTGCAGTTTCACTGACTATTTGACATGAGTGTGGACCATACGGATGCATCATTACATGGCTACATGCAGCTGTAATGCCCGAATACACTTCTCCGTGTGAAACAATGTCAGCAGATTGTTCTAATGGCTACAGTAATGTACGAATACACTTCTCCATGTGAAACAATGTCAGCAGATTGTTCTAATGGCTACAGTAATGTACGAATACACTTCTCCATGTGAAACAATGTCAGCGGATTGTTCCGCGCACTGTATTAGTAACACAGTATACTACCACGCCATGTCAGCGATATATGTCTATTATTTCTCAGAGGGGTATGAGCCAGGTACGCGTACGGGTAGGGAGGAATGATCAAAACCTCGTTTGGCTTGTTGTGCGATTCGCATACACTTCACAAGAATCAAACCAAAGAGCAAGTTCGATGAACCACCATCGAGCGTGTCAACAGAACAATCGAACGCATCAACAGAACCATCGAACGTATCAACAGAACCATCGAACGTATAAACAGAACCTTCGAACATATCAACAGAACCATCGAACATATCAACAGAACCATCGAACATATCAACAGAACCATCGAACGTATCAACAGAACCATCGAACGTATCAACAGAACCATCGAACATATCAACAGAACCTTCGAACTTATCAACAGAACCATCGAACATATCAACAGAACCTTCGAACGTATCAACAGAACCATCGAACGTATCAACAGAACCTTCGAACGTATCAACAGAACCTTCGAACATATCAACAGAACCATCGAACGTATCAACAGAACCATCGAACGTATCAACAGAACCTTCGAACGTATCAGCAGAACCAGCTGACGTGTCAACAGAACCATCGAACATATCAACAGAACCATCGAACGTATCAACAGAACTATCGAACATATCAACAGAACCATCGAACATATCAACAGAACCATCGAACATATCAACAGAACCATCGAACGTATCAACAGAACCTTCGAACGTATCAACAGAACCATCGAACGTATCAACAGAACCATCGAACGTATCAACAGAACCATCGAACATATCAACAGAACCTTCGAACTTATCAACAGAACCATCGAACATATCAACAGAACCTTCGAACGTATCAACAGAACCATCGAACGTATCAACAGAACCTTCGAACATATCAACAGAACCATCGAACGTATCAACAGAACCATCGAACGTATCAACAGAACCTTCGATCGTATCAGCAGAACCAGCTGACGTGTCAACAGAACCATCGAACATATCAACAGAACCATCGAACGTATCAACAGAACCATCGAACTTATCAACAGAACCTTCGAACGTATCAACAGAACCATCGAACGTATCAACAGAACCTTCGAACGTATCAACAGAACCATCGAACGTATCAACAGAACCATCGAACGTATCAGCAGAACCAGCTGACGTGTCAACAGAACCATCGAACATATCAACAGAACCATTGAACGTATCAACAGAACCATTGAACGTATCAACAGAACCATCGAACGTATCAACAGAACCATCGAACATATCAACAGAACCATCGAACGTATCAACAGAACCATCGAACGTATCAACAGAACCATCGAACGTATCTACAGAACCATCGAACGTATCTACATAACCATCGAACGTATCTACAGAACCATCGAACGTATCTACAGAACCAGCTGACGTGTCAACAGAACCAGCTGACGTGTCACCAGATCCATTGAATGTGTCAACAGAACCATCGAGTGGCAACAGAACCATCGAAAGTATCCACAAAACCACTGTGTTTTCAACAAACAGCCTGACGTTGCCGCCATGCCATCTGACAAGGATTTCCAGACGCCAAAGTATAAACATCACAGAAGTACTGTATTAAGCGCATTTCGAATGCTACTGGGGAAGAATATATCTAGAGAAACGACTCAGCGACACTGTTAATTATCCTCTGATGTATTACAAATGTACACTTCAAGTTCACAAAACTAAACCGAACGTTGGCAGCAATACTTCGATACGGTTAGTTTTGGAAGAATAGTATATGTAATATATTTAGTGCTGTTCTGTTATGTATCCTAATAAACACAATGTTTGCAATGCGTCACACATTTATTACTCCTTAGTCACTGGCTGTAACAGTATCACGTTTGTAGTTGCGTGACAAACAGTTGGAAAGCTCGCAAATGTTCGACATCAAAGTTTCTCCAACACCTATTTCCAAGTTATATAGCTAACTACTATAGAATGTTTATATAGCAGTAGTCATATCCATGTAAGAATGCTTTTATATAATACTCGTGTATACATAAATACTTGCACTCTTGAATGCAGTCAAACCTGCTTAATAGAGGGCAGATGTATAATAAAACGACATATTGGAATATTGAAACTGGCTGCTTAATACAGGTTGGCTAGCCAGCTTAATACAGGTGACCACTAACACAGGTTTTTGACTGTATGCCTATTTCGTTCAATAGGGGGGTGGGGACAACCAACCATGTTCGTTATACTGATATCATATGAGAACAGGTGAATTATATGTGGGTGGGTTACGGAATCCGAATCCCCACGCATTATTCAATTATTGCATAAATTGAAGATCTTATATAAAAACTGCGGTTGAATGTTTGTCAAGGGTTGCGGGAATGGCCACCAATGGAGTGCATGCGTATTTCATTCCGAATGCTGCGATAATGGGAGTATTTGAGTAAGCATATCGATTTGCTGTGCTGTATTTTAATAGACTGATGATTATAGACTGTAGATTGATTATCCATTAATAACTAGATGCACGATAAAACGGCGAAATAAGGAACGTACAGTATGTTACTGTCGACATTGAGGATGAAATCCATTTACTTACTCCATGCTAGTTCAGTGTTTGAGTATTGTGGTGGCAGATTAATCGAGAATTAGTTTAATGTAAATTTACAGCGGTTGAATAATTCATGCTTGCGTAATTGCAAATACAGGCCTACATACAGATACTATATTAATGTTCAGCATACATACAGATACTATATTAATGTTCAAAGTATGTCACAATTTCCAAAAATGTTGCTATCCAATTTATGCAAAATCAGTATTGCTTACATTTCGCACTAGCGAAATAATACTTTTTAACATTTTAGTTCACTGTTTTTCTGTGTCTGTATTGTATTAGGGGTGACCCCATTTATTAATCCCTTTATCATATAGCTTGAGCTTGTGCTTGACTATATTAGGTTCGATCCCCCGGCTGACCCTGATATAATTAACAGTCTTTCAGATGGAACATTAAATCGAAGTATCATGTCGGTGCTTTACACCGTGCACGTAAAAGAACCAGAGGAGACTCTAAAATGGGTCTCTGTCTGTATCATTGCACTATCTTCCAACAATCTAAAATGACTAATATCTTCAGGAGGCGTCGCTCATATGGGCAACCGGTAGCGAAGATAAATAAACGTAAAACGCAAAGTATATAAAATGCTTTGTATGCCGCCTACCTAGATAAAAGTCAAACTCACATAAAGATTAATTATATGACCTACATACGTATGTTCACTGTTAGCTATTTAATGTAGAATAATGTTATACCAAGTTCAAGGTCATGCAGATCTAATAGAAAATCATGTCACTATTTGCTTTAAATAAATTCTCTGTTTCATTATGGCTATGTCGCGTGCTCTTACAAAAACATATTTAGATCACGTATAAGTTATTGAGGAGATACTTTTTGAACAGCATCACTGTCATAACAGTAGATCTAGCTATCGTAAGTTTTAACAAGTATGTTTTGAACAAGGCAACTTGAATATGTTTCCATAGTAACAACAACCATATTGGAGGCTCCAGCTGTTATTGATCTTCCGTATTGTTTAGATGCTTGCATATTGCTGTTCAGACGCTTGCATTATTGAGATAACGTATTTCCTCACATCGTTTAGAAGATAATTTGTCGCCACCATTTACAATCATGTTAGAATTGATTGACCCCTCTGTGTGTTTTACGTTTATTTATCGTCGCTACCGGTTGCCCATATGAGCGACGCCTCCTGAAGAAATTAGTCATTTTAGATTTTGGAGGATAGTGCATAATACAGACAGAGACCCATTCCAGAGTCTCCTCTGGTTATTTTACGTGCACGGTGTAAAGCACCGACACGAGACCTCGGTTTAACGTCCCATCTGAAAGACTGTTAATTTTATTAGGGTCAGACGGGGGATCGAACCTGCTATCCCTGGATTACCGGTCCAGCGTGTTACCACTGGACTACAGATCCGTCTGTGATTGACCCCTCAACATACAGTTTGCAGTTTATGTGCATCAGATTTACTCGAGTCGGAGTCGGAGTTTTTCAATATCGTCCAATACTTGGGTCACAAAAGTTCCTGGTCATCGATTGTCGTCTGCTTAGTTTATAAATGTGTGGATATTCCGCAGACGACAGTTCATGGCCATTAGAGAGATATACCGTGTCTCTGATAACGATTTAGATTAACATCTAAGTGCAATGATATCATTTGTGGTGATAATTTTATTCCTTCTTCCGTAATGGTGATATGCATTACCGGAAGTTGTGATAGCGCAGTCGTAGCGTGTTCGATTTATGTTACTCTTTTATGACATGTACATGTGTTTTCTTGTGTACCGTAAGTCATATAACACACACTGCCATGTACTAGACTACATTGAAAGTTGTCATAGCGCAGTCGTAGCGCATTCGATTCATGTTACTATTTTATGACATGTGCATGTGTAGTGTTCTTGTGTAAGTCATATAACACACATTGCCATGCACTAGACTACATGTTAACCGCTTAGGTCGGCTAAGCCTGCCCATTATAACATGTATAGGACCCCGCAAAGGGTTTGACATACATGGAATATACATGTATACTGCGGCTCTGTGGTCGAGCGGGTAAGGTCGCTGACTTGTATACCATTGTAACCTATAATCACTGATGGTCACGCTCAGGCCGTGTCTCTTTGTATGAACAAGTTGGCAGTTTCTTACGGAGGTTGATGTACCAAGTACTAGTTAACCACTAGAGCCTGCCCAGGAAAGATGGTGTTATGTAAATTGCCCGTTGCTCATATGGGCAACCGATAGCGAATATACACAAATGTGACCGATGCCACGAAACTATCATAACTAAGAAATCTCATAAATGAGATGTAACAGCACTTGCTGTTGGCTGGCTATTTTTAAGAACCAATCATATCGATCGATGCAACTGACTACGGCTATGGTATTTTCATGAAACCGGATCTCTGTCAAGTTTAAGTCGTACTTAACGCTACTTATTGTGTTTTATAGCGAGTGTTCCTTATCGAGTATATCCGAACATTTCCACAGTCTAGAGACATGAAGTAATGTGTCTCTGCACAGTGTCATGGTCACGCTGAAGAACGATGTTACAGCATATAATGCCCTCTACAAGATGCTTTGTCAATGGTTCTAGAAATCATTAATGTATATACGTGACACTATATAAGAGTTGATGGTTTAACGGTCTCGTTTGAAGCCTAACAATCCCCTCATTTATGTGCGTTAAGCGTTTATTTATCGTCGCTATGGCAACTTCGGGAACACGTCTCCAGTTGTATATTAGATGTTTTGGGTGTGTTTTTTTGGGAGCAAAGTGCAAGATGATACACATACAGAAAACGCCGCAATCCATGACTCACCCACGGTTCTTCTACATACCCGGTGTATAGCACTTCTACATACCCGGTGTATAGCACTTCGGGTTTTAGATTTAGTTCCACCCGAATGACTGTTAATATTATGAAGGGAGTAATATTATGAAGGGACGGTTGATCGAACGCACTATCCCTAAATGTGCAGCCAAATGAGTTAACGACTGGGCTGTAACCCAATTCTGGCCAATCCCATTAAAATTAGACTATATGTCTATGGTTGCACTACGTCGATAGCGTAGAATATTGGAGCAAAATAAAATAGCTATTTTTTTAATTATTGATGAAATGGAAACTATAAGGGAAACTATAAGGGAAACGTAATGAAACGGTATACAATGGCGTAGGTTCCTTATAGGGGCACTGTAGGCACGTGCATGCGCTTTTTTTTTTCAAAAAGTGAAAATATGAAACTTCGAAAAATGCGAATATGAAATAAGTCGGTATTTCATTATTTTTAATTAAATAAATAATTTATGTTCCTTTTTCTCGTCAAAACGTGTCTTAAAATGCCTTTCAAAATCGTCAGGGGAAGATATCTCTATCCCAATCCGGGTGCCTACACATACATCAAGCCCAAGCTACGCCCCTGGTATATATATATATATAATCTGATTGTAATGAGATTGAAATGGCTCATATGTTATGTTTTATTGTCTGCATATAACATTCGTAGCAAAACATGTTTAGGTAATAAGCGAAATGAAGGGAAAATGTATATGTATGACGTGATTGTAAACGCGATTGTTCAAATGACGAATCATTCAATGAATAAACTCAATGATATTTCACTACTGGATACTTCTTACGCATACTTCCCAAATGATGACTAACTCCATGATATATCTATGAACGACTTAGTGTGCAGGCGTAGTGCTGCAGCATGCCTGCAAATCCTGCCTCTACTGCTCTACTGACGGTGTGCCAATTCTGACCTGAAATAACTTCTCAATGGTAGTTCTGCACGTGGAAGTCGTGATAGCGCAGTTACAGCGCGTTCGCTTCAGGTGCGAAATGTCCGGAGTTCGAAGCCTGCTGTAGCCAGTACGATTGTGTCCTTATATAGGCAACGCACTTATTAAATTTCACATTGCATAATTCTCTCTCCCTCGTGGTGATGGATTCAATCTATCAGGAATGAGGTCTCGAGAGTGATAAGAACTTGTATCCCAATCGAGCTCAAATAAATGTGCATAAACTAAATAACGTGGGAATAAACTTCTCGGTGTGTATTCACGAATAAAAACTACCATATGCAAGCCAACGTCATAGACCATCTGAAATACCCCCTTAACAATGTCCTTAACTTTGGAATACTCTTCTAGTAACAGTTTTGCTGATATATCTTATTGCGTTGACATTGCGTATCCGGATATTGTATGATAATATCTTCTCACTGTTCACCAAGAATGAAATAGTTTTGAAATTCTTTGCGTACAATTTTTGTTTTTTGTTTTTTCTTTAAAACGATTAAAGAGTGATACATTTGCCAACTCATTCTGCGGATTTGGAAAGTTAAGACAGGTTCATATTGCGATATGTAATTGAGAATGAAGATTAAGACTGATATGTTGAGGAGAGAGAATATAAATACCTCATCCTTCTCATTGACCTTGGCTCTCAGACAGATAATTCATGCTTCTGAGCTGTTTCTCCAATTTTCTTTCTAAATTTGATTTGGTTCAGTATAATTGTGAACGCTTCCATTGACGACATGGGTGAATATCCAACTATACGTGGTACATGAAATCCTTTTATCCAACTACACGTGATACACGGAATGCTTATATCCAACTACACGTGATACACGGAATCCTTATATCCAACTACACGTGGTGCACGGAATCCTTATATCCAACTACACGTGGTACACGGAATCCTTATATCCAACTACACGTGGTGCACGGAATCCTTATATCCAACTACACGTGGTGCACGGAATCCTTATATCCAACTACACGTGGTACACGGAATCCTTATATCCAACTACACGTGGTACATGGAATCCTTATATCCAACTACACGTGGTACACGGAATCCTTATATCCAACTACACGTGGTACACGGAATCCTTATATCCAACTACACGTGGTACATGGAATCCTTATATCCAACTACACGTGGTACACGGAATCCTTATATCCAACTACACGTGGTACATGGAATCCTTATATCCAACTACACGTGGTACACGGAATCCTTATATCCAACTACACGTGGTGCACGGAATCCTTATATCCAACTACACGTGGTACACGGAATGTGGATATCCAACTACACGTGATACACGGAATCCTTATATCCAACTACACGTGGTACACGGAATCCTTATATCCAACTACACGTGGTGCACGGAATCCTTATATCCAACTACACGTGGTGCACGGAATCCTTATATCCAACTACACGTGGTGCACGGAATCCTTATATCCAACTACACGTGGTACACGGAATCCTTATATCGAAGTATACGTGGTAGTGGTAGTCGGAATGTGGATATCCAACTACACGTGGTGCACGGAATCCTTATATCCAACTACACGTGGTACACGGAATCCTTATATCCAACTACACGTGGTGCACGGAATCCTTATATCCAACTACACGTGGTGCACGCAATCCTTATATCGAACTACACGTGGTACACGGAATCCTTATATCGAACTACACGTGGTGCACGCAATCCTTATATCCAACTACACGTGGTGCACGCAATCCTTATATCCAACTACACGTGGTGCACGCAATCCTTATATCCAACTACACGTGGTACATGGAATGCGTTGTGAATGATACCATTGATGACATGGGTGAATATCCAAATATACGTGGTACATGGAATGCGTTGTGAATGCTACCATTGATGACATGGGTGAATATCCAAATATACGTGGTACATGGAATGCGTTGTGTACGCTACCATTGATGACATGGGTGAATATCCAAATATACGTGGTACATGGAATGCGTTGTGAACGCTACCATTGATGACATGGGTGAATATCCAAATATACGTGGTACATGGAATGCGTTGTGAACGCTACCATTGATGACATGGGTGAATATCCAAATATACGTGGTACATGGAATGCGTTGTGAACGCTACCATTGATGACATGGGTGAATATCCAAATATACGTGGTACACGGAATCCTTATATCCAACTACACGCGGTGCACGGAATCCTTATATCCAACTACACGTGGTGCACGGAATCCTTATATCGAATTATACGTGGTAGTGGTAGTCGGAATGTGGATATCCAACTATACGTGGTACACGGAATCCTTATATCCAACTACACGTGGTAGTGGTAGTCGGAATGTGGATATCCAACTATACGTGGTGCACGGAATCCTTATATCCAACTACACGTGGTACACGGAATCCTTATATCCAACTACACGTGGTACACGGAATCCTTATATCCAACTACACGTGGTACACGGAATCCATATATCCAACTACACGTGGTACACGGAATCCTTATATCCAACTACACGTGGTACACGGAATCCTTATATCCAACTACACGTGGTACACGGAATCCTTATATCCAACTACACGTGGTGCACGGAATCCTTATATCCAACTACACGTGGTACACGGAATCCTTATATCCAACTACACGTGGTACACGGAATCCTTATATCCAACTACACGTGATACACGGAATCCTTATATCCAACTACACGTGGTACACGGAATGTGGATATCCAACTATACGTGGTACACGGAATCCTTATATCCAACTACACGTGGTACATGGAATCCTTATATCCAACTACACGTGGTACACGCAATCCTTATATCCAACTACACGTGGTGCACGGAATCCTTATATCCAACTACACGTGGTGCACGGAATCCTTATATCCAACTACACGTGGTGCACGGAATCCTTATATCCAACTACACGTGGTACACGGAATCCTTATATCCAACTACACGTGGTAGTGGTAGTCGGAATGTGGATATCCAACTACACGTGGTACACGGAATCCTTATATCCAACTACACGTGGTGCACGGAATCCTTATATCCAACTATACGTGGTACACGGAATCCTTATATCCAACTACACGCGGTGCACGCAATCCTTATATCCAACTACACGTGGTGCACGGAATCCTTATATCGAAGTATACGTGGTGCACGCAATCCTTATATCCAACTACACGTGGTGCACGGAATCCTTATATCCAACTATACGCGGTGCAAGGAATCCTTATATCCAACTACACGTGGTGCACGCAATCCTTATATCCAACTACACGTGGTGCACGGAATCCTTATATCCAACTATACGCGGTGCACGGAATCCTTATATCCAACTACACGTGGTACACGGAATCCTTATATCCAACTATACGCTGTGCACGCAATCCTTATATCCAACTACACGTGGTGCACGGAATCCTTATATCCAACTACACGTGGTGCACGCAATCCTTATATCCAACTACACGTGGTGCACGGAATCCTTATATCCAACTATACGCGGTGCACGCAATCCTTATATCCAACTACACGTGGTGCACGCAATCCTTATATCCAACTATACGCGGTGCACGGAATCCTTATATCCAACTACACGTGGTGCACGGAATCCTTATATCCAACTATACGCGGTGCACGGAATCCTTATATCCAACTACACGTGGTGCACGGAATCCTTATATCCAACTACACGTGGTGCACGGAATCCTTATATCCAACTACACGTGGTACACGGAATCCTTATATCCAACTACACGTGGTAGTGGTAGTCGGAATGTGGATATCCAACTACACGTGGTGCACGGAATGTGGATATCCAACTACACGTGGTACACGGAATCCTTATATCCAACTACACGTGGTAGTGGTAGTGGGAATGTTGATATCCAACTACACGTGGTGCACGGAATCCTTATATCCAACTACACGTGGTAGTGGTAGTCGGAATGTGGATATCCAACTACACGTGGTACACGGAATCCTTATATCCAACTACACGTGGTAGTGGTACACGGAATGTGGATATCCAACTACACGTGGTACACGGAATCCTTATATCCAACTACACGTGGTACACGGAATGTGGATATCCAACTACACGTGGTACACGGAATCCTTATATCCAACTACACGTGGTAGTTGTAGTCGGAATGTGGATATCCAACTACACGTGGTGCACGGAATCCTTATATCGAAGTATACGTGGTAGTGGTAGTCGGAATGTGGATATCCAACTACACGTGATGCACGGAATCCTTATATCCAACTACACGTGGTATACGGAATGTGGATATCCAACTACACGTGGTACACGGAATCCTTATATCCAACTACACGTGGTACACGGAATGTGGATATCCAACTACACGTGGTACACGGAATCCTTATATCCAACTACACGTGGTAGTGGTAGTCGGAATGTGGATATCCAACTACACGTGGTGCACGGAATCCTTATATCCAACTACACGTGGTGCACGGAATGTGGATATCCAACTACACGTGGTGCACGGAATCCTTATATCGAAGTATACGTGGTAGTGGTAGTCGGAATGTGGATATCCAACTATACGTGGTGCACGGAATCCTTATATCCAACTACACGTGGTGCACGGAATCCTTATATCCAACTATACGTGGTGCACGCAATCCTTATATCCAACTACACGTGGTGCACGGAATCCTTATATCCAACTACACGTGGTACACGGAATCCTTATATCCAACTACACGTGGTGCACGGAATCCTTATATCCAACTATACGTGGTGCACGGAATCCTTATATCCAACTATACGTGGTGCACGCAATCCTTATATCCAACTATACGTGGTGCACGCAATCCTTATATCCAACTATACGTGGTGCACGGAATCCTTATATCCAACTATACGTGGTGCACGCAATCCTTATATCCAACTACACGTGGTGCACGCAATCCTTATATCCAACTACACGTGGTACATGGAATCCTTATATCCAACTACACGTGGTACACGGAATCCTTATATCCAACTATACGTGGTGCACGGAATCCTTATATCCAACTACACGTGGTACACGCAATCCTTATATCCAACTACACGTGGTGCACGGAATCCTTATATCCAACTATACGTGATACACGGAATCCTTATATCCAACTACACGTGGTTCACGGAATCCTTATATCCAACTACACGTGGTACACGGAATCCTTATATCCAACTATACGTGGTGCACGGAATCCTTATATCCAACTACACGTGGTACACGCAATCCTTATATCCAACTACACGTGGTGCACGGAATCCTTATATCCAACTACACGTGGTACACGGAATCCTTATATCCAACTACACGTGGTGCACGGAATCCTTATATCGAAGTATACGTGGTAGTGGTAGTCGGAATGTGGATATCCAACTACACGTGGTGCACGGAATCCTTATATCCAACTACACGTGGTGCACGGAATCCTTATATCGAAGTATACGTGGTAGTGGTAGTCGGAATGTGGATATCCAACTACACGTGGTGCACGGAATGCGTTGTGAACGCTACCATTGACGACATGGGTGCATACACGGAAGTGTATGGAATGTGGATATCCAACTATACGTGGTACACGGAACCCGTATATTCAGATATACGTGGTAGTCGGAATGTGGATATCCAAGCATACATGAAGCACGGAATCCGTATATTCAGATATACGTGGTACACAGCATCCGTATATCCAAATATACGTGGTACACAGCATCCGTATATCCAAATATACGTGGTACACAGCATCCGTATATCGAAGCATACGTGGTGCACATAATCTGTGTATCCAAATAACCCCAAGCCCTCTGATTGGTTGAATCCAGAGCAAATCTCAGACTCAGACTCAGACTCAGAGCTTATTTTATACAAATTGTTGTCTCATGGACTAAACTGGTCTATTGACGTTTATGAAATAAAACTTAACAAACGTACCACATTTATTTTAGCTCGATTGCGAAACAAGTTCTTACAACTTATATTAATCACTCTCGAGACCTCATTCCTGGTGGAATCCATCGTCACGCGGGAGAGAGAAAGGGCAACGTGGAATTTAAATGCCATGCCTAAGGGCACAATTGTAACGGCTCCAGAGCTTTTGAATTTGAGATTTGAGAACAGTTCTATAACAACAAACCATTGTTTTAACAAGCAAACTCCATGCCAAAGTCAAAGTCCTAATATCTTTCCAGGAAAACTATGTTCTCGCTTTATTGTCTAGCATAATATAAACGATGGAATAGTTTACATTTTTAACGAGTGTAGGCTATTTATAGAAACGGAATGCACAAACTAAACCTGCAAATAAATGCATTGTTACACTAAGGAAATGCACTGCATGCTGCGTGTACTTACTGCGTGAATTTAATAGGAGCTTTATCATGCAACCTGTAATAGGTCACACTCCGATGGTGACTTTTATTAAGCTTGAAAGAAATTCAAGAATTTGTGATAATTTTGCATCTACAATTGTTATCTGTTTAAAACAACACCTGTTCGAGAGTAACTTCAACTCATGCAAGGAAATTGATACGTTTTCAACTGTTAATTCATCGTATGTTTTGCTGATACAAGACTTTTATATTGATATCAGATAGTGCTTTTTAAAGTCTGAGTTTGGGTAGTTTTCATTTCCGATCAATTAAAATAAGTTTGAGTATAAAATATCTACTTCAGAAACAATGGGATGGCACATTAACTTCATAGCATACATTTTGTTGTGAAATAAAATCATATTTCACCTCATATAAAAGCCGCCAATTTGTTTAGGAAATTCCGGTACAACCATATAAAATTTTACAACGAGATTTGTAAATTGCCGATAGCAGCAACGGCTGTAGTCCAACACGTGAACGTTATTATTATGTGTTAGTGTTTTACGTTTATTTATCGTCGCTACCGGTTGCCCATATGAGCGACGCCTCCTGAAGAGATTAGTCATTTTAGATTGTTGGAGGATAGTGCAATGATACAGACAGAAACCCATTCCAGAGTCTCCGTTGGTTCTTTTACGTGCACGATCTACAGCACCGACACGAGACCTCGGTTTAAAGTCACATCTGAAAGATCATTTATTAGAATCAGACGGGGGATCGAACCTGTGATCCCTGGATTACCAGCCCAGCGTGTTACCGCTGGACTACATATCCGTCTGTATTTTATTCTGTTATTATTTTTTAAATTATTATTTAAGTTTATTTAACGTCGCTACCGGTATCCCATTTGAGTGACGTGCAGTTTACCTAACAACACCTTTCCTGGGCAGGCTCCAGTGGTTAACCAGTACTTGGTGCACCAACCTCAGTAAGAAACTGCCAACTTTTTCATATAAATGAGACACGGTCTGAGCGGGGCTCGAACCCGTGACCATCAGAGATGATAGGTTACAGTGGTAGTTACGTCATTGACATTCCTTATATAGCTGTGGACGAACTGTCAGGGGAGGTAACTAGAGCCACAGAGTGGGGCAGCAGCGACAGCAGCAGCGGCCTATACATTTCGATTGACTTTAGCTCTTGTTATTATGCCGTCAATATGAGCCCCTTCCAGTCAACTGCGTACCTTTTAGCCGTTGCTGATTGGATAAAGTTGTTGTTTGACGTCACAAATCGTACGCGTTTCTATTCTGTTGCAAATAATACAGCGCGGTGCATTAGTATCGTCACTGTTCCATTAATGGACTTGAAACGACGCCAATTACATTACGACATATATATAATAAAAATAATTATTATGTTTAGCACAACTTTTGTACAATTTATGGTCATGTGTAGCACTGTTAAATGACAAAACTCCACTAAACGTCAATAGACCGTTAAGCTTCAAAAAATTCCGCAATACGTCAAAAAGCCACTAAACGTCATAAAGAATTCCGCAATACGTCAAAAAGCCACTAAACGTCATAAAAAATTCCGCAAAACGCCAATAGACCGTTAAACTTCATAAAAAAATCCGCAATACGTCAAAAAGCCACTAAACGTCATAAAAAAATCCGCAAAACGTCAATAGACCGTTAAACGTCATAAAAATGTCCGCAATACGTCAAAAAGCCACTAAACGTGATAAAAAATTCCGCAATACGTCAAAAAGCCACTAAACTTCATAAAAAAATTCCGCAAAACGTCTTAAACACGTAACCGCTTAGCGTAGTTTATGACGTTTAACGATGCTGCTGTCATCTACATTCTTAAAACCCTCAGAAAGTGCAATGTATATATACCTTCGACTCATACACTTTAAACAGCACACATGTATTGCATACCCACAATACACGCAATATATGTGTGTGATTTGTATCCTCTGGTTCTTTTACGTGCGCGGTGCACAGTGTACAGCACCGACACGAGACCTCGGTTTAAAGTCCCCATCTGAAAGAATGTTAATTTTATTAGGGTCAGTCGGGGGATCGAACCTGCGATCCCTACAATATGTGTTGATTTTATTCCTTAAATAGTGCAAAGGTAGTCATGTGTGTATGTTTCTATGACAGCCAAGTGTAATTCACGCAGAGACAACTATATGCGTCGTGTATTGTGGGTGTGTTGTATGGTTAGGGTGGCTTCCTGTGTCTTGAATGACCGATGTACATTAGATATTTCCATTATCATCTTGAAAATATGTTTATAACATATAATACAATGTGAACAATGTGTAGCATCTGTAGTTTGAGAAATGCGGGTGGGGTAAACTAATGTATTCAAACATGGGCCTTCTCTTACCGATTACGAAGCATTTTGTGTGTTTCACGTTTATTTATCGTCGCTACCTCTGGTTCTTATTGAAGAATTAACGATTTGTGTGAGTTTGACTTTTATCTAGGTAGGCATACAAAGCATGTTATATACTTTGCGTTTTATGTTTATTTATCGTCGCTACCGGTTGCCCAAATGAGCGACGCCTCCTTAAGAGATTAGTCATTTTATATTTTTGGAGGATAGTGCAATGATACAGACAGAGACCCATTCCAGAGTCTTCTCTTGTTCTTTTACGTGTACGGTTTAAAGCACCGACACGAGACCTCGGTTTAAAGTCCCATCTGAAAGAATGTTAATTTTATTAGGGTTAGACGGGGGATCGAACCTGCGATCCCTGGATTACCAGTCCATGAAGCATTATTACCATTGTTTGCATTCAGTGATATGACAGTCGGATATCTGTCTCGGTTTCCGCTATCGTCTTCTCTCATGTGTTTACAATTGTACATCTCTTGGCTTTATATTTGTCTTATCTTTTGACCTTGCCTGATTACCATTGTCAATTCCGTAAGCCTTATTGATACAACACTAAAGGAGCCAATAATCTATTGATGAGACCGTTCCTCGCTAAATTGTGCTCTGCTGGACATTCTGCCATATTTTCATAGGCAAAATATAGGGGAATCCGAATGAACCTATGAGCTCAGCGCTATATATAGGACTGGATATTTATTATGTCTGTAACGTTAATGAAAATCAAACTGGACCAGCACTGGAAGTCGTGATAGCGCAGTTGTAGCGAAAGGCCCGGAGTTAAAACCCCGCTGGAGCCGTTACGATTGTGCCAGCTAGCAAGCAATGTATTTAAGTTCCACATACCTCTTCTCTCTCCCTCGTGGCGATGGATTCCATCAGGAATGAGGTCTCGAGGGTGATTAATATAAGTTGCAAGAACTTGTTTCGCAATCGAGATAAAAATAAATGTGTATAAATTAAACTTGTATTTAAACCAAATTGAAGTGTATTTGAGTCGTTTTCCACTCAAGTTACAAAGTGCCTTAAGAATAGAGGAGTGTGTGTATGTTTTACGTTTATGTATCGTCGCTACCGGTTGCCCATATGAGCGACGCCTCCTGAAGAGATTAATCATTTTAGATTTTGGAGGATAGTGCAATGATACAGACAGAGACCCATTCCAGAGTCTCCTCTGGTTCTTTTACGTGCACGGTGTAAAGCACAGACACGAGACCTCGGTTTAACGTCCCATCTGAAAGACTGTTAATTGTATTAGGGTCAGACGGGGGATCGAACCTGCGATCCCTGGATTACCAGTCCAGCGTGTTACCACTGGACTATAGATCCGTCTGTTGTGAATATGGGATTTAGTATTGTGACATTATATAGATGTTTATTACAATCATAGTGTATACTTACACCATAAAAATCGTTACAAATTTAGAATTATGGATTTTACTATCATGAGTGAAGAAAATAATCCATCACACATTGCACTAATTTACTCGTGGAAGTCGTGATAGCTCAGTGGTAGCGCGTTCGCTTCACGTGCGAAAGGCCCGGAGTTCGAGCCCCGCTGGAGCCTTAGGCAAGGCATTTAAATTCCACATGCCTCTTCTCTCTCCCTCGTGGCGATGGATTCCATCAGGAATGAGGTCTCGAGAGTGATTAGTATAAGTTATAAGAACTTGTTTCGCAATCGAGCTAAAATAAATTTGTATAAACTACTAATTTACTCAATATTTCGCACATTTTTATACAAAATTTGCCTATATTTTTTCTAAAAGGATTTTTTTTACCTCTACGGCACGTGCACAGTTTCATTTTGGTGTCAGTATATGCTAGGTTGTTTCAGCGACTCTTTCTATATGACGTCCAATATCCATAGGCTAAGCCTTCCATATAAAGTAGTCCTCTCCTAAAGTCATGCGGTCGAATCGCCTACGTGGTCGAGTGTGGTTAAGGTCGCTGACTTGTATACCACTGTAACCTATCATCACTGACGGTCACGGGTTCGAACCATGCTCAGACCGTGTCTGTTTATATGAAAAAGTTGGCTGATTCTGTTGTTTGGTGCACCAAGTACTGGTTACCCACTGGAGCCTGCCCAGGAAAGGTGTTGTTAGGTAAACTGACCGTCGCTCAAATGGGAAAACGGTAGCGACGTTAAATAAACTTTAAAAAATAATAAAAAAGTAATGCGGACACCTGTGGCCAATTAAATAATTTGTAATTGGCTTAGATTCAATATCAGCATTTGGGTTTGGCAAGGGTATTTTAATATTAATGTCACTAATTATTAGCAATTGTAATGATATATGTAAATATTGCTATGGTAACATGTTCATAATTATACTGTACGTTTGTAAATAATGGCTTATCTTACCATTAGTTGCCCTACGCTACGATGACATATACTATATTGTCTCCGTGGCCTAGTGGATGCCGCGGAGCGTGAGGTCGAAGGTTCGAACATCAGGCGTTCATTCTGGGGTCAGGGGTTGGTGAGCCGCCAGCTAGTTAATATAATGGTTACCGATTGCCTATCAGCCAGGTGCCTGACCTTCAAGGATAGGATTCGGAAAGTACTGATGTCCATAAGAGGTGTCTCGTAAGTCAGAAATGACGAGCCCTTTTAATAGGGGTGACACTATAATAAACAAACACTTTACTTTTATTGTTCTTTTAGATGTTGATCTGCATTTAACTGTTTAGAATGATAGTGTTTTTGGACATCTTACAGTCACGTGATGGTTCTATGTGACACGTGTGCATACCAATCGACCGTTTACCTGATGCCTCTACGTTCATGTGCGATATATTAAAACTAAATCAACAAAACAATTGTAAACGAACAATTCGATCATATATATATATATATAGGATCTTACATGAGTGGTGGAAACGTTCGCCTCAGGTGTGAACTGCCTGGAGTTCGAACCCCGCTGGAGCCTTTACGATTGTGCCCTTAGGCAAGGCATTTAAATTCCACATGTCTCTTCCCTCTCTCCCTCGTGGCGATGGATTCCATCAGGAATGAGGTATCGAGAGTGATTAATATAAGTTATAAGAACTTGTTTCCCAATCGAGCTAAAATAAATTTGTATAAACTAACCTCGCCTTTCATACAACATTTTTTAAAACGAGTTTTGTAACTGTGCTATTAACCCTTTCAACACCACAGACCTCTAAATTGGCTTACAAAAAAGTGTAGATCCAGATGAGTCGGCTCGTGACGAGCCGTCTCATCAGGATCTGCACTTTTTTCAAGTAATATAACTATTTTTAAAAATAAAATTACCCATTTTGATAAATGAACTGATCTAAGTGTAATTTTGTTATTAATTTATTGGTCTAAAAATATCATGGACTAGTCCATGTTAGTTACTTGGTGTTGAATGGGTTAAACGAGCCTTTTGGCAACATTCCAAAACGAGTTTCATAAAATATGGTATGAAATCACCATGAGTACAAGATCCTTGGTCTCACATTACCACGGTAACCATATTGGGTTTAAATCACATCTTTACACAAAATAACGCTGCTACTTTCATGTTGGCAGCAACTGTCAGTGCAAATTGTCATGACGTCAATACGCAAAGCAGTGTTATATTTATGTTTTAAATAGCTTTATAATTGCGTCAAGACTTCTTTTAAATCATAGTTTGTCTTGCCATTAACGTCAATGACGTACCAATTCACCTAGAAATATGAATAAGTTATAGTTTAATTTACAAATTATAAGGATTATTTCTCTCAACCAATCAGAATCCTTTCAGGTGTTATTACACGTGCGTACATATAAGAAATTATGCAATGACTGTATTACTCTGAACACAAGCAAAGTTATGTGATAAAGATATTTATGTATTGTGCTACTTGGACATAAGCTGTCCACTTTTATTGTAACCAGTACATGAGCATTGCGCAGCCTTTGAACTCACATACATACATACTTATGCTTCCTATTATGCGCAGCTGATGGCAAATTCACGCATAAAACCTGATTGAATAACTGAATATTTTGTCATGTTTGCGTTTTATTTTCACGCCACATCCATACAGGGACCTCACCCTACATCCGGGGTGTTGGTGGTGAGTCCACCTTGTTTATAGCATTTTACTGCAATGTGCTTTGCTGTGCAACCACCCCCTTCCCAATGTGATAATTTATTTTTAAAATATCCAGTTCGGTCATTTACATCCCAGGCATACATAAATAAGTACGGAACGGAACGAAATGGACCGGGAATTCGGGAGAGACACACATATTGACTAACTGAATAGCTAGCTCTGTGTCAGTCAACCCATTATAATGTTGTTTTACGTCCAATCTAGAAACTTCAGAACGTTTCTCTTGCTAAAATTAAGTTCACCCTCAAGACTCAGCGTATAGGCACATTGCAGTTTCTTTTCTTCGATTGTTCTCAGTTTGTCTCACACGCTATATATTTCTTCAGCACGGTATCCTTCCTTCTCACGTATATCTGTGTTTATCCTGTTCACTGTTTTGTCTTTTCGTCCACTTTTGTCTGTTTCATCATAAACACATTGGCCATATTTATTAATCGTACACAATGCAGGTACCTACAAAAGATTGGTGGTGACATTTCACACTTCACATTTCACATTTCACATTTCAGTTCACAGTTAACAAGTCATAACTCACACTTCATACTTCACACTTCATACTTCACACTTCATACTTCATACTTCACACTTCATACTTCACACTTCACAGTGCACAGTTCATACTTCACACTTCACACTTCACAGTGCACAGTTCATACTTCACACTTCATACTTCACACTTCACAGTGCACAGTTCATACTTCACACTTCATACTTCACACCTCACAGTGCACAGTTCACACTTCACACTTCATACTTCATACTTCACACTTCACACTTCATACTTCATACTTCACATTTCATATTTCACAGTTCATAATTCACAGTTAACACGTCATATTTCACATTTCATACTTCATACTTCACAGTTCATAATTCACAGTTCATATTTCACAGTTCATAATTCACAGTTAACACGTCATATTTTACATTTCATACTTCACACTTCATAATTCACAGTTCATAATTCACAGTTCATAATTCACAGTTCATAATTCACAGTTCATACTTCACAGTTCATACTTCATACTTCACAGTTCACACTTCATACTTCACAGTTCACACTTCACAGTTCATACTTCATACTACACAGTTCATACTTCACAGTTCATACTTCATACTACACAGTTCATACTTCACAGTTCATACTTCACAGTTCATACTTTACAGTTCATACTTCATAGTTCATACTTCACAGTTCATGCTTCATACTTTACAGTTCACATTTCACACTTCACACCTCATAGTTGAAATATGAAGTATGAACTGTGAAGTATGAACTGTGAAGTATGAACTGTGAACTATGAACTGTGAAGTATGACGTGTTAACTGTGAAATATGAAGTGTGAAGTATGAAGTATGAACTGTGAAGTATGAACTGTGAAGTATGAAGTGTGAAGTATGAAGTATGAACTGTGAAGTGTGAACTGTGAAGTATGAAGTGTGAAGTATGAACTGTGAAGTATGAAGTATGAACTATGAAGTATGAACTGTGAAGTGTGAACTGTGAACTGTGAAGTATGAAGTGTGAAGTATGAACTGTGAAGTATGAACTGTGAAGTGTGAACTGTGAAGTATGAAGTATGAACTGTGAAGTATGAAGTGTGAACTGTGAAGTATGAACTGTGAACTGTGAAGTATGAACTGTGATGTATGAAGTATGAACTGTGATGTATGAAGTGTGAACTGTGAAGTATGAAGTGTGAGGTATGAACTGTGATGTATGAACTGTGAAGTATGAACTGTGAAGTATGAACTGTGAAGTATGAACTGTGAAGTGTGAAGTATGAACTGTGATGTATGAAGTATGAACTGTGAAGTGTGAACTGTGAAGTATGAAGTATGAACTGTGAAGTATGAACTGTGAAGTATGAAGTATGAACTGTGAAATGTGAAGTATGAAGTATGAACTGTGAGGTATGAAGTATTAACTGTGAAGTATGAGCTGTTATGTATGAAGTATGAACTGTGAAGTATGAAGTATGAACTGAGAAGTATGAACTGTGATGTATGAAGTATGAACTGTGATGTATGAAGTATGAACGGTGATGTATGAAGTATGAACTGTGAAGTATGAACTGTGATGTATGAAGTATGAACTGTGATGTATGAAGTGTGAACTGTGAAGTTTGAACTATGAAGTGTGAAGTATGAACTGTGATGTATGAAGTGTGAAGTATGAATTGTGAAGTATGAACTGTGAATTATGAAGTATGAACTGTGAAGTATGAAGTATGAACTGTGATGTATGAACTGTGATGTATGAAGTGTGAACTGTGAAGTATGACCTGTGAACTGTGAAGTATGAAGTGTGAAGTATGAACTGTGAAGTATGAACTGTGAAGTATGAACTGTGAGGTATGAAGTATGAACTGTGAAGTATGAACTGTGATGTATGAAGTATGAACTGTGAAGTATGAACTATGAAGTGTGAAGTATGAATTGTGAAGTATGAAGTATGAACTGTGAAGTATGAACTGTGCTGTGTGAAGTATGAACTGTGAAGTATGAAATATGAACTGTGATGTATGATGTATGAACTGTGAAGTATGAAGTGTGAAGTATGAACTGTGAAGTATGAACTGTGAAGTATGAAGTATGAACTGTGATGTATGAACTGTGATGTATGAAGTGTGAACTGTGATGTATGAAGTATGAACTGTGAAGTATGAAGTATGAACTGTGATGTATGAAGTATGAACTGTGAAGTATGAACTGTGAAGTATGAACTGTGAAGTATGAACTGTGAAGTATGAACTGTGCTGTGTGAAGTATGAACTGTGAAGTATGAAGTATGAACTGTGATGTATGAAGTATGAACTGTGAAGTATGAAGTGTGAAGTATGAAGTGTGAAGTATGAACTGTGAAGTATGAAGTATGAACTGTGAAGTATGAAGTATGAACTGTGATGTATGAACTGTGATGTATGAAGTGTGAACTGTGATGTATGAAGTATGAACTGCGAAGTATGAAGTATGAACTGTGATGTATGAAGTATGAACTGTGAAGTATGAAGTATGAACTGTGAAGTATGAACTTTGAAGTATGAACTGTGAAGTATGAACTGTGAAGTATGAACTGTGAAGTATGAACTGTGAAGTATGAACTGTGAAGTGTGAAGTATGAACTGTGAAGTGTGAAGTGTGAAGTATGAAGTATGAACTGTGAAGTATGAACTGTGAAGTTTGAACTGTGAAGTATGAAGTATGAACTGTGAGGTATGAAGTATGAACTGTGAAGTATGAAGTATGAACTGTGAAGTATGACCTGTGAAGTATGAAGTATGAACAGTGAAGTATGAAGTATGAACTGTGAAGTATGAACTGTGAAGTATGAACTGTGCTGTGTGAAGTATGAACTGTGAAATATGAAGTATGAACTGTGATGTATGAAGTATGAACTGTGAAGTATGAAGTGTGAAGTATGAACTGTGAAGTATGAAGTATGAACTGTGAAGTATGAAGTATGAACTGTGATGTATGAACTGTGATGTATGAAGTGTGAACTGTGATGTATGAAGTATGAACTGCGAAGTATGAAGTATGAACTGTGATGTATGAAGTATGAACTGTGAAGTATGAACTGTGAAGTATGAAGTATGAACTTTGAAGTATGAACTGTGAAGTATGAAGTATGAACTGTGAAGTGTGAAGTATGAACTGTGAAGTATGAAGTATGAACTGTGAAGTATGAACTGTGAAGTATGAACTGTGAAGTATGAACTGTGAAGTATGAAGTATGAACTGTGATGTATGAAGTATGAACAGTGATGTATGAAGTATGAACTGTGAATTATGAAGTATGAACTGTGAAGTATGAACTGTGAAGTATGAACTGTGAAGTGTGAAGTATGAACTGTGATGTATGAAGTATGAACTGTGAAGTATGAACTGTGAAGTATGAACTGTGAAGTATGAACTGTGAAGTATGAACTGTGAAGTGTGGAGTATGAACTGTGAAGTATGAAGTATGAACTGTGAAGTATGAACTGTGAAGTATGAACTGTGAAGTATGAACTGTGAAGTATGAAGTATGAACTGTGATGTATGAAGTATGAACAGTGATGTATGAAGTATGAACTGTGAATTATGAAGTATGAACTGTGAAGTATGAACTGTGAAGTATGAACTGTGAAGTGTGAAGTATGAACTGTGATGTATGAAGTATGAACTGTGAAGTATGAACTGTGAAGTATGAACTGTGAAGTATGAACTGTGAAGTATGAACTGTGAAGTGTGGAGTATGAACTGTGAAGTATGAAGTATGAACTGTGAAGTATGAACTGTGAAGTATGAACTGTGAAGTATGAACTGTGAAGTATGAAGTATGAACTGTGATGTATGAAGTATGAACAGTGATGTATGAAGTATGAACTGTGAAGTATGAACTAACTGTGAAGTATGAAGTATGAACTGTGAAGTATGAACTGTAAAGTATGAAGCATGAACTGTGACGTATGAAGCATGAACTGTGAAGTATGAAGTATGAACTGTGAAGTATGAATTATGAACTGTGAAGTATGAGGTATGAACTGTGAAGTATGAACTGTGAAGTATGAACTGTGAAGTGTGAAGTATGAACTGTGAAGTATGAAGTGTGAACTGTGAAGTATGAAGTGTGAACTGTGAAGTGTGAAATATGAACTGTGAAGTGTGAAGTATGAACTGTGAAGTATGAACTGTGAAGTATGAACTGTGAAGTATGAAGTGTGAAGTATGAAGTATGAACTGTGATGTATGAAGTATGAACTGTGAAATATGAAGTATGAAGTGTGAAGTATGAAGTATGACATGTCATCACCGGTATGTCGTAGGTTTCTGCAAAGCTTGCATGAACTGCGTAAATGTGAGGTAATGTTTGACCAATCACAAATGGATTCGTTAGTCGTTAACTATTTTGTCCTAATTTGTAACATTTATTATTAATGAAAGAGCACAATTGCTCTCTTAATTTGCATTACCGTGGGTGTTGTATATCTACACAATACACCGTATTTAATAACACACATACTTAAACCTGATAGTTTGCTACAATATAAGCTTCTTAGTTATTCGGAGACTCAACAAGTTACATGGCCATCAGAAGTCGCTCATATTGTCATATAGTACATTATTGATTAAGAATTAACGATTTTTGTGTGTTTTACGTTTATTTATCGTCGCTACCGGTTGCCCATATGAGCGACGCCTCCTGAAGAGATTAGTCATTTTAGATTGTTGGACGATAGTGCAATGATACAGACAGAGACCCGTTCCAGAGTCTCCTCTGGTTCTTTTACGTGCACGGTGTACAGCACCGACGCGAGACCTCAGTTTAAAGTCCCATCTGAAAGACTGTTAATTATATTAGGGTCAGACGTGGGATCGAACCTGCGATCCCTGGATTACTAGTCCAGCAGAGGATTAACGAGAACAACAAAATGGTTTTTAAAGTATATGCATGATAAACTTGTAATCATATTGTCGTTGTTTACATTGTCATACTTTCTTTTGTCATACATGTTTTTTCTCAATGATATAAATTATGTTCTTGCTGTAGTTCGTTAAATTTATTTGTTCGGCCACAGTGTCACTGGCTCGGAGTACGATGTAGTGTTGTTAAATGTTGCTGTATAGGTCGATACGAGAGACACTTGCTCGGAGGACGATGCAGTATGGTTAAATGTTGCTGTTTAGGTCGATACGAGAGACACTTGCTTGGAGTACGATGCAGTGTTGTTAAATGTTGCTGTATAGGTCGGTACGAGAGTGACTGGCTCGGAGTACGATGTAGTGTTGTTAAATGTTGCTGTTTAGATCAGTACGAGTGTCACTTGCTCGGAGTACGATGTAATGTTGTTAAATGTTGCTGTATAGGTCGGTACGAGAGTGATTGGCTCGGAGTACGATGTAGTATTGTTAAATGTTGCTGTATATGTCGGTACGAGAGTGACTGGCTCGGAGTACGGTGTAGTGTTGTTAATTGTTGCTGTATAGGTCGGTACGAGAGTGACTGGCTCGGAGTACGATGTAGTGTTGTTAAATGTTGCTGTATAGTTCGGTACTAGTGTCACTTGCTCGGGGTACGATGTAGTGTTGTTAAATGTTGCTGTATAGGTCGGTACGAGAGTGACTGGCTCGGAGTAATAATAATAATAATAATAAAGACTTTATTTAACGAGAGTACTCATTTAACAAAAGTTAATCTACCATGAGGCCCTCAAGTACGATGTAGTGTTGTTAAATGTTGCTGTATAGGTCGGTACGAGAGTGACTGGCTCGGAGTACGATGTAGTGTTGCTGAATGTTGCTATATAGGTCGGTACGAGAGTGACTGGCTCGGAGTAATAATAAAATAATAATAATAAAGACTTTATTTAACGAGAGTACTCATTTAACAAAAGTTAATCTACCATGAGGCCCTCAAGTACGATGTAGTGTTGTTAAATGTTGCTGTATAGGTCGGTACGAGAGTGACTGGCTCGGAGTACTATGTAATGTTGTTAACTGTTGCTGTATAGGTCGGTACGAGAGTGACTGGCTCGGAGTACGATGTAGTGTTGCTAAATGTTGCTGTATAGGTCGGTACGAGAGTGACTGGCTCGGAGTACGATGTAATGTTGTTAAATGTTGCTGTTTAGGCCAGTATGAGTGTCATTTGCTCGGAGTACAATGTAGTGTTGCTAAATGTTGCTGTATAGGTCGGTACGAGAGTGACTGGCTCGGAGTACGATGTAGTGTTGCTAAATGTTGCTGTATAGGTCGGTACGAGAGTGACTGGCTCGGAGTACGATGTAGTGTTGCTAAATGTTGCTGTATAGGTCGGTACGAGAGTGACTGGCTCGGAGTACGATGTAGTGTTGTTAAATGTTGCTGTATAGGTCGGTACGAGAGTGACTGGCTCGGAGTACGATGTAATGTTGCTAAATGTTGCTGTATAGGTCGGTACGAGAGTGACTGGCTCGGAGTACGATGTAATGTTGCTAAATGTTGCTGTATAGGTCGGTACGAGAGTGACTGGCTCGGAGTACGATGTAATGTTGTTAAATGTTGCTGTATAGGTCGGTACGAGAGTGACTGGCTCGGAGTACGATGTAGTGTTGCTAAATGTTGATGTATAGGTCGGTACGAGAGTGACTGGCTCGGAGTACGATGTAGTGTTGCTAAATGTTGATGTATAGGTCGGTACGAGAGTGACTGGCTCGGAGTACGATGTAGTGTTGTTAAATGTTGCTGTATAGGTCGGTACTAGTGTCACTTGCTCGGGGTACGATGTAGTGTTGTTAAATGTTGCTGTATAGGTCGGTACGAGAGTGACTGGCTCGGAGTAATAATAATAATAATAATAAAGACTTTATTTAACGAGAGTACTCATTTAACAAAAGTTAATCTACCATGAGGCCATCAAGTACGATGTAGTGTTGTTAAATGTTGCTGTATAGGTCGGTACGAGAGTGACTGGCTCGGAGTACGATGTAGTGTTGCTGAATGTTGCTATATAGGTCGGTACGAGAGTGACTGGCTCGGAGTAATAATAATAATAATAATAATAATAAAGACTTTATTTAACGAGAGTACTCATTTAACAAAAGTTAATCTACCATGAGGCCCTCAAGTACGATGTAGTGTTGTTAAATGTTGCTGTATAGGTCGGTACGAGAGTGACTGGCTCGGAGTACGATGTAGTGTTGCTGAATGTTGCTATATAGGTCGGTACGAGAGTGACTGGCTCGGAGTACGATGTAATGTTGTTAAATGTTGCTGTATAGGTCGGTACGAGAGTGACTGGCTCGGAGTACGATGTAATGTTGCTAAATGTTGCTGTTTAGGCCAGTACGAGTGTCACTTGCTCGGAGTACGATGTAGTGTTGCTAAATGTTGATGTATAGGTCGGTACGAGAGTGACTGGCTCGGAGTACGATGTAGTGTTGCTAAATGTTGATGTATAGGTCGGTACGAGAGTGACTGGCTCGGAGTACGATGTAGTGTTGCTAAATGTTGCTGTATAGGTCGGTACGAGAGTGACTGGCTCGGAGTACGATGTAGTGTTGCTAAATGTTGATGTATAGGTCGGTACGAGAGTGACTGGCTCGGAGTACGATGTAGTGTTGCTAAATGTTGATGTATAGGTCGGTACGAGAGTGACTGGCTCGGAGTACGATGTAGTGTTGCTAAATGTTGCTGTATAGGTCGGTACGAGAGTGACTGGCTCGGAGTACGATGTAGTGTTGCTAAATGTTGATGTATAGGTCGGTACGAGAGTGACTGGCTCGGAGTACGATGTAGTGTTGCTAAATGTTGATGTACTACTAGAGAACCTTTATATTTGCATGAAGAATATTTTATTTTACAAGCAGGCGAATAATGATATACGTTGCGCTGTCCTTGCGCCGGATATTAATTTGCATATACATGTATATATCTCCTTGAAATACCAACTGACATATTAGCATGGCACCACACAAACGGTAGCTTACTTGGTATCGTCATTTATTAACAATCACGTGTCACTCGCCACCCTGGGTTCGAGTCCTATGTGTAGCCCGCTACTTTACAACAATATCAAATACTTATACAGGCGTATCCATCCATTCTCTCTTTAATTGTCCAAAGTTTTAAATATGACATTGACCTTGAACTATTTACACATTATCTGTATATGTTACAAAGATCTAAATATGACATTGACCTTGAACTATTTACATAGTATCTGTATTTGTTGCAAAGTTCTAAATATGACATTTGACCTTGAACTATTTACACATTATCTGTATTTGTTACAAAGTTCTAAATATGACATTGACCTTGAACTATTTACACATTATCTGTATTTGTTACAAAGTTCTAAATATGACATTGACCTTGAACTATTTACACATTATCTGTATTTGTTACAAAGTTCTAAATGTTATTGTATACATGTATCTGCTAGTGACATTTGACACAATGTCCCACTTAGCACACTATCCATTTGGTGGTGTGTGTGTTTTTACGTTTATTTATCGTCGCTACCGGTTGCCCATATGAGCGACGACGCCTCCTGAAGAGATTAGTTATTTTAGATTTTGGAAGATAGTGCATGATACAGACAGAGACCCATTCCAGAATCTCCTCTGGTTCTTTTACGTGCACGGTGTAAAGCACCGACACGAGACCTCGGTTTAACGTCCCATCTGAAAGACTGTTAATTTTATTAGGGTCAGACGGGGGGTCGAACCTGCGATCTCTGGATTACCAGTCGAGCGTGTTACCACTGGACTACAGATCCGTCTGTCATTTGGTGGTTGTGCAGTAATTGAATGACATAATTGATAAAATAACTACTGTTGACATGTGACCTCTTACTGCGATATTGACTTAGGGAGCTTGATGTTGTACACAGCACATCGTGTCACTAGATGAACTATTATGTTCAGTACCAACCCAATAATAATAATAATAATAAAGACTTTATTTTACGAGAACTCCCTTTGTACGTTGCGAATTAATCTTGCGCATGTGTACTATATCATGCTTTTTTATTGTGTGTAAATCGCCGTAAAACATATTATTTGCAGATGAACATATCTTTAAGTTCGATCCCCCGTCTGACCCTAATAAAATTAACAATCTTTCAGATGGGACGTTAAACCGAGGTCTCGTGTCGGTGCTTTACACCGTGCACGTAAAAGAACCAGAGGAGATTCTGGAATGGGTCTCTGTCTGTATCATGCACTATCCGCCAAAATCTAAAATAAATAATCTCTTCAGGAGGCGTCGCTCATATGGGCAACCGGTAGCGACGATAAATAAACGTAAAAAATAAAAATATCTTTACTTTGACACTAAATGCTCTGACTTGACATGACACGATTGCATAGACATTAAAACAGAACCATTTGACCGTTATTCACTAAATGATCCCTTGACAAAACTCTGGAAATATATCATGGGTTTCCATTAGAATTATGTCATTACGCCCAATTCTAATGAAATTCCATGACATAATTGATTGTTTTTTTCACCGCTATAGCGTGCAAAGAGTTAACATTGTTTACTGAAAATAAATGTGTAACGTAAGATGAGACGACCCCTACTAGCCACCTTTTGGGGGCCCGAACGCCCCCCCCCCAACCAGACGGATCTGTAGTACAGTGGTAACACGCTGGACTGGTAATCCAGGGATCGCAGGTTCGATCCCCCATCTGACCATAATAAAATTAACAGTCTTTCAGATTGAACTCTTCAGGAGGCGTCGCTGGGCAACCGGTAGCGACGATAAATAAACGTAAAGCACAACCCCCCCCCCAACCAAAAGTAAGATGATGAGATATCGAGAGTATTTTTTATTTCTGTTAATTTTAATATGTTTGTATTTCCTCACTAGTTAAAAGTTATACAAATTTAGTTTAGCTCGATTGCGCAACAAGTTCTTACAACTTATATAAATCACTCTCGAGACCTCATTCCTGATGGGATCCATCGCCACGAGGGAGAGAGAAGAGGCAACGTAGAATTTAAATGCCTTGCCTAAGGGCACAATCGTAACGGCTCAAGCGGGGCTCGAACTACGCACCTTTCGCAACTGAAGCGAACGCGCTACCACAACGCTATCACGACTTCCACTTTAAGACACCTCATTAGTAGTATCAGGTCGCTCATGTATAACTGTCTAGTCGAACAAGTATTATGATAAAATACCACGTGACCATGCAAGGAGACGGATAGAGACAAATATGTGTTGAATAACTAGAAAAACTGGTATGACAACGATATTATCTTGCTGGTTCGTTAAAATATGTATGATGTGTGCCTGTAATTGCTAGATAGGTATGTGGATATTGTATGGAAACACATGTTTTGAATTTTAAAATTGTGTGGTCTGTTTGTGCGTGTGAATAATGCACGTGTATGCAAATTGTCGCATGACTTATTAGCACGCGAGCTGAGGTCTAGACGTATATTAATGTAAAATGCATAAAGTTGTACTCGTTTTTTTTAAAGATGAATGTTACAAAGTTTAGGCTGATAACATTGTGGTTGTACATGGCTACACATAGTTACACATGGTCTGTACATGGTTGTACATGGCTACACATAGTTACACATGGTATGTACATGGTTGTACATGGCTACACATAGTTATACATGGTATGTACATGGTTGTACATGGTACATGTACACATGTTACATGGTTGTACATGGTTGTACATGGCTACACATAGTTATACATGGTATGTACATGGTTGTACATGGTTGTACATGGCTACACATAGTTACACATGGTCTGTACATGGTTGTACATGGCTACACATAGTTGTACATGGTTGTACATGGCTACACATAGTTACACATGGTCTGTACATGGTTGTACATGGCTACACATAGTTGTACATGGACTGTACATGGTTGTACATGGCTACACATAGTTACATTGTTGTACATGGCTACACATAGTTACACATGGTCTGTACACGGTTGTACATGGCTACACATAGTTACACATGGTCTGTACATGGTCTGTACATTGCTACACATAGTTACTCATGGTATGTACATGGTTGTACATGGCTATACATAGTTACTCATGGTCTGTACATGGTTGTACATGGCTACACATAGTTACTCATGGTCTGTACATGGTTGTACATGGCTACACATAGTTACACATGGTCTGTATATGGTATGTACATGGCTGCACATAGTTACTCATGGTCTGTACATGGTTGTACATGGCTACACATAGTTCCACATGGTCTGTACATGGTTGTACATGGCTACACATAGTTACACATGCTCTGTACATGGTAGTACATGGCTACACATAGTTACACATGGTCTGTACATGGTATGTACATGGTTGTACATGGTTGTACATGGCTGCACATAGTTACTCATGGTATGTACATGGTTGTACATGGCTACACATAGTTCCACATGGTCTGTACATGGTTGTACATGGCTACACATAGTTACACATGGTCTGTACATGGTTGTACATGGCTACACATAGATACACATGGTCTGTACATGGTTGTACATGGCTACACATAGTTCCATATGGTCTGTACATGGTTGTACATGGCTACACATAGTTCCATATGGTCTGTACATGGTATGTACATGGTATGTACATGGTTGTACATGGTTGTACATGGCTGCACATAGTTACTCATGGTCTGTACATGGCTGTACGTGGCTACACACAGTTACTCATGGTCTGTACATGGTTGTACATGGCTACACATAGTTACACATGGCATGTACATGGTTGTACATGGATACACATGGTTTGCATATGGTTTCACATAGTTCCACATGGTGTGTACATGGCTACACATGGTGTGTACATGGCTACACATGGTTTGTACATGGCTACACATGGTTTGTACATGGTTACTCATGGTCTGTACATGGTTATACATGGCTACACATAGTTACACATGGTCTGTACATGGTTCCACATAGTTACACATGGTTTGTACATGGCTACACATGGTTGTACATGGCTACACACATGGTTTGTACATGGCTACACATGGTTGTACATGGCTACACATAGTTACACATGGTTGTACATGGCTACACATGGTTTGCATATGGTTCTACATAGTTACACATGGTGTGTACATGGCTACACATAGTTACACATGGTTTGTACATGGCTACACATGGTTTGTACATGGCTACACATGGTTGTACATGGCTACACATAGTTACACATGGTTGTACATGGCTACACATGGTTGTACATTGTTACACATGGCTACACATGGTTGTACATGGCTACACATGGTTGTACATGGCTACACATGAATACACATGGTTGTACATGGCTACACATGGTTTGTACATGGCTACACATGGTTGTACATGGCTACACATAGTTACACATGGTTTGTACATGGCTACACATAGCTGTACATGGCTACACACATGGTTTGTACATGGCTACACATGGTTGTACATGGCTACACATAGTTACACATGGTTTGTACATGGCTACACATGGTAGTACATGGTTACACATGGCTACACATGGTTGTACATGGCTACACATGGTTACACATGGTTTGTACATGGCTACACATGGTTTGTACATGGCTACACATGGTTGTACATGGCAACACATGGTTGTACATGGCTACTCACATGGTTTGTACATGGCTACACATGGTTGTACATGGCTACGCATAGTTACACATGGTTGTACATGGCTACACATGGTTGTACATGGCTACACATAGTTACACATGGTTGTACATGGCTACACATGGTTTGTACATGGCTACACACATGGTTTGTACATGGCTACACATGGTTTGCATATGGTTCCACATAGTTACACATGGTTTGTACATGGCTACACATGGTGTGTACATGGCTACACATAGTTACACATGGTTTGTACATGGCTACACATGGTTTGCATATGGTTACAAAATCCGTATTATCTAAGTGTTTTGCATTGAAATCCAATTTAAAACATTTTTAACTATTTTGACTAGGGGAGTCTTTTTTGTTCGGGGTTCTCCGTAACTCCGTTCGGCGTTCTCCGTAACTCCGTTAGGCGTTCTCCGTAACTCTATTCGGCGTTCTCCGTAACTCCGTTCGGCGTTCTCCGTAACTCCGTTCGGCGTTCTCCATAGTTCTGTATTATAGTTTCCACCTTTGAGTTTAATAGTGTCCCTAATTTTCCATCTTTGAGGTAATAGTGTCCCTAAGTTTCCATCTTTGAGGTAATAGTGTCCCTAAGTTTCCATCTTTGAGGTAATAGTGTCCCTAAGTTTCCATCTTTGAGGTAATAGTGTCCCTAAGTTTCCATCTCTGAGGTAATAGTGTCCCTAAGTTTCCATCTTTGAGGTAATAGTGTCCCTAAGTTTCCATCTTTGAGGTAATAGTGTCCCTAAGTTTCCATCTCTGAGGTAATAGTGTCCCTAAGTTTCCATCTTTGAGGTAATAGTGTCCCTAAGTTTCCATCTCTGAGGTAATAGTGTCCCTAAGTTTCCATCTTTGAGGTAATAGTGTCCCTAAGTTTCCATCTTTGAGGTAATAGTGTCCCTAAGTTTCCATCTCTGAGGCTATGGTGTCCCTAAGTTTCCATCTCTGAGGCTATGGTGTCCCTAAGTTTCCATCTTTGAGGTAATAGTGTCCCTAAGTTTCCATCTTTGAGGTAATAGTGTCCCTAAGTTTCCATCTCTGAGGTAATAGTGTCCCTAAGTTTCCATCTTTGAGGTAATAGTGCCCCTAAGTTTCCATCTTTGAGGTAATAGTGTCCCTAAGTTTCCATCTCTGAGGTAATAGTGTCCCTAAGTTTCCATCTTTGAGGTAATAGTGCCCCTAAGTTTCCATCTTTGAGGTAATAGTGCCCCTAAGTTACCATCTTTGAGGTAATAGTGTCCCTAAGTTTCCATCTCTGAGGTAATGGTGTCCCTAAGTTTCCATCTTTGAGGTAATAGTGTCCCTAAGTTTCCATCTTTGAGGTAATAGTGTCCCTAAGTTTCCATCTTTGAGGTAATAGTGTCCCTAAGTTTCCATCTTTGAGGTAATAGTGTCCCTAAGTTTCCATCTCTGAGGCTATGGTGTCCCTAAGTTTCCATCTTTGAGGTACTAGTGTCCCTAAGTTTCCATCTCTGAGGCTATGGTGTCCCTAAGTTTCCATCTCTGAGGTAATAGTGTCCCTAAGTTTCCATCTTTGAGGTAATAGTGTCCCTAAGTTTCCATCTTTGAGGTAATAGTGCCCCTAAGTTTCCATCGTTGAGGTAATAGTGCCCCTAAGTTTCCATCTTTGAGGGTATAGTGTCCCTAAGTCTTCATTAATTAATAAATAAATAACGATTACAAACTAAATTACTAAATTAGGATATAACGCTCTATATTGGTTAGTTTATACACATTTATGTTAGTTAGACTGCGAAACAAATTCTTAGAACATTCATTTAATCGCTCATTCCTAATGAAATCCTTCGCCATGATGGAGAGAAGAGGCATGTGTAATTTAATTACGGCTATACCTGAGGCGAGCGCACTACCACTGCTCGACCACTGCGCTACTACCACGGCGCTACTACTGCGCTACTACCACTGCACTACTACCACTGTACTACTACCACGGCGCTACTACCACTGCATTACTACCACTGTACTACTACCACGGCGCTACTACCACTGTACTACTACCACTGTACTACTACCACGGCGCTACTACCACTGCACTACTACCACTGTACTACTACCACGGCGCTACTACCACTGTACTACTACCACTGCACTACTACCACTGTACTATTACCACTGCGCTACTACCAATGTACTACTACCACGGCGCTACTACCACTGTACTACTACCACTGTACTACTACCACCACTGCGCTAATACCACTGTACTACTACCACTGTACTACTACCACGGCGCTACTACCACTGTACTACTACCACTGTACTACTACCACTGCGCTACTACCACTGTACTACTACCACTGTACTACTACCACGGCGCTACTACCACTGTACTACTACCACGGCGCTACTACCACTGCGCTACTACCACTGTACTACTACCACTGCACTACTACCACTGTACTACTACCACGGCGCTACTACCACTGTACTACTACCACTGTACTACTACCACTGCGCTAATACCACTGTACTACTACCACTGTACTACTACCACGGCGCTACTACCACTGTACTACTACCACTGTACTACTACCACTGCGCTACTACCACTGTACTACTACCACTGTACTACTACCACGGCGCTACTACCACTGTACTACTACCACGGCGCTACTACCACTGCGCTACTACCACTGTACTACTACCACTGCACTACTACCACTGTACTACTACCACTGCACTACTACCACTGCACTACTACCACTGTACTACTACCACTGTACTACTACCACTGCGCTACTACCACTGCGCTACTACCACTGTACTACTACCACTGTACTACTACCACTGTACTACTACCACTGTACTACTACCACTGCGCTACTACCACTGCGCTACTACCACTGCACTACTACCACGGCGCTACTACCACTGCACTACTACCACTGCACTACTACCACTGCACTACTACCACTGCACTACTACCACGGCGCTACTACCACTGCACTACTACCACTGCACTACTACCACGGCGCTACTACCACTGCGCTACTACCACTGCGCTACTACCACTGCACTACTACCACGGCGCTACTACCACTGCACTACTACCACGGCGCTACTACCACTGTACTACTACCACTGCACTACTACCACTGTACTACTACCACTGTACTACTACCACTGTACTACTACCACTGCACTACTACCACGGCGCTACTACCACTGCACTACTACCACGGCGCTACTACCACTGTACTACTACCACTGTACTACTACCACTGTACTACTACCACGGTGCTACTACCACTGTACTACTACCACGGCGCTACTACCACTGCGCTACTACCACGGCGATACTACCACTGTACTACTACCACTGCACTACTACCACTGCACTACTACCACACTACTACCACACTACTACTACCACACTACTACTACCACTGCACTACTACCACTACACTACTACCACTGCACTACTACCACGGCGCTACTACCACGGCGCTACTACCACACTACTACTACCACACTACTACTACCACTGTACTACTACCACTGCGATACTACCACTGTACTACTACCACTGCACTACTACCACTGCACTACTACCACTGCACTACTACCACTACACTACTACCACTGCACTACTACCACTGCGATACTACCACTGTACTACTACCACGACGCTACTACCATTGTACTACTACCACTGTACTACTACCACGACGCTACTACCACTGCGCTACCACCACTGAACTACTACCACTACTACTACCACGACGCTACTACCACTGCGCTACTACCACTGCGCTACTACCACTGTTGTACTACCACTGAACTACTACCACGACGCTACTACCACTGCGATACTACCACTGCACTACTACCACGGCGCTACTACCACGGCGCTACTACCACTGTACTACTACCACTGCACTACTACCACGGCGCTACTACCACTGCGCTATCACGACTTCCAATTCTTTACAGATATGAAAAGGCACGGCTAATTGCCTTCTTCAATATCTTTACCATAACTCCGGTCATAGTTTCACCTGCATGTGCTTCAACTGTCTCGTCATTTCATTATCTAGCCACAACAGCTACACATTTAAAATAAGCAATCCCTCTCCTTCAAACAAACAGCTTTCGAAACATCCATAAATTTTGCTTCCTTGTTCAAAGTAATAAATAACATACATGGAAAGTATAGTACATGTATCTTTCTCAGCCGTGTCTGTGAATTATTGACATGTTCTAAGGAAGTATGCCAGAATGGTGCAAGGCTTGCAATCGATCGTCTATACTCCTATTTTCCTGGAATTTCAAAGAATTTAGTAAAAAGTTTGTATTTGATTACTACGTATAAGCTTCCGTGAATGACGTGTATTCGGCGACGGATACCTTGTTACATTGTATGCACGTGTATTCGACGACGGATACCTTGTTACATTGTATGCACGTGTATTCCACGACGGATACCTTGTTACTTTGTATGCACGTGTAATCGACGACGGATACCTTGTTGCATTGTATGCACGTGTATTCGGCGACGGATACCTTGTTGCATTGTATGCACGTGTATTCGACGACGGATACCTTGTTACATTGTATGCACGTGTATTCCACGACGGATACCTTGTTACATTGTATGCACGTGTAATCGACGACGGATACCTTGTTACATTGTATGCACGTGTATTCCACGACGGATACCTTGTTACATTGTATGCATGTGTATTCGGCGACGGATACCTTGTTACATTGTATGCACGTGTATTCCACGACGGATACCTTGTTACATTGTATGCACGTGTAATCGACGACGGATACCTTGTTACATTGTATGCACGTGTATTCCACGACGGATACCTTGTTACATTGTATGCACGTGTATTCGGCGACGGATACCTTGTTACATTGTATGCATGTGTATTCGGCGACGGATACCTTGTTGCATTGTATGCACGTGTATTCGGCGACGGATACCTTGTTGCATTGTATGCACGTGTATTCGACGACGGATACCTTGTTACATTGTATGCACGTGTATTCCACGACGGATACCTTGTTACATTGTATGCACGTGTAATCGACGACGGATACCTTGTTACATTGTATGCACGTGTATTCGGCGACGGATACCTTGTTACATTGTATGCATGTGTATTCGGCGACGGATACCTTGTTACATTGTATGCACGTGTATTCGGCGACGGATACCTTGTTACATTGTATGCACGTGTAATCGACGACGGATACCTTGTTACATTGTATGCACGTGTATTCCACGACGGATACCTTGTTACATTGTATACACGTGTATTCCACGACGGATACCTTGTTACATTGTATGCACGTGTATTCCACGACGGATACCTTGTTACATTGTATGCACGTGTATTCCACGACGGATACCTTGTTACATTGTATGCACGTGTAATCGACGACGGATACCTTGTTGCATTGTATGTACGTGTAATTGATGACGGTGACCTTGTTAAATATACTATGCACGTGTAATCGAGGACGTTGACCTTGTTAAATATACTATGCACGTGTAATCGCCGATGAAGACCTTGCTAAATGTTAATAGTTTTAATTTAACTGGAGAAATACGGGCTTAATTACAACATGCAATCTTGTTATCTCTGGTTGATACCCTTGTGATTTCTTTGAGGTGGAACATAAATCGGTTATATATATATATATATATATATGTCTGACTAGTGGAATCATGCTGTATTATCACGATGTGTTAAGTTGACACGCCAGAGTACGACATGACGTCACGACAAGTCATAGTAGCATTATCACACGACCACCGACAGTGCGACACGACATGGCGTCACGACGTAGCATGGCAAAAATACGACACGACCCCGACAGTATTACACGAAAGGCACTACCTGCGTCACGACGAAACATAGTAGCAATAGGACACGACACCACGATAGTACGACACGTATTCGTGACACTCGATGTTACATATTTACGTTTTGCGATGCAATACAACTGTACCGAACTGTACACTAATGCCCCGACCGTCGAACTGTGCCGATAGTCATTCTGTATGTTTTATTGTGGCGAGACAGAGAGCATCGTGCCACGATGTATTGCTGCGATGTAGTGTCTTGTCTCATTGCAATGATTGTTGTCTCCCTACGACGTCGACATGGCCCCCAGCAGGCACCAGGACAACTTTGATATCTTACATGTCTGAGAGCTTGTCGTCCACATCTTATACATTTTATTTCTGGTGTACAACAAAGATACTATTTCACATAATTAACTCATTTTACGCAGCATCCAATCGCAGCGAGCGTTCCTCACACGTGTGTATGTATGTATCTACATGGCTGTATCTTGTAAAGCTTGTCATATTCCTTTAAATTTAAGTATTTGCAGATGTGCGCGATTAGTTACTATCCTAACCCTTCCCATGTCGCCCGATACAACGCATCGTCTTTTACTGTGAATAGTTGATATAACGAATCCAGAAATTTGAATAGATATAACTGAAACTGAGATTTGTTTATATCGGTTCTCGTGTTTCGCTGTATCAAACGTTCACATTAAAGACGATGTGTTGTATCGACTTGCATACATGGGTGTACTGGTGTATATTGTTAATTTGTCTAATGCCATGTGTTTTTCTTTCTATTTAAGATACATTTACGGAAGACTGCCGAGGTATGTTCTTAGAATTGTCAGCATGAAGCGAGCATCTTAACTCAAACAGCATACTGCTAATCAGCACACAAGCGTGAACATTTCTACCGGAAATTCACGACTTTTTCTCGCAAGAACGCAATAAAAGCTCGGTTATTAAAGTCTGTTAATTTGCACCAGTCCAAGTTGAATTTGACAACGCTCGCTTAAACAATTTCAAATTTTGCAAAACGTCTACGCTGTGGTTTGGTGTTCTTCTGTATTGATTCGTATTCGTAACGACTCGGCAAACTCCGGCATGTGTCTCCCAATTCCATCCTCCAATGGAATTTCGCTATCGCTATTAGAGAATCGCATATGTCTACATCCGTTATGTCGAATTCCGTCGGACCGAACAAAATACATCGACATAACCGAAATTTGACCTAACGAAATTCAATATAAACAGATCAAGATATATGTAAAATGATAGTGTCTGAAACGGGACTTTGATCCGACTTTGAGATAACCGGATAATTCGACATAACCGACTTTGACATAACGGATGTACATTGTATATAGAAATATAGAAGTTATAATACCTAACATGTTATGAGCTTCGTGTATGTCTCAGGTCTACGAGTATACGTACGTACTTTGCCGAATATCGCAATGAAAGCACTGAACGAATATGCTGATTACCAGTATGGAATTATTTTTTTCTGCATTAGTTTCGAGTCAGTCTTTTGTTTCTTGAACCCAATTTTGGAACAGATTATTGAAACTGCACTGAAATAATACAAGCATGGCATTAGATCGTTAATCATTTAACGTAGACATTGTATAAGACCTACATTTCCCTTTGTGGAATCAGCCATCTGCGCATTGAAATGTATAATTGCATTGATTGTCAATTTGTCACCAAGTTACAGTCCCTAAATTCGCATAAAACACCGTGTCTTACAATACCACATCATAAAATATATTTGTTCGTTATCATATCGCTTTCGTTTATCAATGTTAGTGTATTCCAACTATTTTCTAGCTTAATCCTTAACCTGCCAATCGCATCTAAAGTCGCTTTCACAAACAGAATAGAGCCAGCTATTCGGAGAACGGCGCTAAAATACTGAATAGCAAATAACATAGATCCTGATCAGACGAGGCGTTACGTCGCGACTGATCTGGATCTATGTTGTTTGTACATTCCTTCAAATTTAGTCGGCATGTAAAGGGTTAATGTGTAATAAATGTGTGACATTTCTCTGCTGGCAAACGTTGCATTTGAAATACAGGGGCGAACACAGGATTTGCCGTCTGAGGGGGGGGGGGTAGGTGGCTTAAATATATATTATTGCATATAACGTTTAGTCAAGTATACACAAACGACATAAGTGTAAGATGTAAACGAAAGATAACGTCTTATTAAAAGATCTTCTCCCGGGTGGGGGTGGGTGAGGTGGGGGGCTTATAGGGGCTGGGTAGAGCATGTTCTCCCAGAAACATAGTTGGGAGAGTATTGGTTTATGGTTCACTCTAGTGCGTTCTCAGTGTGTACCAATTATATGATCACAATATACATAGAATAGTTTGCCAAATTCTAACGTAATACCCGTACTATATGTACTTGATTGCATTGGCTGTCCGATTAGCTCAGTGGTTAGCACGCTAGCTTCTGACCAATGTAACCCGGGTTCGATCCTCGGACTGGGAAGTATGTGAGATGGTACGGTGGTCACCATATCGGACAGGTGGGTTTTCTCCGGGTACTCCGGTTTCCTCCCACACGAATGATCACACATGCACTGTCATCCGCGCTAACGAGAGTGATTAATAGAAGTTGTTTCGGCTTGTTTCGCAATCGTTGTAAATAAATAAAGTTTAAACTTTGATTGCAAGGATCATTACGGTAAAATGCCACGAACAGGGGGGGGGGGGGCGCTATTGATGTATTTGTTTTTTTAAAGACTTACTTTCCTTTCGATTAACAACAAATGAACTAACATTAAAGCGTTCTCTTGGAATATGTGGAAGTCGTGATAGCGCAGTAGATGCGCGTTCGCTTCAGGCGCGTAAGGTCTGGAGTTCGAGCCCCGCTGGAGCCGTAACGATTGTGCCTTTAGGCAAGGCATTTACACTCCACATTGCCTCTTCTCTCTCCATCAGGAATGAGGTCTCGAGAGTGATTAATATATGTTGTAATACCTTGCTTCGCAATCGAGCTAAAATAAATTTGGAATATCACTGCACGTTGAGGAGTGGACCATTCAAACTCGTCATTACTGACTTGGATGTCTATGCAGTTTTCACTGATACATTATTGATATTTTCAGTAAAATATTGAAGACTGACCTCAACCGAACCGCTTTTAGCGGAATTACTATCTGCATGCTTAGCTTCCTTTATGGGTTGTTATTATCAGCCTCATTACTTAAATTCTTAGATACAGGAAATAAAAGAGCTGTAATATTGATGATTACATTGTGGAGATTGTGTGGCTCCGCAGTTTACCACAAACCTCGAACCATGTCACCCTTGAGTGTGAGTCGAATACTACTACTAATAATAATAATTTAAAAAATATATAATAAAAATCTAACATGAAGCCCTCAACATAATTACAAATCAAATGCAATCAAACTATAATAATAATAATAATAATAAAATTAAGAAATAATAAATATCAACCGTGGTATATCGCAGAATAACCCGAGTTTGAAGTTCTTATGCGTAGAAATATATCACGAAGGCCGAAGGCGATATACACGGTTGATACTTATTATTTCGATTCTAACACGACTTACTTCTAATAATTTTAAAGGAGTATTTTCTTCAAACGCCACTGCATTTGGCTTTCGAAATTTCCTCCCGCGTAAAGGGGTGATGACGTTATTTTTTATAGAAAAAATCAATCTAGTGCATAAATGAACAAAAGTTGTAACTGATTAATAATTTTATTTATTTTGTCAAATAAAACTGTACAGAATAGTAACTGAAACGTTACTTAACAGAAAAACAAGATGGACAAGAGATTATCTGATTCTAAAAATAGCTCACTTCCGTGAATTCCAACGGTATTTTTTACAAACATCGCGTGACTTTCATTCATAAAACTTTACACGCATTGCATAAATGACGTAGCCAAAACACGGTGCGCGTGCAGCATAGTTCAAGGTAGGTATATTGCAGAATAACCCGAGATTAGTTTTACTCTAGACGTATGTATGTTATTAGATGGGTCGTGTTAGAATAATAAATAAATAATAATGATAATAATAATATAATAATAATCTATCATGAAACCCTCAACATATATACAAATCAAATGCAATCAAAAGATAGGACTATTAGTGAAAACTGCACATTGGGATTATATAGTAATGTTAAAGCTGAAAAGTAGAGAAAGTATATTTTATATTCTAACACGACCCAGCTAATAACATACATACGTCTAGAGTAAAACCAATCTCGGGTTATTCTGCAATATACCTACCTTGAACTATGCTGCACGCGCACCGTGTTTTGGCTACGTCATTTATACAATGCGTGTAAAGTTTTATGAATGAAAGTCACTCGATGTTTGTAAAAAATACCGTTGGAATTCACGGAAGTGAGCTATTTTTAGAATCAGATAATCTCTTGTCCATCTTGTTTTTCTGTTAAGTAACGTTTCAGTTACTATTCTGTACAGTTTTATTTGACAAAATAAATAAAATTATTGATCAGTTACAACTTTTGTTCATTTATGCACTAGATTGATATTTTCTATAAAAAATAACGTCATCACCCCTTTACGCGGGAGGAAATTTCGAAAGCCAAATGCAGCGGCGTTTGAAGAAAATACTCCTTTAAAATTATTAGAAGTAAGTCGTGTTAGAATCGAAATAATAAGTATCAACCGTGGTATATCGCAGAATAACCCGAGTTTGAAGTTCTTATGCGTAGAAATATATCACGAAGGCCGAAGGCCTGAGTGATATATTTCTACGCATAAGAACGACAAACGAGGGTTATTCTGCGATATACCACGGTTGATATTTATTATTTCTTAAATATGTTATGGAATATGATGATATATGAAATTGCAATTGGCTAGTAGAGTAGATAAAGGGGAAATGAGACAATTAATGACAATACATCTATATAACAATGTGCAGATAAGACTTATATGAACATAATTATGAAATCAGCTTTAAGACTGCAGCAGAATCTAGTAAACATATAAATGGATCCGGCAGCTAGACATGTTGTCGTCTAGATCGCCCCAGGGTCGGCCCATGCCTCCACCACTACTGTAAAACAACGATGATGTAGTGTGTATTCCTTGTTGCAGTTTCAACAATAAGAAGATCCCTGTTTCCATATATGTGTCCCGACCGCGACGTGTACGCCGCGAAGATGTCAATCGAGATATACTGTCCGATTAGAGCAGTGGTTAGCGCGCTCGCTTCTCACCAATGCAACCCGGGTTCGATCCTCGGACCGGGAAGTATGTGAGATCTTGAAAATCAGTATGAAATGAGCTTAAAGACAGACATTCACAGAATCTAGTAACCATAGCAATGATAATGCACAAATGTGCTGACGACTATGTACAATATCATCTGAAGTAATACTTAGAGGTTATTAAACCGCGGAGGTGGGCCATTTGTGGATATTGGCGCACCTATCCGATATCCGTTTAATAACTTCTTTATTGCATACATTAACAGGCCCAGGCGGCCATGTTTACACAATGTAGTTACTATGTTGTTGCTACCTGTGACACGTGCTCGTGATTCGTTCTCGGCGCGTGCCGGGCCAATATCGAATATTGGCCCGGCACGCGCGGGCCAATATCGGATATTGGCAGAGCCGAAAATCGAAATATATTGCCCGCGTCGACCAGATATTTTGCTTTTCTACCATTAAATTTGTTACTATTTATAGTAACGTGTGCAATAAATATGATTATTACTTGAAACTAGACCAGTCAGTGATCCCGTAGTCCAAGTTGTTAAGATGGAATAGGAATCCAAGGATCGCAGGTTCGATCCCCTTCTCCTTTAAAACTTGTACTATTACTAGTATTTCAGGAGGAGAGGGGCTATATAATGTGGTTTAAATCTTGGCCAACCCATTGTGCTCCTTAATTTCTTAAGTATAAGCATAGCACTAACAGACGGATATATAGCCCAGTGGTAACACGCTGGACTGGTAATCCAGGGATCGCAGGTTCGATCCCCCGTCTGACCCTAATAAAATTAACAGTCTTTCAGATGGGACGTTAAACCGAGGTCTCGTGTCGGTGCTTTACACCGTGCACGTAAAAGAACCAGAGGAGACTCTCGAATGGGTCTCTATCTGTATCACTGCACTATCCTCTAAAAAAAATCTAAAATGACTAATCACATCAGAAGGCGTCGCCCATATGGGCAACCAGTAGCGACGATAAATAAACGTAATACACACACGCCGTAACAGTTACGATTGTGGCCTTAGGCAAGGCATTTAAATTCCACACTTCCTCTTCTCTCTCCCTCGTGGCGATGGATTCCTCCATGAATGAGGTCTAGAGAGTGATTACTATAAGTTGTAAGAACTTGTTTCGCAATCAAGCTGAAATCAATTTGTATAAACTAAGATGCTTAAGCGGTAGAACTGTTCAATAAATCGGAATCAATATATGTACAAAGCCATGTTTATAAGTGTGCCGTCGTTCTATAAATTGGAGTATTTGTGCTAAGTCATGGCTAAAACTGTAGTCCAAACTTCTATAAATCGTCGATGTCTTTAAGGGTATGTTTAACACTGTGTGTCGATATACAATGTAAACTGATGTTTTAAAATTATACTTAGTACCGTGTCGCTACCAGTTTCCCATACTTTTATGAGCGAGGTCTCCTGAAGAGATTAGTCATTTTAGATGTTTGGAGGATACAGGCAGAGACCCATTCGAGCGTCTACTCTGGTTCTTTTACGTGCACGGTGTAAAGCACCGACACGAGACCTCGGTTTAAAGTCCCATCTGAAAGACTGTTAATTGTATTAGTGTCAGACGGGGGATCGAATCTGCGATTCCTGGATTACCAGTCCAACGTGTTAACCACTGGACTACATACCCGTCTGTGAAATGTAACCTAGCCAGGGTCCGTGGTTATAAAACCGTTCTCAAATCTTAAACTCAAATATCAGGCTTCTGGTTAGTTGAGCTGTGCATTTCTGAGAACAAATCGCGGAATCAACCAATCATGTCACCTGAGCTTGAATTTAGTCTAAACAAATATTAGTTTAGCTCGATTGCGAAACAAGTTCTTTCAACTTATATGAATCATTCTCGAGACATCATTCCTGATGGAATCCATCGCCACGAGCTTGAGATCTGAAATGTTTTATAACATCGGAACCATGCTCTCACAGTAAGCGAACAACGAGCTGTAAATGTGTAGATCGTAATATAATTATAAAAACATTGTAATATTACTGATGTCCATACAAACGGTGTCTCATAAGACAGTAATGGCTGGCCCGTTCAATAAGAGTGACACTATAATAAACAAACACGTTACTTTTATTATTATATAGATATGGCCGATAATATAACACAAGAATGTATATTTAATAACTCGGATAAGTGTGGCAGTGTTGTATAAATCGTGTAGTCATGTGATCTTATAGCACTCTCAAAGTTGATTCATCATGTAGCCATATTGCCCTTGATTCATCATGTACCATATTGCCCTTGATTCATCATGTAGCCATATTCCACCCTCAATGTTGATTCATCATGTAGCCATATTGCGATATATAAATCGAGTGACCATGTAGCCGCATTCCGCTCTATTAATCGAGTCATCTTATAGCCTTATTCCACTATATAAATTGAGGAATCATGTAACCATATTATGCTCTATAAATTGAGTCATCATGTAGCCATATTCCATTTTATAAATCAAGTCATCATGTAGCCATATTCCATTTTATAAATCAAGGCATCATATAGCCATATTCCATTTTATAAATCAAGGCATCATGTGGCCATATTCCGCTCTATAAATCGATTCATCGCGTAGACTTATTCCACACTATGTATTGTATTATCTGGACTGTACATTCACTAGATACATATACTGGACTGTACATTCACTAGATACATATACTGGACTGTACATTCACTAGATACATATACTGGACTGTACATTCACTAGATACAGATACTGGACTTTACATTCACTAGATACATATACTGGACTGTACATTCACTATATATATACTGGACTGTAGATTCACTAGATACATATACTGGATTGTACATTCACTAGATACATATACTGGACTGTACATTCACTATATATATATACTGGACTGTACATTCACTAGATACATATACTGGACTGTACATTCACTAGATACATATACTGGACTGTACATTCACTAGATACATATACTGGACTGTACATTCACTAGATACATATACTGGACTGTACATTCACTAGATACATATACTGGACTGTACATTCACTAGATACATATACTGGACTGTACATTCACTAGATACATATACTGGACTGTACATTCACTAGATACATATACTGGACTGTACATTCACTAGATACATATACTGGACTGTACATTCACTAGATACATATACTGGACTGTACATTCACTAGATACATATACTGGACTGTACATTCACTAGATACATATACTGGACTGTACATTCACTAGATACATATACTGGACTGTACATTCACTAGATACAGATACTGGACTGTACATTCACTAGATACAGATACTGGACTGTACATTCACTAGATACATATACTGGACTGTACATTCACTATATATATACTGGACTGTACATTCACTATACATATACTGGACTGTACATTCACTAGATACATATACTGGACTGTACATTCACTATATATATATACTGGACTGTACATTCACTAGATACATATACTGGACTGTACATTCACTAGATACATATACTGGACTGTACATTCACTAGGTACATATACTGGACTGTACATTCACTAGATACATATACTGGACTGTACATTCACTAGATACATATACTGGACTGTACATTCACTAGATACATATACTGGACTGTACATTCACTAGATACATACACTGGACTGTACATTCACTATATACATATACTGGACTGTACATTCACTAGATACAGATACTGGACTGTACATTCACTAGATACATATACTGGACTGTACAGTCACTATGTACATATACTGGACTGTACATTCACTAGATACAGATACTGGACTGTACATTCACTAGATACAGATACTGGACTGTACACTCACTAGATACATATACTGGACTGTACATTCACTAGATACATATACTGGACTGTACATTCACTAGATACAGATACTGGACTGTACATTCACTAGATACATATACTGGACTGTACATTCACTAGATACAGATACTGGACTGTACATTCACTAGATACATATACTGGACTGTACATTCACTAGATACATATACTGGACTGTACATTAACTAGATACAGATATTTGACTGTACATTCACTAGATACATATACTGGACTGTACATTAACTAGATACATATACTGGACTGTACATTAACTAGATACATATACTGGACTGTACATTCACTAGATACATATACTGGACTGTACATTAACTAGATACATATACTGGACTGTACATCACTAGATACATATACTGGACTGTACATTCACTAGATACAGATACTGGACTGTACATTCACTACATACAGATACTGGACTGTACATTCACTAGATACAGATACTGGACTGTACATCTCTAGATTCAGATACTGGACTGTACATTCACTAGATACATATACTGGACTGTACATTCACTAGATACATATACTGGACTGTACATTCACTAGATACAGATACTGGACTGTACATTCACTAGATACAGATACTGGACTGTACATTCACTATATACAGATACGGGACTGTACATTCACTAGATACAGATACTGGACTGTACATTCACTAGATACATATACTGGACTGTACATTCACTATATATATACTGGACTGTACATTCACTAGATACATATACTGGACTGTACATTCACGAGATACAGATACTGGACTGTACATTCACTAGATACATAAACTGGACTGTACATTCATTAGATACAGCTACTGGACTGTACATTCACTAGATACAGATACTGGACTGTATATTCACTACATACATATACTGGACTGTACATTCACTAGATACATATACTGGACTGTACATTCACAAGATACATATACTGGACTGTACTTTCACTAGATACATATACTGGACTGTACATTCACTAGATACAGATACTGGACTGTACATTCACTAGATACATATACTGGACTGTACATTCACGAGATACATATACTGGACTGTGCATTTACTAGATACATATACTGGACTGTATATTCACTACATACATATACTGGACTGTACATTCACTAGATACATATACTGGACTGTACATTCACAAGATACATATACTGGACTGTACTTTCACTAGATACATATACTGGACTGTACATTCACTAGATACAGATACTGGACTGTACATTCACTAGATACATATACTGGACTGTACATTCACGAGATACATATACTGGACTGTGCATTTACTAGATACATATACTGGACTGTACATTCACTAGATACAGATACTGGACTGTATATTCACTAGATACATATACTGGACTGTACATTCACTAGATACATATACTGGACTGTACATTCACTAGATACATATACTGGACTGTACATTCACTAGATACATATACTGGACTATACATTCACTACATACATATACTGGACTGTACATTCACTAGATACAGATACTGGACTGTACATTCACTAGATACAGATACTGGACTGTACATTCACTACATACATATACTGGACTGTACATTCACTAGATACATATACTGGACTGTACATTCACTAGATACATATACTGGACTGTACTTTCACTAGATACATATACTGGACTATACATTCACTAGATACAGATACTGGACTGTACATTCACTAGATACATATACTGGACTGTACATTCACTAGATACATATACTGGACTGTACATTCACTAGATACATATACTGGACTGTACATTCACTAGATACATATACTGGACTGTACATTCACTAGATACATATACTGGACTGTACATTCACTAGATACATATACTGGACTGTACATTCACTAGATACATATACTGGACTGTACATTCACTAGATACATATACTGGACTGTACATTCACTACATACATATACTGGACTGTACATTCACTAGATACAGATACTGGACTGTACATTCACTACATACATATACTGGACTGTACATTCACTAATACATATACTGGACTGTACATTCACTAGATACAGATACTGGACTGTACATTCACTAGATACAGATACTGGACTGTACATTCACTAGATACATATACTGGACTGTACATTCACTAGATACATATACTGGACTGTACATTCACTAGATACAGATACTGGACTGTACATTCACTAGATACATATACTGGACTGTACATTCACTAGATACATATACTGGACTGTACATTCACTATATACATATACTGGACTGTACATTCACTATATATATACTGGACTGTCATTCTAATAATATGGACTGTACATTCACTAGATACATATACTGACTGTACATTTGTTATACTGGACTGTACATTCACTAGATACATATACTGGACTGTACATTCACTAGATACATATACTGGACTGTACATTCACTAGATACATATACTGGACTGTACATCACTATATACATATACTGGACTGTACATTCACTAGATACAGATACTGGACTGTACATTCACTAGATACAGATACTGGACTGTACATTCACTAGATACAGATACTGGACTGTACATCACTAGATTCAGATACTGGACTGTACATTCACTAGATACATATACTGGACTGTACATTCACTAGATACATATACTGGACTGTACATTCACTAGATACAGATACTGGACTGTACATTCACTAGATACATATACTGGACTGTACATTCACTATATACAGATACTGGACTGTACATTCACTAGATACATATACTGGACTGTACATTCTCTAGATACATATACTGGACTGTACATTCACTATATATATACTGGACTGTACATTCACTTGGTGTTTTTTTTGGTGTTTTTGTTGGGTTTTAGATACATATACTGGACTGTACATTCACTAGATACATATACTGGACTGTACATTCACTAGATACAGATACTGGACTGTACATTCACTAGATACATTACTGGACTGTACATTCATAGATACATATACTGGACTGTACATTCACTAGATTTTGGTGTTTGGTTTTGGTGTGTTTTGTGTTGGTGTTTTTTTTTGGTGTTTTGTTTTGGTGTTTAGATACATATACTGGACTGTACTTTACTAGATACATATACTGGACTGTACATTCACTAGATACAGATACTGGATGTACATTCACTAGATACATATACTGGACTGTACATTCGGTTTTGGTGTGTTTTGTTTTGGTGTTTTGTGTTGGTGTTTTTGTTTTGTGTTTTGTTTGGTGTTTTAGATACATATACTGGACTGTACATTCACTAGATACATATACTGGACTGTACATTCACTAGATACATATACTGGACTGTACATTCACTAGTACATATACTGGACTGTACATTCACTAGATACAGATACTGGACTGTACATTCACTACATACATATACTGGACTGTACATTCACTAGATACATATAATGGACTGTACATTCACTAGATACATATACTGTGTTTTTGTTTTGGACTGTACATTCACTAGATACAGATACTGGATGTACATTCACTAGATACATATACTGGACTGTACATTCACTAGATACATATACTGGACTGTGCATTTACTATATATATACTGGACTGTTCATTCTCTAGATACAGTTGGTGTTATTCACTAGATACATATACTGGACTGTACATTCACTATATATATCTGGACTGTACATTCACTAGATATATACTGGACTGTACATTCACTATATACATATATGGACTGTACATCACTATATACATATACTGGACTGTACATTCATTATATATATACTGGACTGTACATTCACTATATGCATATACTGGACTGTACATTCACTAGATACATACTGGACTGTACATTCACTAGATACATATACTGGACTGTACATTCACTAGATACAGATACTGGACTGTACATTCACTAGATACATATACTGGACTGTACATCACTACATACATATACTGGACTGTACATTCACTAATATATACTGGAATGTACATTCTCTACATACATATACTGGACTGTACATTCACTAGATACATATACTGGACTGTACATTCACTAGATACATATACTGGACTGTACATTCACTAGATACATATACTGGACTGTACACTCACTAGATACAGATACTGGACTGTACATTCACTAGATACATATACTGGACTGTACATTCACTACATACATATACTGGACTGTACAATCACTAGATACAGATACTGGACTGTACATTCACTACATACAGATACTGGACTGTACATTCACTAGATACAGATACTGGACTGTACATCTCTAGATTCAGATACTGGACTGTACATTCACTAGATACATATACTGGACTGTACATTCACTAGATACAGATACTGGACTGTACATTCACTAGATACAGATACTGGACTGTACATTCACTAGATACATATACTGGACTGTACATTCACTAGATACAGATACTGGACTGTACATTCACTAGATACATATACTGGACTGTACATTCACTAGATACATATACTGGACTGTACATTCACTATATATATATACTGGACTGTACATTCACTAGATACATATACTGGACTGTACATTCACGAGATACAGATACTGGACTGTACATTCACTAGATACATATACTGGACTGTACATTCACTAGATACATATACTGGACTGTACATTCACTAGATACATATACTGGACTGTACATTCACTAGATACATATACTGGACTGTACATTCACTAGATACATATACTGGACTGTACATTCACTACATACATATACTGGACTGTACATTCACTATATATTTGGTGTTTTTTTTTGGTGTTTTTGGTGTTTTAGATACATATACTGGACTGTGCATTTACTAGATACATATACTGGACTGTACATTCACTAGATACAGATACTGGACTGTATATTCACTAGATACATATACTGGACTGTACATTCACTAGATACATATACTGGACTGTACATTCACTAGATACATATACTGGACTGTACATTCACTAGATACATATACTGGACTGTACATTCACTAGATACATATACTGGACTGTACATTCACTAGATACAGATACTGGACTGTACATTCACTAGATACAGATACTGGACTGTACATTCACTAGATACATATACTGGACTGTACATTCACTAGATACATATACTGGACTGTACATTCACTAGATACAGATACTGGACTGTACATTCACTAGATACATATACTGGACTGTACATTCACTAGATACAGATACTGGACTGTACATTCACTAGATACATATACTGGACTGTACATTCACTAGATACATATACTGGACTGTACATTCACTAGATACATATACTGGACTGTACATTCACTAGATACATATACTGGACTGTACATTCACTAGATACATATACTGGACTGTACATTCACTAGATACATATACTGGACTGTACATTCACTAGATACATATACTGGACTGTACATTCACTATATACATATACTGGACTGTACATTCACTAGATACATATACTGGACTGTACATTCACTAGATACATATACTGGACTGTACATTCACTAGATACATATACTGGACTGTACATTCACTACATACATATACTGGACTGTACATTCACTGATACAGATACTGGACTGTACATTCACTAATACAATACTGGACTGTACATCACTAATACATATACGGACTGTACATTCATATATATATACTGGACTGTACATTCATAGATACATATACTGGACTGTACATTCACTAGATACATATACTGGACTGTACATTCACTATATACAGATACTGGACTGTACATTCACTAGATACATATACTGGACTGTACATTCACTAGATACAGATACTGGACTGTACATTCACTAGATACATATACTGGACTGTACATTCACTACATACATATACTGGACTGTACATTCACTATATATATATATACTGGAATGTACATTCTCTACATACATATACTGGACTGTACATTCACTAGATACATATACTGGACTGTACATTCACTAGATACATATACTGGACTGTACATTCACTAGATACATATACTGGACTGTACACTCACTAGATACAGATACTGGACTGTACATTCACTAGATACATATACTGGACTGTACATTCACTACATACATATACTGGACTGTACAATCACTAGATACAGATACTGGACTGTACATTCACTACATACAGATACTGGACTGTACATTCACTAGATACAGATACTGGACTGTACATCTCTAGATTCAGATACTGGACTGTACATTCACTAGATACATATACTGGACTGTACATTCACTAGATACAGATACTGGACTGTACATTCACTAGATACAGATACTGGACTGTACATTCACTAGATACAGATACGGGACTGTACATTCACTAGATACAGATACTGGACTGTACATTCACTAGATACATATACTGGACTGTACATTCACTATATATATATATATACTGGACTGTACATTCACTAGATACATATACTGGACTGTACATTCACGAGATACAGATACTGGACTGTACATTCACTATATACATATACTGGACTGTACATTCACTACATACATATACTGGACTGTACATTCACTAGATACAGATACTTGACTGTACATTCACTAGATACATATACTGGACTGTACATTCACTAGATACATATACTGGACTGTACATTCACTACATACATATATTGGACTGTACATTCACTATATATATACTGGACTGTACATTCACTATATACATATACTGGACTGTACATTCACGAGATACATATACTGGACTGTGCATTTACTAGATACATATACTGGACTGTACATTCACTAGATACAGATACTGGACTGTATATTCACTAGATACATATACTGGACTGTACATTCACTAGATACATATACTGGACTGTACATTCACTAGATACATATACTGGACTGTACATTCACTAGATACATATACTGGACTGTACATTCACTACATACATATACTGGACTGTACATTCACTAGATACAGATACTGGACTGTACATTCACTAGATACAGATACTGGACTGTACATTCACTACATACATATACTGGACTGTACATTCACTAGATACATATACTGGACTGTACATTCACTAGATACAGATACTGGACTGTACTTTCACTAGATACATATACTGGACTATACATTCACTAGATACAGATACTGGACTGTACATTCACTAGATACATATACTGGACTGTACATTCACTAGATACATATACTGGACTGTGCATTTACTAGATACATATACTGGACTGTACATTCACTAGATACAGATACTGGACTGTATATTCACTAGATACATATACTGGACTGTACATTCACTACATACATATACTGGACTGTACATTCACTAGATACATATACTGGACTGTACATTCACTAGATACATATACTGGACTGTACATTCACTACATACATATACTGGACTGTACATTCACTAGATACAGATACTGGACTGTACATTCACTACATACATATACTGGACTGTACATTCACTAGATACATATAATGGACTGTACATTCACTAGATACAGATACTGGACTGTACATTCACTAGATACAGATACTGGACTGTACATTCACTAGATACATATACTGGACTGTACATTCACTACATACATATACTGGACTGTACATTCACTATATATATACTGAACTGTTCATTCTCTACATACATATACTGGACTGTACATTCACTATATACATATACTGGACTGTACATTCACTATATACATATACCGGACTGTACATTCATTATATATATACTGGACTGTACATTCACTATATGCAGATACTGGACTGTACATTCACTAGATACAGATACTGGACTGTACATTCACTAGATACATATACTGGACTGTACATTCACTAGATACAGATACTGGACTGTACATTCACTAGATACATATACTGGACTGTACATTCACTACATACATATACTGGACTGTACATTCACTATATATATATATACTGGAATGTACATTCTCTACATACATATACTGGACTGTACATTCACTAGATACATATACTGGACTGTACATTCACTAGATACATATACTGGACTGTACATTCACTAGATACATATACTGGACTGTACATTCACTAGATACATATACTGGACTGTACATTCACTACATACATATACTGGACTGTACAATCACTAGATACAGATACTGGACTGTACATTCACTAGATACATATACTGGACTGTACATTCACTAGATACATATACTGGACTGTACATTCACTATATATATACTGGACTGTACATTCACTATATACATATACTGGACTGTACATTCACTATATGCATATACTGGACTGTACATTCACTATATACATATAATGGACTGTACATTCACTATACATATACTGGACTGTACATTCACTACATACATATACTGGACTGTACATTCACTACATACATATACTGGACTGTACATTCACTATATATATACTGGACTGTACATTCACTATATACATATACTGGACTGTACATTCACTATATACATATACTGGACTGTACATTCACTATATACATATACTGGACTGTACATTCACTAGATACAGATACTGGACTGTACATTCACTAGATACAGATACTGGACTGTACATTCACTAGATACATATACTGGACTGTACATTCACTAGATACATATACTGGACTGTACATTCACTATATATATATACTGGACTGTACATTCACTATATACATATACTGGACTGTACATTCACTATATACATATACTGGACTGTACATTCACTATATACATATACTGGACTGTTCATTCACTATACATATACTGGACTGTACATTCACTACATACATATACTGGACTGTACATTCACTGGATACATATACTGGACTGTACATTCACTACATACATATACTGGACTGTACATTCACTAGATACAGATACTGGACTGTACATTCACTAGATACATATACTGGACTGTACATTCACTAGATACATATACTGGACTGTACATTCACTAGATACATATACTGGACTGTACATTCACTAGATACATATACTGGACTGTACATTCACTAGATACAGATACTGGACTGTACATTCACTAGATACATATACTGGACTGTACATTCACTAGATACATATACTGGACTGTACATTCACTAGATACATATACTGGACTGTACATTCACTAGATACAGATACTGGACTGTACATTCACTAGATACATATACTGGACTGTACATTCACTAGATACATATACTGGACTGTACATTCACTAGATACATATACTGGACTGTACATTCACTAGATACATATACTGGACTGTACATTCACTAGATACATATACTGGACTGTACATTCACTACATACATATACTGGACTGTACATTCACTAGATACAGATACTGGACTGTACATTCACTACATACATATACTGGACTGTACATTCACTAGATACATATACTGGACTGTACATTCACTAGATACATATACTGGACTGTACATTCACTAGATACAGATACTGGACTGTACATGTACTAGATACATATACTGGACTGTACATTCACTAGATACAGATACTGGACTGTACATTCACTAGATACATATACTGGACTGTACATTCACTAGATACAGATACTGGACTGTACATTCACTAGATACATATACTGGACTGTACATTCACTAGATACATATACTGGACTGTACATTCACTATATACATATACTGGACTGTACATTCACTATATACATATACTGGACTGTACATTCACTATATATATTCTGGACTGTACATTCACTAGATACAGATACTGGACTGTACATTCACTAGATACAGATACTGGACTGTACATTCACTAGATACATATACTGGACTGTACATTCACTACATACATATACTGGACTGTACATTCACTATATATATACTGGACTGTACATTCACTATATACATATACTGGACTGTACATTCACTATATACATATACTGGACTTTACATTCACTATATATATACTGGACTGTACATTCACTATATACATATACTGGACTGTTCATTCACTATACATATACTGGACTGTACATACACTACATACATATACTGGACTGTACATTCACTACATACATATACTGGACTGTACATTCACTACATACATATACTGGACTGTACATTCACTAGATACAGATACTGGACTGTACATTCACTAGATACATATACTGGACTGTACACTCACTAGATATATATACTGGACTGTACATTCACTAGATACAGATACTGGACTGTACATGCACTATATACATATACTGGACTGTACATTCACTAGATACAGATACTGGAATGTACATTCACTAGATACATATACTGGACTGTACATTCACTAGATACAGATACTGGACTGTACATTCACTATATACATATACTGGACTGTACATTCACTAGATACATATACTGGACTGTACATTCACTACATACATATACTGGACTGTACATTCACTAGATACAGATACTGGACTGTACATTCACTACATACATATACTGGACTGTACATTCACTAGATACATATACTGGACTGTACATTCACTAGATACATATACTGGACTGTTCATTCACTAGATACATATACTGGACTGTACATTCACTAGATACATATACTGGGCTGTACATTCACTAGATACATATACTGGACTGTACATTCACTAGATACAGATACTGGACTGTACATTCACTAGATACATATACTGGACTGTACATTCACTACATACATATACTGGACTGTACATTCACTAGATACAGATACTGGACTGTACATTCACTACATACATATACTGGACTGTACATTCACTAGATACATATACTGGACTGTACATTCACTAGATACATATACTGGACTGTTATACTGGACTGTACATTCACTAGATACAGATACTGGACTGTACATTCACTAGATACATATACTGGACTGTACATTCACTACATACATATACTGGACTGTACATTCACTATATATATACTGGACTGTACATTCTCTACATACATATACTGGACTGTACATTCACTATATACATATACTGGACTGTACATTCACTATATACATATACTGGACTGTACATTCACTATATACATATACTGGACTGTACATTCACTATATACATATACTGGACTGTACATTCACTATATATATACTGGACTGTACATTCACTAGATACAGATACTGGACTGTACATTCACTAGATACAGATACTGGACTGTACATTCACTAGATACATATACTGGACTGTACATTCACTATATACATATACTGGACTGTACATTCACTATATACATATACTGGACTGTACATTCACTATACATATACTGGACTGTACATTCACTACATACATATACTGGACTGTACATTCACTACATACATATACTGGACTGTACATTCACTATATATATACTGGACTGTACATTCTCTACATACGTATACTGGACTGTACATTCACTATATACATATACTGAACTGTACATTCACTATATACATATACTGGACTGTACATTCACTATATATATACTGGACTGTACATTCACTAGATACAGATACTGAACTGTACATTCACTAGATACAAATATTGGACTGTACATTCACTAGATACATATACTGGACTGTACATTCACTATATATATACTGGACTGTACATTCACTATATACATATACTGGACTGTACATTCACTATATACATATACTGGACTGTACATTCACTATATACATATACTGGACTGTACATTCACTATATACAGATACTGGACTGTACATTCTCTACATACGTATACTGGACTGTACATTCACTATATACATATACTGGACTGTACATTCACTATATACAGATACTGGACTGTACATTCTCTACATACGTATACTGGACTGTACATTCACTATATACATATACTGGACTGTACATTCACTATATACTGGACTGTACATTCACTATATATATTCTGGACTGTACATTCACTACATACATATCTGGACTGTACATTTATTATATACAGGTACTGGGCTGTACATTCATTATATATACTGGACAGTACATCACTAGATACATATACTGGACTGTACATTTATTATATACAGGTACTGGGCTGTACATTCATTATATATACTGGACAGTACATCACTAGATACAGATACTGGACTGTACATTCACTAGATACCGATACTGGACTGTACATTTATTATATACAGGTACTGGGCTGTACATTCATTATATATACTGGACAGTACATCACTAGATACATATACTGGACTGTACATTTATTATATACAGGTACTGGGCTGTACATTCATTATATATACTGGACAGTACATCACTAGATACAGATACTGGACTGTACATTCACTAGATACCGATACTGGACTGTACATTTATTATATACAGGTACTGGGCTGTACATTCATTATATATACTGGACAGTACATCACTAGATACATATACTGGACTGTACATTTATTATATACAGGTACTGGGCTGTACATTCATTATATATACAGGACAGTACATCACTAGATACATATACTGGACTGTACATTCACTAGATACCGATACTGGACTGTACATTCACTAGATACAGATACTGGACTGTACATTCACTAGATACCGATACTGGAGTGTACATTCACTAGATACAGATACTGGACTGTACATTAATTAGATACCGATACTGGAGTGTACATTCACTATATACAGGTACTGGACTGTACATTCACTAGATACAGATACTGGACTGTACATTCACTAGATACAGATACTGGACTGTACATTCACTATATACAGGTACTGGACTGTACAATCACTAGATACAGATACTGGACTGTACATTCACTAGATACATATACTGGACTGTACATTCACTAGATACAGATACTGGACTGTACATTCACTAGATACATATACTGGACTGTACATTCACTAGATACAGGTACTGGACTGTACATTCACTATATACAGGTACTGGACTGTACATTCACTATATACAGGTACTGGACTGTACATTCACTAGATACTGGACTGTACATTCATTATATACAGGTACTGGGCTGTACATTCATTATATACAGATACTGGACTGTACATACACATGAACAGACACGTTGATAATGCACAGATGTACACATTCAAGCAAGAGTATCTCGGTCATTCTAAGTAGAACAACATCACTTAAACAGACACATTAATAACGTGTCCGCATTCGCACCCTGGTAATATTCCATTACTTCTTCCAAGAATGTGCATGATTTGAATAACAGTGTACTTGTCATTTCGTTTCAAAACATGATTGACGATATCAAGTTTAGGTTTGTGAATGCACTCGTGTATTCAAAGATTCAATGTCCGATTTATGAATAGCCTCCTATGGTAGGATTATTAAAATATTTATGTTGACATTGGAATTGTGAGCAGCGAGAAAATGAGTGATTGCTAACATTCACAAAAAAACAGTTATATCTGCTTATAACTTAATGTGCTTACAAGTTCAATAGGCTGGTTGTAAACACTCCATTTATGTGTCTGAGGCAGACGAGAGTTGGCAATTTGACATCGTCTGGGCACAGATAACGATCAAGGTCGTCAATCAAATGTATAGTTTATGCACATTTATTTTAGCTCGTTTAATCGCTCCCGAGACCTCATTCCTGATGCATTGTAGAATTTAAGAGTTTTGCCTATCGGCCTTGACAACTGTTGATCTAGCGGGGTTCGAACTCATAGCCGAGGTTGACACCGTACCCATTTCACCACGGAGGCTCAACCTAGTGTTCGAGCCCCACTGGAGCCGTTACGATTGTGCCCTTATGCAAGGTATTTAAATGGTCTCTTCTCTGTCCTTCGTGGCGATGTATTCCATCAGGAATGAGGTCTAGAGAGTGATTAGTATAAATTGTAAGAACTTGTGTCGCAATCGAGATAAAATAATGTGTATAAACTAACCACCAAGTGTTTATGTGTGCAGTAAATTAATATATAGCATCGCCGTTGTTTCCATGCACACAAGACTTTCGCAAATTAATAACTTCATCGAATCGGCTATCTATAATTCTGTTCTATAATCGTATGGAGCCGCCGTGCTGTGATGGATACGGCGTCCGCCTTGGAACTGAGAAGTTGTCAGTTCGAATCCAGTCAGAACCACGGTGGTGGGTGTAGTAGGGCAAATCCACATTACCTCTTCTCCCTGCCTCATGGCGATGGATTCCACCAGGAATGAGGTTTTCGAGAGCGATTAAATTAATGTTTTGGGGAAATTGTTTTGCAATTGAGCTAAAATAAATTTGTTTAATTCCAACATATTTAATTCATCTCGATTCTCGGCCTTGTATGCATTATTCCCGTCTAGACTGCAATAACTATTGTAAATGTCAATGTTGTCATTAATATCTCCATCCGCCACAGGTCATTCACGCTTCAATAATAAATACACGTAGCAAATCTTCTCAACATATATAACACTTTTACATTTTAATTTCCCAGCAAACTATCTAGAGAAGATGGATTTTTAAAAAAAACCACTCCAAAGTCGTACCCAGTGTATTGCACCACAGTCAGTCGTACCCAGTGATTCACTCCACAGTCACTCGTACCCAGGGTATCACTCCAATGTCAGTCGTACCCAGTGTATCACTCCTCAACAGTCATACCCAGTGTATCACTCCACAATCAGTCGTACCCAGTGATTCACTCCACAGTCAATCGTACCCAGGGTATCACTCCAAAGTCAGTCGTACCCAGGGTATCACTCCACAGTCAATCGTACCCAGGGTATCACTACACAGTCAGTCGTACCCAGTGTATCACTACACAGTCAATCGTACCCAGTGTATCACTACACAGTCAGTCGTACCCAGTGTATCACTACACAGTCAGTCGTACCCAGGGTATCACTACACAGTCAATCGTACCCAGTGTATCACTACACAGTCAGTCGTACCCAGGGTATCACTACACAGTCAATCGTACCCAGTGTATCACTACACAGTCAATCGTACCCAGTGTATCACTACACAGTCAATCGTACCCAGGGTATCACTACACAGTCAGTCGTACCCAGGGTATCACTACACAGTCAGTCGTACCCAGGGTATCACTCCACAGTCAATCGTACCCAGGGTATCACTCCACAATCAATCGTACCCAGTGTATCACTCCACAGTCAATCGTACCCAGTGTATCACTCCACAGTCAATCGTACCCAGTGTATCACTTCACAGTCAATCGTACCCAGGGTATCACTCCACAGTCAGTCGTACCCAGTGTATCACTTCACAGTCAATCGTACCCAGGGTATCACTCCACAGTCAATCGTTCCCAGGGTATCACTTCACAGTCAGTCGTACCCAGGGTATCACTCCTAATTCAGTCGTACCCAGGATATCACTCCACGGTCAGTCGTTATTACACCCCCCTCCGAAATAACAGCATACACGACAAAGATTAGACCAACCACCGAATGTAATGGTCTTAATTGTAGACGGCAATAATGTGTGGCATTGGAAACAATGGGGACAATGGGAGCAATGGGAACAATGGGAGCAATGGGGACAATGGGAGCAATGGGAGCAATGGGAGCAACGGGGACAAGGGATCAATGGGAGCAACGGGGACAATGGGAGCAACGGGGACAATGGGAGCAACGGGGACAATGGGAGCAACGGGGACAATGGGATCAATGGGAACAATGGGAGCAACGGGGACAATGGGAACAATGGGAGCAACGGGAGCAATGGGAGCAACGGGGACAACGGGGACAATGGGAGCAATGGGAACAATGGGAGCAACGGGAGCAATGGGAGCAACGGGGACAATGGGAGCAATGGGAACAATGGGAGCAATGGGAGCAACGGGGACAATGGGAGCAATGGGAGCAATGGGAACAATGGGAACAATGGGAGCAACGGGGATAATGGGAGCAATGGGAACAATGTTACATACATCTTCTTCATGTTCTTCTCCCATAAAGTACATCTACAAGTAATCTCGTACTAGCGTAGTAACAGACAAGTGCAACATGTATGTACAGTTGTCGCTTTAAATCCTCTATATTAAGTTAGTCTGACAACCTGGAAGCATGGAATGGGACTGTACTTTCAAGACGCGTATGCACACTTTGTAATATATCTTCTATTGGTGATGAATTGCATTATTAATTTTGTTTGAATGCTCCACATTTAATAATTGTAGAAAACGTTTCTTACATCCTAAGTACTTTAAAAATCCAAACGAATATTATAAATGTTCCTGAATTTAGAATAGTATGAGTGCTTACCAAAGAAACCAATCTGAAGGTTTGTGAGTTCGAGCCTCGCCATTATCCTTGCATTCATACATTCAACCAGCAGTGCCTCTACTCGCTCGGGGTCCCTTGTGGCGATGGATTCCACCAAGAATGAATTCTCGAGAGCCATATAATGTTGTAAGAACGTGTGTGTCGTAACCGGGCTTAACCTATTCAACACCAAGTAACTGACATGGACTGGTCCATGATATTTTTAGACCAATAAATTAATAACAAAATTACATTTGGATCAGTTCATTTATCAAAATGGGTATTTTTTTAATAATGCGGTAACGGCCGAATAGATTGTACGTTATTAATGTCGATATCGAGAAACGTATGCCAACTATATCTCTGATTGATAATATGATTTGAAGCTGTTTATCTGGTCCGTACAGCTATCTGTCTGTTTGCGGTGTTAACGCTATTCATATGTTTATATCCCGGCTATGTTAGTTTATGCATATTGAGCTTAGCTCGATTGCGAAACAAGCTCTTACAACATTGTTTTAATCGCTCTCGAGACCTCATTTCTGATGTAATCCATCGTCACGAGGGCGAGAGAACATACAATGTGGAATGTATGTGCCTTGCATAACAAGTTAAGAATCGTAACGGCTACAACTGGTCGCAAACCATATTATTCTCAAATCTGAAGCGATCTCCCTACAACTGCGCCATCACGTAATAAATTAAACTTAAAACGTGGAATTCGTGATAGCGCTGTGGTAGTAAGTTCACTTCAGGTGCGAAATACCCGGAGTTCGAGCCCCACTGGAGCCGTTACGATTGTACCCTTATGTAAGGCATTTAAATTCCACGTTGCCTCTTCACTCTACCTCGTGGCGATGGATTCCATCAGGAATGAGGTCTCGCGAATGATTAATCTAAGTTGTAGGAACTTGTTTCGCAATCGAGCTAAAATAAATTTATATTAAATAAACTAAAACGCCAAGGCAATGTTAACCGTGAAACAGAATTTAGCATATGCACAATGCAAAATGTGTGACAACAATGAAGAGTGGTTCTCCTATTGAAATATTTAATTGGGAGGGTGGTTGTATGCTCAATCATTTATAATACAATATTGCTGTCCGATTAGCGCAGTAGTTAGCGCGCTCGCTTCTCACCAATGCAGCCGGAGTTTTATCCTCGGACCGGGAAGTATGTGAGATGGTACGGTGGTCGCCAGATCGGACAGGTGGATTTCTCCGGGCACTCTGTACTCCGATTTCCTCCCACACGAATGATCACATTTACGCTTTCATCGACGCCAACGAGAGTGATTGATATAAGTTGTTAAAACATGCTGCGCAAGTACCAACATTGCAATGAGAGATATACAAACACACACGTGTAAAGTACCAACATGGCAATGAGAGATATACAAACATACACGTGTAAAGTACCAACATGGCAATGAGAGATATACACACATACACGTGTAAAGTACCAACATTGCAATGAGAGATATACAAACATACACGTGTAAAGTACCAATATTGCAGACTAGAGATATACAAACATACACGTATAAAGTACCAACATTGCAATGAGAGATATACAAACATACACGTGTAAAGTACCAACATTGCAATGAGAGATATACAAACATACACATGTAAAGTACCAACATGGCAATGAGAGATATACAAACATACACGTGTAAAGTACCAACATTGCAATGAGAGATATACACACATACACGTGTAAAGTACCAACATTGCAATGAGAGATATACAAACATACACGTGTAAAGTACCAATATTGCAGACTAGAGATATACAAACATACACGTATAAAGTACCAACATTGCAGACTAGAGATATACAAACATACACGTGTAAAGTACCAACATTGCAATGAGAGATATACAAACATACACGTGTAAAGTACCAACATTGCAATGAGAGATATACAAACACACACGTGTAAAGTACCAACATTGCATTGAGAGATATACAAATAAACACCTGTAAAGTACCAACATTGCAGACTAGAGATATACAAACATACACGTGTAAAGTACCAACATTGCATTGAGAGATATACAAACATACACGTGTAAAGTACCAACATTGCAATGAGAGATATACAAACATACACGTGTAAAGTACCAATATTGCAGACTAGAAATATACAAACATACACGTGTAAAGTACCAACATTGCAATGAGAGATATACAAACATACACGTGTAAAGTACCAACATTGCAATGAGAGATATACAAACACACGTGTAAAGTACCAACATTGCATTGAGAGATATACAAACAAACACGTGTAAAGTACCAACATTGCAGACTAGAGATATACAAACATACACGTGTAAAGTACCAATATTGCAGACTAGAGATATACAAACATACATACACGTGTAAAGTACCAACATTGCAATGAGAGATATACAAACATACACGTGTAAAGTACCAACATTGCAATGAGAGATATACAAACATACACGTGTAAAGTACCAACATTGCAATGAGAGATATACAAACATACACGTGTAAAGTACCAACATTGCAATGCGAGATATACAAACATACACGTGTAAAGTATCAACATTGCACTGAGAGATATACACACATACACGTGTAAAGTACCAACATTGCAATGAGAGATATACAAACATACACGTGTAAAGTACCAACATTGCAATGAGAGATATACAAACATAAACGTGTAAAGTACCAACATTGCAATGAGAGATATACAAACATACACGTGTAAAGTACCAACATTGCAATGAGAGATATACAAACATACACGTGTAAAGTATCAACATTGCAAAGAGAGATATACAAACATACACGTGTAAAGTACCAACATTGCAATGAGAGATATACAAACATACACGTGTAAAGTACCAACATGGCAATGAGAGATATACAAACATGCACGTGTAAAGTACCAATATTGCATTGAGAGATATACAAACATACACATGTAAAGTACCAACATTACAATGAGAGATATACAAACATACACGTGTAAAGTACCAACATTGCAATGAGAGATATACAAACATACACGTGTAAAGTACCAACATTGCAATGAGAGATATACAAACATACACGTGTAAAGTACCAACATTGCAGACTAGAGATATACAAACATGCACGTGTAAAGTACCAACATTGCAGACTAGAGATATACAAACATACACGTGTAAAGTACCAACATTGCAGACTAGAGATATACAAACATACACGTGTAAAGTACCAACATTGCAGACTAGAGATATACAAACATACACGTGTAAAGTACCAACATTGCAGACTAGAGATATACAAACATACACGTGTAAAGTACCAACATTGCATAGAGATATACAAACATACACGTGTAAAGTACCAACATTGCAACTAGAGATATACAAACATACACGTGTAAAGTACCAACATTGCAATGAGAGATATACAAACATACACGTGTAAAGTACCAACATTGCAATGAGAGATATACAAACATACACGTGTAAAGTACCAACATTGCAGACTAGAGATATACAAACATGCACGTGTAAAGTACCAACATTGCAGACTAGAGATATACAAACATACACGTGTAAAGTACCAACATTGCAGACTAGAGATATACAAACATACACGTGTAAAGTACCAACATTGCAGACTAGAGATATACAAACATACACGTGTAAAGTACCAACATTGCAGACTAGAGGTAATCGGTATCAGTAACACATATCTCAAAGCGGAAACGAGCGTAATAAACTACTGTTTGTGCGGTATTACCTGTAAAACTGCATGTCAATGCCCCCAGAGGAATGTTTCAAATCGGCGATCAGTCGTCTATAATCAGTCGTCTAATTTCTGATCGTTGGCCCGGTTATATTGCAGTTTAACGACTGAAGTTTATCGTCTTTTAATTCCAGTTTCAGCAGCGTTATTGAGACATTTTAGTGCCATAGTTGTTCATTTTCTACACTATGTTCTAGCTTTATCCAAGGCAACATGCTTGTAGTTGAAATGCAGTTTGCTTATTATTCTGAGAACTTTTAGTTTATACAAATTTATCTTAGCTCGATTGCGAAACAAGTTCTTACAACTTATATTAATAACTCTCGAGACCTCATTCCTGATGGGATCCATCACCATGAGGGAGGGAGAAGGGGCATGTTGAATTTAAATGCCTTGCCTAGAGGTACAATCGTAACTGCTCCAGTAGGGCTCAAACTCCGGGCCTTTCCTCCTGAAGCTAACACGCTACGACTGCGCTATCACGACTTCCAATGTCGAACTGAGAACTATCCTATAATAACCTCTATTGTTTTTACTATGCAAGTATGACGAACTTTTTCCTGCACTGGCTTTACAGATGACATGATTTCCCTGCAGAACAAATCAATTTAGTATAGTATTGTGTCACTAGTTGGTGATTATCTGGGATAAAACAAAAATTGGCCAATTGGTTCTCTAACCGACTTTCGTTGAAAAGCTTCATTGAACACTTTATAAAACGGAAACTTGTGTTAATATGTTACATTGGTATACACGCACACACGGGGCCAGTATTTGTATGTACGTACTAATTAACCAGCATTGACATATACGTGTAAACTGGTATGCACGTGTAAACGGATCAGCATTGGTATGCACGTGTAAACTGGTCAGCATTGGTATGCACGTGTAAACTGGTCAGCATTGGTATGCACGTGTAAACTGGTCAGCATTGACATGCACGTGTAAACTGGTCAGCATTGACATGCACGTGTAAACGGATCAGCATTGGTATGCACGTGTATACTGGTCAGCATTGACATGCACGTGTAAACTGGTCAGCATTGGTATGCACGTGTATACTGGTAAGCATTGACATGCACGTGTAAACTGGTCAGCATTGGTATGCACGTGTATACTGGTAAGCATTGACATGCACGTGTAAACTGGTCAGCATTGGTATGCACGTGTATACTGGTAAGCATTGACATGCACGTGTAAACTGGTCAGCATTGGTATGCACGTGTATACTGGTAAGCATTGACATGCACGTGTAAACGGATCAGCATTGGTATGCACGTGTATACTGGTAAGCATTGACATGCACATGTAAACTGGTCAGCATTGCCATACACGTATAAACTGGCAATTGGCATACACGTGTAAACTTAACATATCGTCGCTACCGGTTGCCCATATGAGCGACGCCTCCTGAAGAGATTAGTCATTTTAGATTGTTGGAGGATAGTGCAATGATACAGACAGATACCCCTTCCAGAGCCTCTCTGGTTCTTTTACGTGCACGGTGTACAGCACCGACACGAGACCTCGGTTTAACGTCCCATCTGAAAGACTGTTAATTTTATTAAGGTCAGACGGGGGATCGAACCTGCGATCCCTGGATTATCAGTCCAGCGTGCTACAACTGGACTACAAATTCGTCTGTCCCCGGTTTTCACCTTTGGGCGAACTTTAAATAACAAAATGCATTCTCATACCTGGACATATTACGAGATGGAAGTTCTAGTGACCTTCTGTGTAATACAGTATAATGAGAACATCGATTATTCGATCATTACTGCACGATCTTGTACAATAAAACATGCCCAGAATGACCCACCCATGGGGATGACAAAACTCGATTGTATTGGCTGGTGGTCCATGTTGCATGCATTGAGAATCGATTGTATTGGCTGGTGGTCCATGTTGCATGCATTGAGAATCGATTGTATTGGCTGGTGGTCCATGTTGCATGCATTGAGAATCGATTGTATTGGCTGGTGGTCCATGTTGCATGCATTGAGAATCGATTGTATTGGCTGGTGGTCCATGTTGCATGCATTGAGAATCGATTGTATTGGCTGGTGGTCCATGTTGCATGCATTGAGAATCGATTGTATTGGCTGGTGGTCCATGTTGCATGCATTGAGAATCGATTGTATTGGCTGGTGGTCCATGTTGCATGCATTGAGAATCGATTGTATTGGCTGGTGGTCCATGTTGCATGCATTGAGAATCGATTGTATTGGCTGGTGGTCCATGTTGCATGCATTGAGAATCGATTGTATTGGCTGGTGGTCCATGTTGCATGCATTGAGAATCGATTGTATTGGCTGGTGGTCCATGTTGCATGCATTGAGAATCGATTGTATTGGCTGGTGGTCCATGTTGCATGCATTGAGAATCGATTGTATTGGCTGGTGGTCCATGTTGCATGCATTGAGAATCGATTGTATTGGCTGGTGGTCCATGTTGCATGCATTGAGAATCGATTGTATTGGCTGGTGGTCCATGTTGCATGCATTGAGAATCGATTGTATTGGCTGGTGGTCCATGTTGCATGCATTGAGAATCGATTGTATTGGCTGGTGGTCCATGTTGCATGCATTGAGAATCGATTGTATTGGCTGGTGGTCCATGTTGCATGCATTGAGAATCGATTGTATTGGCTGGTGGTCCATGTTGCATGCATTGAGAATCGATTGTATTGGCTGGTGGTCCATGTTGCATGCATTGAGAATCGATTGTATTGGCTGGTGGTCCATGTTGCATGCATTGAGAATCGATTGTATTGGCTGGTGGTCCATGTTGCATGCATTGAGAATCGATTGTATTGGCTGGTGGTCCATGTTGCATGCATTGAGAATCGATTGTATTGGCTGGTGGTCCATGTTGCATGCATTGAGAATCGATTGTATTGGCTGGTGGTCCATGTTGCATGCATTGAGAATCGATTGTATTGGCTGGTGGTCCATGTTGCATGCATTGAGAATCGATTGTATTGGCTGGTGGTCCATGTTGCATGCATTGAGAATCGATTGTATTGGCTGGTGGTCCATGTTGCATGCATTGAGAATCGATTGTATTGGCTGGTGGTCCATGTTGCATGCATTGAGAATCGATTGTATTGGCTGGTGGTCCATGTTGCATGCATTGAGAATTCATAGTCAGATGGAAACCAACATTGTAGATTTTAGAGACAGGTATTCTTTATTCGGAGTTGGTCTTTGATACAGGTTTGACTGTATATCTGAATAAACTCAGAGAAATTGACACAGTCCAAGACACAGACAAAATATGTACATACTATACTGATATAAATGGAATGCCGGCGACTGGGTCGTTATTTGGATACCCTACCAACTTCTCTCACAACCTAACCACTCCCACCCACATCTCTGATACCCTACCAACTTCTCTCACAACCTAACCATTCCCACCCACATATCTGATACCCTACCGACTGCTCTCACAACCTAACCATTCCCACCCACAGCTCTGATACCCTACCGACTTCTCTCACAACCTAACCATTCCCACCCACAGCTCTGATACCCTACCAACTTCTCTCACAACCTAACCATTCCCACCCACATCTATGATACCCTACCGACTTCTCTCATAACCTAACCATTCCCACCCACATCTCTGATACCCTACCAACTTCTCTCACAACCTAACCACTCCCATCCAACCTCTGATACCATACCGACTTCTCTCACAACCTAACCATTCCCATCCAACCTCTGATACCATACCGACTTCTCTCACAACCTAACCATTCCCATCCAACCTCTGATACCATACCAACTTCTCTCACAACCTAACCATTCCCATCCAACCTCTGATACCCTACCGACTTCTCTCACAACCTAACCATTCCCATCCAACCTCTGATACCATACCAACTTCTCTCACAACATAACCATTCCCATCCAACCTCTGATACCCTACCGACTTCTCTCACAACCTAACCATTCCCATCCAACCTCTGATACCATACCAACTTTTCTCACAACCTAACCATTCCCATCCAACCTCTGATACCCTACCGACTTCTCTCACAACCTAACCATTCCCATCCAACCTCTGATACCATACCAACTTCTCTCACAACCTAACCATTCCCATCCAACCTCTGATACCCTACCGACTTCTCTCACAACCTAACCATTCCCATCCAACCTCTGATACCCTACCGACTTCTCTCACAACCTAACCATTCCCATCCAACCTCTGATACCCTACCGACTTCTCTCACAACCTAACCATTCCCACCCACATCTCTGATACCATACCGACTTCTCTCACAACCTAACCATTCCCACCCACATCTCTGATACCCTACCAACTTCTCTCACAACCTAACCATTCCCACCCACATCTCTGATACCCTACCAACTTCTCTCACAACCTAACCATTCCCACCCACATCTCTGATACCCTACCAACTTCTCTCACAACCTAACCATTCCCACCCACATCTCTGATACCCTACCAACTTCTCTCACAACCTAACCATTCCCACCCACATCTATGATACCCTACCAACTTCTCTCACAACCTAACCATTCCCACCCACATCTCTGATACCCTACCAACTTCTCTCACAACCTAACCATTCCCACCCACATCTCTGATACCCTACCGACTTCTCTCACAACCTAATATATCAGGCCATATATCAGGATGATAACAAATAGATGAGAATGCAAAAAGAAAAGCCAAACAAAGCAAAAAATAAATACAACAGACTGTCTGCCTTGCGCAAACAGACATCCGTACAAACAGCCACCATTACAGACAGACATTGTACAGACAGACATCCGTACAGACACACATCCTTGACGGATGAGTGGGCATGCAGGGCAGGGGCGGGTGGGTAGGCACCTCTCTCTCTCTCTCTCACACACACCCCTCGGCCGACTCGCCAGACATACTATCAGATTCAAGTGATACCTTTCACTTAGTTTCACTTATGCGTATGCTATCATATACATTAGATTTTACGATATGCTTATGCTATCATATACATTAGATTTTACGATATGCGTATGCTATCACATACATTAGATTTTACGACGTGCGTATGCTATCACATACATTTGATTTTACGACGTGCGTATGCTATCACATACATTTGATTTTACGACGTGCGTATGCTATCACATACATTTGATTTTACGACGTGAGTATGCTATCACATACATTTGATTTTACGACGTGCATATGCTATCACATACATTAAATTTTACGACGTGCGTATGCTATCAGATACATTAGATTTTACGACGTGCGTATGCTATCAGATACATTAGATTTTACGACGTGCGTATGCTATCAGATACATTAGATTTTACGACGTGCGTATGCTATCACATACATTAAATTTTACGATATGCGTATGCTATCAGATCGTAACAGTTCAGAGCAGATATGACAACACTTGAATCCTCTCCTAATTTAGAGGTCAGGAATAAAGTGCAACTTGCTTTCGGAGGGATGGGCGGGGAGGGATGTGCCCAGATAGCTGTGGCATGATGAAGCAAATGTACCACTAGTGTACACTGCAACTAGTCATAATCCACATACGATTAACATGGATATCTGGCATGATATCGTCAATAGCCGTGTTTCCATACACCACATGTTTTCGAATTGGTTTGCAAATGCCGTCATCGATGTCAGTAGCAGGTACTGTATATGGTAGACGCTAAAACTACCAAACACGAAAATGAACAAAAACAGATCAATAGTTACCATTTATTTCGAAAACATGTAAATGTTGATGTTTTTTGAAGTCTCGTTCACGTGTACTCTAAAATCCCTTACATTAATTTTTGTAACGCAAGAAGTTTAATGTTTGGCTTTTACAAGGTCACGTGTCAATCATGTGACAATACCGGAAAACACATGGCACATGTCTGGTACATGACATTTGATTGGTGTCCGAAACGAAGGTTTTTTTGACGCCATGTTGAATACACATGTGAGTGAAATTGTGGTTATATTTTAAAATATGTTACGCAAGTTTAGTCAAGCGTATTAAATGCAAGAATGATCACTTTACATAGTAATATTATTGTATCTGCTATCAAGGAAAGTGGTTAGACGTCTTTATGTTACCGAATACAGGTACGCCCATGGTATATATATATATATGAATGTGGAATTTCATAAATGCAAAGAAGGGAAAGGCAACGATGTGTAACCGGGATTGGAACCACACATCTGCTTGTAGTTTATATGTTCAGCCTGCCGATTATCGTAACTCATTTTCTGGATGCAGTATAACAATAGATTGGCTTGGATAAATACAATAACGTGCAACACTAGATTTGGCGCAAAGCCACGTGACCTCACCACATGTTAGGTGCAGTCACGAAAAACTGATTGTGTGCCAAAATTCCTGTGTTAGATATGAGGGGAGGATGTATCCGAATGATAATATGTGGAATTTACTGTCTGTCTGTAATATACGTCTAGAACTTATACTAGCGAACTAGTCTGGTTCCCAACGCTAATTCCGACGTCGTTTACGGATGGACGTTAGAATGTGCAATAGGTATGGGAGCGGGGAAACAGCATACAAGAACAAGCGATAACAGGTTTTATTGGTATGCTAAAAAGAACAGGTTGAGTGTTGTAGAGAGCTAAATCAATGAACGTAATTATATTATTGGCTTGGAGTTACTAGCAGGAATATGTTTTTATATTGTGCACACCTAAATCAATTAGTGCAATTATTAGACTTCGGTATACTAAAATACCTGACGTTATCTCATATACGTGTACTCTCAAACCAACCAACATCATTTAGTAGTACACGTATATTGCGAAGGATAGCAAATACGACTTTTATACAAATGTGTTTTAGCTCGATTGCCAAACAAGTACTCACGACTTATATTAATCACTCTCGAGACCTCTTTCCTGATAGAATCCATCGCGACGATGGAGAGAGACAGATAGAGGGGAGAGAGAGACAGACAGACAGAGAGAGAGAGAGAGAGAGAGAGAGAGAGAGAGAGAGAGAGAGAGAGAGAGAGAGAGCGAGCGTGTGTGTTTTACGTTTATTTATCGTCGCTACCGGTTGCCCATATGAGCGACGTCTCCTGAAGAAATAAATTAGTCATTTTAGATTGTTGAAGGATAGTGAAATGATACAGACAGAGACCAATTCCAGAGTCTCTTCTGGTTCTTTTAGGTGCACGATGTAAAGCACCGACACAAGACCTCGGTTTAAAGTCCCATCTGAAAGACAGTTAATCTTATTAGGGTCAGACGGGAGATCGAACCTGCGATACCTGGATTATCAGTCCAATGTGATAACCACTGGACTACTGACAGTATGGGAGGGAGAGAGAAGAGTCTTGCATGTGGAATTAAAATGACTTGCCCAAGGCACAATCAAACCGGCTCCAGCGGGGCTTGAACTCCGGGCCACTGCGCTATCATGACTTCCGATATAAGTCATCCATGCAAAGAACATAATTAATATCCAGATCATATCATAAAATATATACATGTATGACTCAAGTATTGAATATATACATGTAAGACATGACTCACGTATTGTAATATATACATGTAAGACATGACTCACGTATTGTAATATATACATGTAAGTATTGTAATATATACATGTAAGACATGACTCACGTATTGTAATATATACATGTAAGACATGACTCACGTATTGTAATATATACATGTAAGACATGACTCACGTATTGTAATATATACATGTAAGACATGACTCACGTATTGTAATATATACATGTAAGTATTGTAATATATACATGTAAGACATGACTCACGTATTGTAATATATACATGTAAGACATGACTCACGTATTGTAATATATACATGTAAGACATGACTCACGTATTGTAATATATACATGTAAGTATTGTAATATATACATGTAAGACATGACTCACGTATTGTAATATATACATGTAAGACATGACTCACGTATTGTAATATATACATGTAAGACATGACTCACGTATTGTAATATATACATGTAAGACATGACTCACGTATTGTAATATATACATGTACGACATGTCTCACGTATTGTAATATATACATGTAAGTATTGTAATATATACATGTACGACATGACTCACGTATTGTAATATATACATATAAGACATGACTCACGTATTGTAATATATACATGTAAGACATGACTCACGTATTGTAATATATACATGTAAGACATGACTCACGTATTGTAATATATACATGTAAGACATGACTCACGTATTGTAATATATACATGTAAGACATGACTCACGTATTGTAATATATACATGTAAGACATGACTCACGTATTGTAATATATATATGTACGACATGTCTCACGTATTGTAATATATACATGTAAGTATTGTAATATATACATGTACGACATGACTCACGTATTGTAATATATACATGTAAGACATGACTCACGTATTGTAATATATACATGTAAGACATGACTCACGTATTGTAATATATACATGTAAGACATGGCTCACGTATTGTAATATATATATGTACGACATGTCTCACGTATTGTAATATATACATGTAAGTATTGTAATATATACATGTAAGACATGACTCACGTATTGTAATATATACATGTAAGACATGACTCACGTATTGTAATATATATATGTACGACATGTCTCACGTATTGTAATATATACATGTAAGTATTGTAATATATACATGTAAGACATGACTCACGTATTGTAATATATACATGTAAGACATGGCTCACGTATTGTAATATATACATGTACACGAGCCATCTCATCAGGAACTGCACTTTTGTCAGTAATATGACTATTTTTAGACAAAAATTACCAATTTTGATAAATGAACTGGTCCAAATGTAATTTTCTTATTAATTTATTGGTCTAACAATATCATGCACGAGTCCATGTCAGTTACTTGTTGTCGAATGGGTTACGCATTGCATAGCTCAGCATCATAATAATATATATTGTGTATACATGTAACCATGACAATATAGATTGAAACAAATAAGTAAATAGCAAATGGAGTGGACCACATGTTCTGACATATGCATAGGACATATGCATAGGTTGCTGATAAAAAACCACCGACTGTACTATAGAAGTACGTGTTTTTATCATTGTATAACAAGGCTTTTATTGTAAAGTTTGTTGATATTTGAACACGGCCTACACGGGCCATTCTTTAAAATCGAAAATCGCCGCGTACAATGGCCAGATGTACTGCGGCGTAAAACGAGACCCAGGGTAGAGTTGACTAGGGTACGGGTTGAACGCTTACCTGCATATATGGCAGAGCTGCATGTATATATGCGATCGGCTGCCTATGTTTATATGTCTCATAAAGAAAGAGTTCCTTACTGAGAGAACAGTGACTGAGAGAACTGTGACCTGAGCTGTCATAACGCCAATCTGAGTATTAAATCAGCATCATTACAAACTACATGTGATCGCCTTTCATAACCCAATGAATTGCAAAATGATTATATTCTCAATAATATTCAGATCGGACTACTTTTTGTATGGTATTAATTTGTAACGTATTAATTGTAATCAAAACAAGTAACGATCTTTTACTGCGCTTCGTCGAGGTACGAAATGTCAGGGTTTTACACATATGTTGCACCTTTCGGTGTTTATGCACATTAGGTGTAAAAACTGACAGTTCATACCTCGATGAAACGCAGAAAAAGAACATTCTATTGTTAAGACACATCTCGGCATTATCGTCAATATCCTCATTTCCTTATGTAAATGGTATTCGTACGCGTTTACAAACATAATCCGCAATTAACCTAAAATGTCACAAAATAGAGCCATAAAATGCACATAGTGTGCTCTTAAGCTAACTAACTGAGGACTTACATATGATAAGGTTTCTATGGGGGCGAATTCGACTCTTACTTGGACATGATTTCTATATTATAAAGTTTCAGTGTTGCGAGTTCTATTTTTAACGTGCAAATAGAAAACACACCTTAACTGAATTGTGTGCTCTTCATATATAAAATATAGTAATTTATATTTCGTAAATACCGACAGGTGCTAAATTAACAGGAAGTCATAGTTTGTACCGAATGTCCTCACCTTCTTGTCACTCAGAAGAGTAAGTTTGCAGATTCCTACGCTAACATGTAAACACATGTCTAGAAAACCTGTTCGCCATCAAAGGACGTTACATCTCAATATCCACCAATCTTAAAAGCATTCTCTTGGCAGTGTATCCTTCATAAACGAGATCAAATCAAAATAAACCATAACAGTGCTCTAACCAGCTGTTGTTACGCCATGTTTGTTATTGTAAAATTAACGGGATTATTTAAGAAGCGTATTGATTTTTTAAATAGAATATGTACGTACTACGCCGGGTGAATGGAAAATAGGTTAGGAGATTTAAGGATAAACATATAAAGCATACCTGTAACCTAATGCTTTTAGTAGTGTATTTAATCTTCTTGTTTGTAGTCCTGCTTGTTGTTACAATCTGCATTATTTGACGCTTTGATATTGCACGATATGCCTTTAATATTTGCACTTTTTGTCTATCAAATTGGCGTCCTCATATTTGCAAGTCTGCAGAATCATACACCTCGTAATGAACACAAACCTCTCTATCTTTGTTCCCTACAGATGTATCTATCTATATTGATGAGGAATTGTCAGCTATTAACTCATATGTGTCTCAGAAACGCCAATGAATAACATCATTTATTCCGAGATAGATGTCACGATATTGTAGGCATTCGATTGAGAGCTAATTGGGTACCGATGACGTCATTTCCACTTTCAGAACCAGGATAAAGGTTTTAATCACCATGCAGCTCCATATATAAATATAGTTGCTTGTCTACAGACGGATACGTAGTCCAAGTGGTTAACACGATGGACTGGGAAACCAGGGAGTGCAGATTCGATCACCCGTCTGACCCTAATAAAATTAACAGTCTTTCAGATGGGTCTTTAAACCGAGGTCTCGTGTCGGCGCTTTACACCGTGCACGTAAAAGAACCAGAGGAGACTCTGGAATGTATCATTTCACTATCTTCCAAACATATAAAATGACGAATCTCTTCAGGAGGCGTCGCTCATATGGGCAACCGGTAGCGACGATATGTTAAGTTTACACGTGTATGCCAATTGCCAGTTTATACGTGTATGGCAATGCTGACCAGTTTACACGTGCATGTCAATGCTTACCAGTATACACGTGCATACCAATGCTGATCCGTTTACACGTGCATGTCAATGCTTACCAGTATACACGTGCATACCAATGCTGACCAGTTTACACGTGCATGTCAATGCTTACCAGTATACACGTGCATACCAATGCTGACCAGTTTACACGTGCATGTCAATGCTTACCAGTATACATAGCGACGATGAATAAACGTAAAACACACATCCACCTGTGGTCAATACAAAAATAGTTTATGAATGTGGTCTAATTGCATAGCTATACTCACACGAAAAAGAAAGTGTGCACTTGGTTAGAGGGACAATTTTATACGTATATATAGAAGCAATAAATAGGCAATTTTGGTATAAAAATGTGCAAAATTGTATTGGCTACACGATGTTTTACTTTTATTTGAAATTTGATAATTATCAGAACACTGTTTTACGTGTGAATATAAGTATATAATTTTCCCTCTAACCAAGTGCACACTTTCTTTTTCGTGTGAGTATAGTTTATAATTTAGGTTGGCTTTTTTCCCTGAAACACTGTTTATTGATATTTATGTAGCAGACTTAATAATAAATATATGTCCAGTTTGTACTGGTGAGAAACGAGCGTGCTAACCACTGCGTTAATCAGACAGCCACATATAAATTAACAGCAATAGACTGTGGAAGTCGTGATAGCGCAGTGAATGCGCGCTCACTTCATGTGTGAAAGGCCCGGAATTCGATCCCCGCTGGAGCTGTTACGATTGTGCCCTTAGGCAAAGCATTTAAATTCCACGTTGCCTCTTCTCTCTCCCTCGTGGCGATGGCTTGATTAATATAAGTTTTAAGACGTTGTTTCGCAATAGAGCTAAAATAAATGTGTATAAGCTATAACTGTCGTTGTGAACAGGAAAAGTAAAATATTATGCCATATATAGTAACTGGTTGCTGGTGGTTGTATCCAAATTGTGTTGTTAGCAACTCATATACAGTCAAACCTGTGTTTCTGTTCATCTCCCAATATAAACGACCATATACTTTTGGTTTGACACTATTGTTTAGACTGGTGACATATTTTACTGTATTGTTTAGACTGGTGACATATTTAACTGTATTGTTTAGACTGGTGACATATTTGACTGTATTGTCTAGACTGGTGACATATTTTACTGTATTGTTTAGACTGGTGACATATTTGACTGTATTGTTTAGACTGGTGACATATGTTACTGTATTGTTTAGACTGGTGACATATTTTACTGTATTGTCTAGACTGGTGACATATTTAACTGTATTGTTTAGACTGGTGACATATTTAACTGTATTGTTTAGACTGGTGACATATTTGACTGTATTGTCTAGACTGGTGACATATTTTACTGTATTGTCTAGACTGGTGACATATTTGACTGTATTGTCTAGACTGGTGACATATTTTACTGTATTGTCTAGACTGGTGACATATTTTACTGTATTGTCTAGACTGGTGACATATTTTACTGTATTGTCTAGACTGGTGACATATTTTACTGTATTGTTTAGACTGGTGACATATTTTACTGTATTGTTTAGACTGGTGACATATTTTACTATATTGTCTAGACTGGTGACATTTAACTTATTTAAATATTGTAATGTACCTTTAACAAGCAGGATGACTGTACGACATGTATGTACGACATGTATGTACGACATGTAAGAACATACGACTTCTGGAGCTTCTTTTTTCTATAAATAGAGTTATAATGTATTGACAAGATGACATTATTTGAGCACCGGTGCCTTGTGTCCGTATATAGGACACCGCTATTGACATCTATATACACACCATTATAACAAACAGTGCCGTTATATTTTCCCTAAAAATAGTTTGGCATAAAAGACTGTAATTTGTAAACAGACTTACATTTGAGCCACAATAAAATGGTAAATTTCTGATGACAACTCGTGGTATTTTAAAATTTCCCAATAAGGGCACCGCCCCCTACCATGAAGGTAATTTGTTGGTGAATGTTGCACTGACATATATAAATCCGGTATATATAAAATAGGTATACATGTATATAAATCAGGTATATATAAAATAGGTATACATGTATATAAATCAGGTATATATAAAACAGGTATACATGTATATAAATCAGGTATATATAAATTGGGTATACATGTATATAAATCAGGTATATATAAATTGGGTATATATAAATCCTCAATCATACACGTGTGTACATATTATTTATAATTGACTATTTTTATTCAAAGAAATAAATATGGTTTAAACTAAACTGGGCCACACAAAACTCACACATTGCCATCCTAGGCAAATGAAGAACATAATAATAATAATGATAATAATAATAATAATAATAATAATAAAGACTTTATTAACGAGAGAACTCATTTGAACAATTAAGTCATTCTACCATGAGACTCTCAACAAATTAAAACATGAACTAGCAGGAGCGGATTATTCCTTCCAGGTTGTTATCTGAAGTGTTTTTATTTTGAATAAACATTTAATTTGCGATGTTGTTAAACTAGTATGTAGGTTTAATTTCACAAGGAATACCCCGGAGAAATCTTCGACCCTCATGTATTCATGCTAAATCTAACTGGTACTCTCCTGGTCCAATCCAGCATGTCCCATTAATGTGATTACTTTGCGTGAGGGTTTTTTGTGTGTCGATTTTTGTTACATTTCTTGTAGTTTCTTGAGATAAATTTGTAAAAAATCTACTTTACTTGATCAGGCTTCATTCAAAGATCTGTAATAAAATGTATTGAACAGGATGAATATCGATAGTGTATGGTTATTGGTTGACTCAAAATACTGTAAAAAAGCACGTGACCGAGTAGGACGTTTTGTAGAGTGTAGATATAAATTAAAATGATGGTACGATGGTCGCCAGATCGGACAGGTGGGTTTTCTCCGGGCACTCCGGTTTCCTCCCACATGAATGACCAAATATGCGCTTTCATCCGAGCCAACGAGAGTGATTAATATAAGTTGTTAAAACTTGCTTCGCAATCGTTGTAAGATAAATAAAAGTTTAAAAAATAATTTAAATGGATATATACGACTTGTGTGAAGTGTATATTATTAAAAATTAAAATATTATATTTTTATCTATACCGACACCATAAAAACTATTGCACTTTTATATTGAGCGTTACTTTTTTCGTTATAAATGTTAGAAGTATGGCTTTTACTTGCATGGGTGATATTGCACTAATTTGCTCAATATGTAAGCCAAATTAATACCAAATTTGCCTATATCTTTTTTCTAAAATGATACAACGTTTACCTCTAAGGCAATTGCACCGTTTCTTTTTGGTGTCAGTATATTTTCAATCTTTATTATAGTCTCATCTATGTACATATAACAAATATAACATATAAATTACAGTACAAAACTGTAGGCCTACATAGTCATTTCAAATGTTTTGAATTATAAGAAACATGTATTATATGTATACTATATATATCTCTCAGGTATTACAGAACAAACGTATATGAACAAAGATAAACCAATCAACTCGTGTTAATCGATGCTTGGTGTAAGCAGTGGAAATACTGGCTGTGTGGTTGCTAAGGAAACCTGACTTAAACCAATCATGCCATCGTAAACTCTTTCATGAACACAAACCAAAATATACAAATAGATTAGGAATGCTTAGATTTTGTCAAATTTGCAATTGTTACTACTACTACTACTACTACTACTACTACTACTACTACTACTACTACTACTACTGCTGCTGCTACTGCTACTGCTACTACTGCTACTACTACTACTACTGCTGCTACTACTGCTACTACTACTACTACTACTACTACTACTACTACTGCTGCTGCTACTACTACTACTGCTGCTGCTACTACTACTACTACTACTACTGCTACTGCTACTACTGCTACTACTACTACTACTACTACTACTACTACTACTACTACTACTACTACTACTACTACTACGTTTGTTTTTCCTCCAGGAGGAAACAGTATACATAGAATACATGCATATCTAAACAATGCCATGCCACTCACAATATATAATATTATATATATACATAATTGTGGTACAAATAATGCAAATTATGTTATAATGCTTTGTATAAATTAGGGATGGCAACGAATTATGGGACGCCGTTTTGCTATTTATTCGTTATTTATTGGATATCCATAAATGCTGAATAAATAGCAAAACGGCGCGCCTGGAATTATGGATGTCCAATAATTGAATTATGAATATCCAAAAATGGAATTAAGGATATCCATAATTACTGAATAAATAGCAAAACGGCGTCCCATAACGAATAGCGATGTTGCTATTTGAATATAAAGTCGGGAGGTGTTCGAATAGTCGATGAAATTCTATCAAAAATTAAAAATCACCCACACTCCTATAAAAAATGCTAAATTAACCTAATTTCTGTTTTCCGCGTAAACGTCATCTTCGTCCTGTAAGGCCATGCAACTACGATTACTAATTCGGTTATTGTTATCGGCCACTGTGCATTCATGGGATAGTATTCGGATATTCGTACGTTGCCATTCCTAGTATTAATTGAACATCGTGTCACATGTGAATACTCATATACAAAGTTCATCGAAGGATACGCAATAGCGATGGACCTATTCTCATATAAAATGCGACATGTTTAAGTTTAAACTTTATTTATTTTACAACGAGTGTGAAGCAAGTTTTAATCACACTCGTTGGCGCTGATGAAAGCGTAAATGTGGTCATTCGTATAGGAGGAAACCGGAGAAACCCCACCTGTCCGATCTGGCGACCACCGTACCATCTCACATACTTCCCGGTCCGAGGATCGAACCCGGGTTGCATTGGTGAGAAGCGAGCGTACTAACCACTGCGACAATCGAACAGAGCATTAACCGAATACTTTCAATTAAAGAAAACACCAGTCCAACATTAGTTTCTACCAATTCAGTTGGATATATAGACCGCTGTACAGCGTAGTTACAAATCATGACAGCCATCTTTGGGAGGTGCATATTATGGGAAAATACGCGTGAGAATGTAATGATATTGAGACAAGACGCTGACAAACGACATAGTAGCTTCATTCCGATAAACATTCACCAGAAGCAATCGTAAACTCGACGTGTGCATGGTAAATCTTAAACACGACGTGTGCATAGCAAATCTTAAACACGACGTGTGCATACTAACTCTTAAACACGACGTGTGCATACTAACTCTTAAACACGACATGTGCATTGTGATACTAAACTTAAACACGACGTGCACATACTAAATCTTAAACACGACATGTGCATACTAACTCTTAAACACAACGTGTGCATACTAATTCTTAAACATGATGTGTGCATAGCAAATCCTAAACACGACGTGTGCATACTAACTCTTAAACACGACGTGTGCATACCAAATCTTAAACACGACGTGTGCATACTAACTCTTAAACACGACGTGTGCATACTAACTCTTAAACACGACGTGTGCATACCAAATCTTAAACACGACGTGTGCATACCAAATCTTAAACACGACGTGTGCATAGTAAATCTTAAACACGACATGTACATACTAAATTGTGATGATGATGATGATGATGATGATGATGATGATGATGATGATGATGATGAGATGATGATGATGATGATGATGATGATGATGATGATGATGATGATGATGATGATGTGATGATGATGATGATGATGATGATGATGATGATGATGATGATGATGATGATGATGATGATGATGATGATGATGATGATGATGATGAATGATGATGATGATGATGAGATGATGATGATGAGATGATGATGATGATGATGATGATATGATGATGATGATGATGATGATGATGATGATGATGATGATGATGAGATGATGATGATGATGATGATGATGATGATGATGATGATGATGATGATGATGATGATGATGATGATGATGATGATGATGATGATGATGATGATGATGATGATGATTATGATGATGATGATGATGATGATGATGATGATGATGATGATGATGATGATGATACATGTATTGTTTTGTGTGAAACCACAGTTAAGCTTGATTAATTCCCACACTATTTAATAAATGGATAGGATATTCCCTAAGGCTATTACAAGCATTACTTATGACAACAATTCAAACAACAGAATATATTACTAACCAAGTAAATCTTGATCTTTTGTTAAAAACTACTAATATATCTTATCCGCCATTAAACATGTCAAACTATATTGTGTTCCCTCAAAAATTCTCGTGAAAACAAGGGACACAACTCTAATGTCATTATAATACAATTTACCGCAATTGACACAAAGTGTTAAAATCCACACGGTTACATGTATATAGCGGAATAAATAGGTTTAAACCAATGGTAACGCAAGAACGTTCGCTTAATTAGGAGACATGGCTAGTCTGAGACATCGCATGGAAAATGGAAACTATATTTTTCTTAATTTCAGCAAGAATAATAGTACTCGAGAGGGATCTCAAGTACGGCAGTTTCGTATTAAATCCATCTATTTTTCATATTAAACGTGCTATTTGGCTCATAAATATGATTAAGAATTGTCAGTTGTTCTTTATTTCTTTCAGCATGGGCCTGTTATTATGGTCGTTAAAACTAGTTCTAGCCTATACGAATTTTCTTCCGAAAGATTTTCGCGAAAATAATTTTAAAGACATCGATGCTTGATATATGAGGAAATGCAATATGATATGCGTAGTCTAGGGCAGTTGGTGTCTCACTCAACATCAAATAAAACATAATACATGTAATTATCGTACCCCACCCACCTTACCTACCAATATTGGCGAAGAGGTCTCAAGTTAGACAGACTGTTTTTATATAGGTTGTTTTTTTGATTTCTCAAAATATCGGAGAGTTTAGATCTAGATTTCCATATTTTTGGTATAATTTTGTTTTTGAAAATTTTATTTATTTTACGATTGCGAAGCAAGTTCTAACAGCTTATATTAATCACTCTCGTTGGCGAGGATGAACGCGTAAATGTGGTCATTCGTGTGGGAGGAAACCGGTATAAAATTGAAACTTGAGATTGATGTGGCATAACAATAGTTGTCAATGTCCCCAGTTAAATATCAATGATATGTATTCAATGTCGCCAGTCAAATATCATTGATATTCATTGTCCCCAGTCAAATATTATTGATATTCATTGTCCCCAGTCAAATATCAATGATATGTATTCATTGTCCCCAGTCAAATATCAATGATATGTAATCAATGTCGCTTCATATATTCCAGGATCTTATCAAGGACAATGGCTCAGAGGAATGCGGCATGGGTACGGTGTCCGGAAGAGCGTGCCTTATGGTCTGGCGTCACACTACCGACCCAAGGCTCTCCGGGCGTCATTAACCTCACTACGAAGCGAAAACGAGGACGAACAAGTGGTCAAAAACAGGGATAAAAAACTGGACGAGTCGAGGGGCGGGTTCGTATTAAAGGCCCGGAGTGACGAAACACCACCAGCGCGTCGTCGATCGTTTTTCGACAAACAGGGACGAACTAGTTTGCGCAAGACCTTAATGTCGGGACTGCGGTTAAAGAAACAAAAAAGCACAGGCGATATAAGTGATTCCCCTAAACGTCAGACGGGGTCGGTGAGAAGCACAATAAGTAGTCTAAGTCACGTAAGCGCAGACTCTACTCAAAGTGGTATGACAAACGCTTCAATGTATACAGATAGTAATTTAAGTTTTGTAAGCCAAGATGATATCACTGATGTAAATGTAACGGAAACGTATATGGGCGAATGGAAAAACGACAAACGGTCAGGATTTGGAGTAAGCGAACGTTCTGATGGATTAAAGTATGAAGGCGAATGGTTCAACAATAAGAAATATGGATATGGTGTAACGACATTTAAGGAAGGTACGAAAGAGGAAGGAAAATATAAAAATAATGTGCTCATTTCATCAGGAAAGAAAACTAAATTGTTTTTGATACGGACTTCCAAATTAAGAGAAAGGATTGACAATGCAGTGTTATCAGCTCAAAGAGGGGCCCAAATTGCCCTACAAAAAGCGGATATTGCTATTACTAGGTAAGACACAGTTAAACTAATTGTATTAGCTGAGATCAATGTAGATTCTAAAGTAAAATCTGTACTTTTGTTGCACTGTATTGATGGGATATCCGTGGCCGAGTGGATATGATGACGTGTGGAAGGTCGGTGGTTCTATCCATATACCAGTCCGGACATGAAAGGAGGGGCACACGGGTCTTCCTTCCTCCACCAATAATAGCGACTTTAAACCCCATAAAACAAACACACAAACAAATACACCATATTACATTGTAGCCTGGGTGAACTTTTACTTTTTTTAAATATATTTTAAACTGTATTTGTATATACAATAAAACACTATTTGTTTTAGAAACAATCAAATACTAGTACTGATGTTTATATACAATCAAGAATGAACTTTGCCATACTATAATGGTCAACAGTCCAAAGTTACATCATGATCTGCAGGCCCACTGGCTCCCCTAATCCAGCATACTAAATAGTAAACCTGTTGTGTGGTGTGTGGTGTTAGGTGTGTGGTGTGTGGTGGTGTGGTGTGGTGTGGTGTGGTGTGGTGTGGTGTGGTGTGGTGTGGCGTGGCGTGGCGTGGCGTGACGTGGCGTGGCGTGGCGTGGCGTGGTGTGGTGTGGTGTGGTGTGGTGTGGTGTGGTGAGGTGAGGTGAGGTGTGGTGTGGTGTGGTGTGGTGAGGTGAGGTGAGGTGGTGTGCGGTGCGGCGTGCGTGCGTGCGTGTAGGAAGTCGTGATAGCGCAGTAGATGCGCGTTCGCTTCAGGTGCGAAAGGTCCGGAGTTCGAGCCCCGCTGGAGCCGCTACGATTGTGCCCTTAGGCAAGGCATTTAAATTCCACATTACCTCTTCTCTCTCCCTCGTGGCGATGGATTCCATCAGGAATGAGGTCTCGAGAGTGATTAATATAAGTTGAAAATAACGCAATCGAGCTAAAATAAATTTGTATAAACTAAACGATGATACTGAATCAAACATGATAATGTCAAGCGATGGTACTGAATCAAACATGAGCATGCTAAAATAGTTTGCCAGTTTGTACATCCGTAATTAATTTCATCTGTCAATACATAATCTAGTATGCAGGAGGTTGTAAAATCACTCCCTACATCTTGTGACATCTTGCACATTCCGTATCAAGCTGGCTTCCTTCCTCGCGTCTTAAACGTGAGTTTCTTTATAAGTATTCTTCTAAGTATACTTTATACATGGTCGTTTCTTGATTATCGGTATTTCCCAAGGAACCTCGTATACGGTACAGGGACTATCCAACTATTCTTGGTGAAGGAAAACCCTTTTGTGTTTGTGTTTTCTCCGCGGCGATCATCCGATGTAACATATTATGAAATTATAGCCAACATAAATATTTCTATACCTAAGCATGCATCTGGCATGTCCTACGCAATTAGTAGTATAGTCGTTCCCATATACGTCCAAACCCATTCCAGGTGTGTAGAATACACTCGGTTACTGTCTTACAAACGTAAATGTGAGAATAGGTAACTGTCTTACAAACGTAAATGCGATAATACTTATGCATCATAATACATTCCCTCATAGAAATGTATGGTTATATGCTAATACATCCATGTAGCAATCTTACACACGGGAAAACAGTCAGTATGTCTACCTCCCATAGAAGTTATGCGTTGCACCATACACACGGGATAAGCAGTCCGTATATCTACCTCCCATAGAGGTTATGCGTTGTATCATACACACGGGATAAGCAGTCCGTATATCTACCTGCCATAGAGGTTATGCGTTGTATCATACACACGGGATAAGCAGTCCGTATATCTACCTCCCATAGAGGTTATGCGTTGTATCATACACACGGGATAAGCAGTCCGTATATCTACCTCCCATAGAGGTTATGCGTTGTATCATACACACGGGATAAGCAGTCCGTATATCTACCTCCCATAGAGGTTATGCGTTGTATCATACACACGGGATAAGCAGTCCGTATATCTACCTCCCATAGAGGTTATGCGTTGTATCATACACACGGGATAAGCAGTCCGTATATCTACCTCCCATAGAGGTTATGCGTTGTATCATACACACGGGATAAGCAGTCCGTATATCTACCTCCCATAGAGGTTATGCGTTGTATCATACACACGGGATAAGCAGTCCGTATATCTACCTCCCATAGAGGTTATGCGTTGTATCATACACACGGGATAAGCAGTCAGTATGTCTACCTCCCATAGAGGTTATGCGTTGTATCATACACACGGGATAAGCAGTCCGTATATCTACCTCCCATAGAGGTTATGCGTTGTATCATACACACGGGATAAGCAGTCCGTATATCTACCTCCCATAGAGGTTATGCGTTGTATCATACACACGGGATAAGCAGTCCGTATATCTATCTCCCATAGAGGTTATGCGTTGCACCATACACACGGGAAAACAGTCAGTATGTATACCTCCCCTAGAGGTTATGCGTTGCACCATACACACGGGATAAGCAGTCCGTATATCTACCTCCCATAGAGGTTATGCGTTGCACCATACACACGGGATAAGCAGTCCGTATATCTACCTCCCATAGAGGTTATGCGTTGCACCATATACACGGGATAAGCAGTCAGTATGTATACCTCCCCTAGAGGTTATGCGTTGTATCATACACACGGGATAAGCAGTCAGTATGTCTACCTCCCATAGAGGTTATGCGTTGTATCATACACACGGGATAAGCAGTCAGTATGTCTACCTCACATAGAGGTTATGCGTTGTATCATACACACGGGATAAGCAGTCAGTATGTCTACCTCCCATAGAGGTTATGCGTTGTATCATACACACGGGATAAGCAGTCAGTATGTCTACCTCCCCTAGAGGTTATGCGTTGTATCATACACACGAGATAATCAGTCAGTATGCATTTTGACGGAATTATCTATAGGGTCTGACTATTTCTGGACTTTTGTACATTAAGTTATTTTTAGCTCACCTGAGCAAAGCTGACATGAGCCATTGCGTTAGTAACGTGTCCGTCGTCGGTTCATCTTCTCACGAACCGCTGGTCTGATTGCGGCAGTATTTGTCAGGAATCATCAGCGCGCAATGTTCTTTCAAAGCTGTTAATCTGATGAGCCCCGGGTTATGAATGGAGTCAGGTGCGACATAGTGCCATCGGGGCCCTCTTGTTTAATTCCGCTAAGGTGAAAATATACCATGACGAACAGTTTAATGTATTTATCATATTTCTTACTTTGCACGTGAACGATCATACACCGTGTTGCTCATTAATCTATTAGGCATGCGCACAGTAGAGCATATAGAAAACAAATCAGCAATGACGTCATCCACATACCAGCATATTGTTAATGCGCTTATTTCATGTATTCTATGAATGAAAAAATCCTAGGTGAGAACAGATACCGCTCGTAAACTTACAACCAAACGCTGCGTTCTTGTGTACTCGTGGAAAAGTGGAATCTATAGTGAAACCACGATGTCCGCCCACACACACTAAATGGGGTACCTATCTGGCTAGGAGTACTTAAGTGCCCATTCGTGAGGCCGTCCGTCCGTTCTACCGTTCACCCAATGTTCCTCAAACATGTCCTTGCTTCATCTCCAGAATACCTTGTAAAATCTTGCAGAATGCATCAGTATCGTGTGTGTGTTTTTACGTTTATTTATCGTCGCTATCGGTTGCCCATATGAGCGACGCCTCCTGAAGAGATTAGTTATTTTAGATTTTGGAGGATAGTGCATGATACAGACAGAGACCCATTCCAGAATCTCCTCTGGTTCTTTTACGTGCACGGTGTAAAGCACCGACACGAAACCTCAGTTTAACGTCCCATCTGAAAGACTGTTAATTGTATTAGGGTCAGACGGGGGATCGAACCTGCGATCCCTGGATTACCAGTCCAGCGTGTTACCACTGGACTACATATCCGTCTGTCATCAGTATCGTTATGAATCTACGTGTACATATATTCCATAGTGTTTACGCATGGTTGATTTGAGGCGGAGTTAGGGCCATTTGTAAATATCAAAGAACGAAGGTTCTGTCTTCGCTTCACCACCAAATTACATCGTCGAATATTCATGAAACTATATACGACGCTTGAATATGAAGTATAATTGTACATATTGCTGTCGTGTTCAGCTTGTTTGATTGTTTATGGAGTTATTACCCTTTCAGGATTTTAAAGAGTAAAGTTGGACAGATCTTGTTCTATTAAACACATGACCGGATTTGATCAGTACCCAGCATAATTGTGCATTTCGCCACCGTGTGTATCACATGACCGGATGTGATCAGTATCAAGCATAAGTGTGCATTTCGCCACCGTGTGTATCACATGACCGGATTTGATCAGTACCCAGCATAATTGTGCATTTCGCCACCGTGTGCATCACATGACCGGATGTGATCAGTACCCAGCATAATTGTGCATTTCGCCACCGTGTGCATCACCGTTATAATAATAATAATAATAATAATAATAATAATAATAAAGACTTTATTTAACGAGAGTACTCATTTAACAAAAGTTAGTCTACCATGAGGCCCTCAACATATATACAATCAATGCAATCAAAAGATAGCACTATAAGTGAGAACTGCACATTGGAATAATATAGTAATGTAAAAGCTGAAAAATAGAGAAACTATATTTAATATGTAATGGAATATGATGATATATGGAATTGGCTAGCAGAGTAGAAAATAGGAATGAGACAATTAATGATACTAGATCTATCTAACAATATGCAGATTTGACTTGTAGTGGTATCTTCAAAATATGTATGAAATCAACTTAAAGACAGCAGCAATATTTACGATTCTAATAAATATAGCAATCGCAATACACATTTATAATAACCGTAGAAGTGCGCGATTAGTTTGAATTGTTATAGTTCCACCTTAAGTAGAGAATTTTGAACTGTTGGATGGTTGGAGCATTTTGAACTGAGTGAGGCAATGAATTCCAAATAGATGATCCTGAAAATTCAAATGTATTACGAAATAATTCACAATTTGGTCTTGGTGTGTATAATTGATATTCTGAGGTTGATCTAAGAATTCTAGGATGTATATCAGAAGTAAAAGTGAAGGATGATTTTAAATAGTCTGGAGCAGCTCCATGTAATGTTTTATACATTTGTATAGCCTTCTGATATATGACTCGTTCTGGAAAGGTCATCCATTTTAGTTGGGAGAAATACGTCATAAACTCCACTAAATGTCAAAAGACTACTAAACGTTAAAATATTTATACACCCGTGTTCCACACAGTCGATATTTGACTGGGTTAGCAACTTAGCGTCCATCGAAATGTCCAGAGAACACCCTTGAATTTGGACAGTTTCACTATTGCCAATCGTTGCCAAACTTGCTATAGCTGTCGCTTTGTTTCGTTTCAATACCATATACCTCTAAATACGCTTACAAAACGTGTAGATCCAGATGAGCCAAAATAGTAATATTACTGACGAAAAGTGCAGATCCTGTTGAGACGGCTCG
>CM026388.1:36854880-36915998 GCA_014843695.1 Archivesica marissinica
CGAGCCGTCTCAACAGGATCTGCACTTTTCGTCAGTAATATTACTATTTTTAAATAAAATTACCCAGTATGATAAATGAACTGGTCCAAATGTAATTTTCTTATTAATTTATTGGTCTAAGAATATCATGGACCAGTCCATGTCAGTTACTTGGTGTTGAAAGTGTAAACGCTTCATCTGTCTTATATGTAGCAATGTAAGCAATATTCAGTCTTTCAGATGGCATTTTAAACCGAGGTCTCGTATCGGTGCTGTACACCGTGCACTTAAAAGAACTAGAGGAGACTCTGCCATGGAATAGGTCTCTGTCTGTATCATTGCACTATCCTCCAAAAATGACTAATCTCTTCAGGAGGCGTTGCTCATATGGGCAACCGGTAGCGACGATAAATAAACGTAAGACACACACACATTCCGAACATACCCCCTCCATCTTACCGGCACGACGGGAAGAAAAACAAACCCTTTTAATTTTGAAATTATAGGCCAAGAAATGTCCAAGTTTTCCCATGTTCCTTTCAAATCATGTGGGACAATTATTTTAAGTAACTAATTTAATGTATTGATCTCCTTGGTCTGCATTGAGGTTTATTAACATATATAATATAACCAGTCGACAAATTGTACCATTCACATTTAGATCGACTTGTCACGACCGCGATTAATGAAGGCGGATACCCTCGAACAAATGCATACTTAAAACAGTCAAGGCGTGATAGTCGAAGATACAGCAGCCATTTTGACACCTAACAATACGTCAGCGAACTATTGCTGGCCAGTGTTGAGTTCTAGGAAACACAACCACAATGGTTCTAAGCAATACTGCGATACAAATTAGCAACGCGGGGTTATATGGAACTTGGCAACATTACAATGCATACCACATGCCTCCAAACTAGTATACAGTCAAACAGGCTTAAGCAGCCAGCCAATGGAATCACAGATAGTGGCTGCTTAGCACAGGTGGCTGCTTAATAGAGGTCAGCGGTGTTAATAATGTAACATATTGGGAATCTGGAAACTGGCTGCTTAATACAGATTGGCTGCCTAATAGAGGTGACCACTAACACATGTTTGACTGTACATGGTAATATTCGCAATACAGTCAAACCTGTGTTAGTGGTCACCTTCATTAAGCAGCCAACCTGTATTAAGCAGCCAGTTTCCAGATTCCCAATCGGTTGTTTTATTATATATTTAACCTCGATTAAGCAGCCATCTGTGCTAAGCAGCCACTTTCTCTGACTCCCTTGGCTGGCTGCTTAAGACAGGTTTGACTGTATATCGATATTTTTGTGGAATGAGCTCATTGCTGATTTGTTTGAAGATTATACTTAGTGTAATACTGGGTAATACATTGTCGATGTCAGCACTGTTCTACAGGTACAGTTAAGCATGTCTATAAAGCCGACGCTGCTGATGTAAACAGGTGTTCACAGTGGTCGTTGTTGAACGGTAGTCGTTGTTAATAAATGGTGGTCGTTGACAGGTGGCCGTTGTTTGCAGATGGTCGCTTCTGACAGGTTATCAGTGTTGACAGTGGTCGCTGTTGACAAGTGGCCGTTTCTGACAGGTTGATTAAATGAAACCTTTTCCAGTTCAAAAGTGGCCCCGGGGAGATGTTTTAATGGGTATATTTCACAAGGAGTGCACACGGGAAGGGTGTCGGCTACGGATAGTATGGGAGAAATGGCACGCATGCGCGGCTTGAAAGAACAAGGATGAATTACCCATCGTCATGAATTTATGTTAAATACTGTACACAATTTGAAATGGTATTATTTGTGAGCGTCTTAATTTCGCGTTAAATGTGGTCAATAATTATCAATGAATACATGTACCATATAACCAAGCACCTCCAATTGCCGACATGCTGTTGTCTAAATCCCGCGGAACCAATGTTCTCCAATTGCCGACATTCTGTTTTCTAAAGCCCGCGGAACCAATGTTCTCCAATTGCCGACATTCTGTTGTCTAAAGCCCGCGGAATCAATGTTCTCCAATTGCCGACATTCTGTTGTCTAAAGCCCGCGAAACCAATGTTCTCCAATTGCCGACATTCTGTTGTTTAAAGCCCGCGGAACCAATGTTCTCCAATTGCCGACATGCTGTTGTCTAAAGCCCGCGGAACCAATGTTCTCCAATTGCCGACATTCTGTTGTCTAAAGCCCGCGGAATCAATGTTCTCCAATTGCCGACATGCTGTTGTCTAAAGCCCGCGGAACCAATGTTCTCCAATTGCCGACATTCTGTTGTCTAAAGCCCGCGGAACCAATGTTCTCCAATTGCCGACATGCTGTTGTCTAAAGCCCGCGGAACCAATGTTCTCCAATTGCCGACATTCTGTTTTCTAAAGCCCGCGGAACCAATGTTCTCCAATTGCCGACATGCTGTTGTCTAAAGCCCGCGGAACCAATGTTCTCCAATTGCCGACATTCTGTTGTCTAAAGCCCGCGGAATCAATGTTCTCCAATTGCCGACATGCTGTTGTCTAAAGCCCGCGGAACCAATGTTCTCCAATTGCCGACATTCTGTTGTCTAAAGCCCGCGGAACCAATGTTCTCCAATTGCCGACTTTCTGTTGTCTAAAGCCCGCGGAACCAATGTTCTCCAATTGCCGACATTCTGTTGTCTAAAGCCCGCGGAACCAATGTTCTCCAATTGCCGACATGCTGTTGTCTAAAGCCCGCGGAACCAATGTTCTCCAATTGCCGACATTCTGTTGTCTAAAGCCCGCGGAACCAATGTTCTCCAATTGCCGACATGCTGTTGTCTAAAGCCCGCGGAACCAATGTTCTCCAATTGCCGACATTCTGTTGTCTAAAGCCCGCGGAACCAATGTTCTCCAATTGCCGACATGCTGTTGTCTAAAGCCCGCGGAACCAATGTTCTCCAATTGCCGACATTCTGTTGTCTAAAGCCCGCGGAACCAATGTTCTCCAATTGCCGACATGCTGTTGTCTAAAGCCCGCGGAACCAATGTTCTCCAATTGCCGACATTCTGTTGTCTAAAGCCCGCGGAACCAATGTTCTCCAATTGCCGACATGCTGTTGTCTAAAGCCCGCGGAACCAATGTTCTCCAATTGCCGACATTCTGTTGTCTAAAGCCCGCGGAACCAATGTTCTCCAATTGCCGACATGCTGTTGTCTAAAGCCCGCGGAACCAATGTTCTCCAATTGCCGACATTCTGTTGTCTAAAGCCCGCGGAACCAATGTTCTCCAATTGCCGACATGCTGTTGTCTAAAGCCCGCGGAACCAATGTTCTCCAATTGCCGACATTCTGTTGTCTAAAGCCCGCGGAACCAATGTTCTCCAATTGCCGACATTCTGTTGTCTAAAGCCCGCGGAACCAATGTTCTCCAATTGCCGACATGCTGTTGTCTAAAGCCCGCGGAACCAATGTTCTCCAATTGCCGACATCCTGTTGTCTAAAGCCCGCGGAACCAATGTTCTCCAATTGCCGACATGCTGTTGTCTAAAGCCCGCGGAACCAATGTTCTCCAATTGCCGACATTCTGTTGTCTAAAGCCCGCGGAACCAATGTTCTCCAATTGCCGACATTCTGTTGTCTAAAGCCCGCGGAACCAATGTTCTCCAATTATCCAATGTACAGTCAAACCTGTGTTAGTTGTCACCTCTTAAAGTATACAAATTTATTTTAGCTCGTTTGCGAAACACCTTTTTACAACGTTAGGTTTCGCCATGAGGGAGAGAGCAATGTGGAATTTAAGTGCCTTGCCTAAGGGCACAATCGTAACGGCTATGGGCGCGAACCCCGGACCTTTCGCACCTGAGGCGAACGTGCTACCACCACCGCGCTATCACGACTTTCATTGGTCACCTCTAGTAAGCAGCCAACCTGCATTAAGCAGCCAGTTGTCAGATTCCCAATATGTTGTTTTGTTATATATCTTTAACCTCTAGTAAGCAGCCAATCTGTATTAAGCAGCCAGTTGTCAGATTCCCAATATGTTACATTGTTAACACCGCTGACCTCTATTAAGCAGCCACCTGTGCTAAGCAGCCACTATATGTGATTCCCTTGGCTGGCTGCTTAAGCCTGTTTGACTGTATACTAGTTTGGAGGCATGTGGTATGCATTGTAATGTTGCCAGGTTCCATATAACCCCGCGTTGCTAATTTGTATCGCAGTATTGCTTAGAACCATTGTGGTTGTGTTTCCTAGAACTCAACACTGGCCAGCAATAGTTCGCTGACGTATTGTTAGGTTTCAAAATGGCGCACTAAACAGATGTCTCGTATAATCATGTATATCGGCGTCGATTCTTGCTCCTATCTCCAGACACGTGTTAAACAGTTCACAGCACATAGCTAAGTCTAATTTCCCATAATTCAATAAAATCTTTAATGAATGTTAATGGGAATCATTTTCCAGATGAGTTCATTCTTCATTTAAATCTTCTCGCCTCCAAACACTCGTTTTGGCGCCATAAATACAAAAACAATGTAGTTACATTCTCGTGTTGTGTATATGTGTATGCAAAAATCATTACCATGCACGAGCATTATAGTACATATTAGCAGGAACATATAACGTATGGTGTACTACTGCGATACATTTGCAGTGAAAGTGTGGGGTCACTTGTTAATCACCCCAAGAATGTGACCCTTAATTTATACAAATTTATTTTAGCTCGATTGCGAAACAAGTCCCCAAAACTTAATATTAATCACTCTCGATGCCTCAATCCTGATGGAATCCTGCGCCACTAGGGAGAGAGAAGAGGTGTGAAACTTAAATGCATTGCCTAAGGGCGCAATCGCATGTGAAGTGAGCGTGTTATCACGGCGCTATCGCGACTACCACAACATTGGATTGCCTTTGGGAAACATACGGATCTATAGCCCAGTGGTAACACGCTGGACTGGTAATCCAGGGATCGCAGGTTCGATCCCCCGTCTGACCCTAATAAAATTAACAGTCTTTCAGATGGGACGTTAAACCGAGTTCTCGTGTCGGTGCTTTACACCGTGCACGTAAAAGAACCAGAGGAGACTCTGGAATGGGTCTCTTTCTCTCTCTCTCTCTCTCTCTCTCTCTCTCTCTCTGTATCATTGCATTATCCTCCAAAATCTAAAATGACTAATATCTTCAGGAGGCGTCGCTCATATGGGCAACCGGTAGCGACGATAAATAAACGTAAATAAAAAGCCATTGGGACGCTGTATGCATTGGTTCTAAGATGTTCAAAATTCGTGATAATTCCGAAGAAAATATGTAAACGTGAACATGATTTCTGTATCGACCTTCATTAATGCCTCTCACACATACACGTCGCACCGATATTAGCATTCTACCGGCGGGTAAACCATGCAATAACCAGGTACCAGTGTACCGCATTATGGTGATCCTTTATTTATTTATGTGTACATTCCAGGCATTGTGTGTTTTACGTTTATTTATCGTCGCTACCGGTTGCCCATATGAGCTACGCCTCCTGAAGAGATTAGTCATTTTTGATTTTTGGAGGATAGTGCAATGATACAGACAGAGACCCATTCCAGAGTCTCCTCTGGTTCTTTTACGTGCACGGTGTAAAGTACCGACATGAGACCTCAGTTTAACGTCCCATCTGAAAGACTGTTATTTTTATTAGAGTCAGACGGGGGATCGAACCTGCGATCCCTGGATTACCAGTCCAGCGTGTTACCACTGGACTACAAATCCGTCTGTTTCCGGGCATTACTTACTGTTTATAAACTTGTTAGTGTAAAGGCCTCCATGGCAGAATGGTTAATGTTTTTTTTTTGTTGTTGTTTGTTTTGAAAAAATGTTTTATTTATTAAGATCTGTGACATTTTATTCAGTTTACACATATTAAATACATAAAGAATAGTGAACATTAGCACACATAGTATATACATAAAGAGTTATGAACATTAGCACACATAGTATATACATAAAGAGTTATGAACATTAGCACACATAGTATATACATAAAGAGTTATGAACATTAGCACACATATTATATACATAAAGAGTTATGAACATTAGCATACATAGTATATACATAAAGAGTTATGAACATTAGCACACATATTATATACATAAAGAGTTATGAACATTAGCATACATATTATATACATAAAGAGTTATGAACATTAGCATACATATTATATACATAAAGAGTTATGAACATTAGCACACATATTATATACATAAAGAGTTATGAACATTAGCACACATATTATATACATAAAGAGTTATGAACATTAGCACACATATTATATACATAAAGAGTTATGAACATTAGCATACATATTATATACATAAAGAGTTATGCACATTAGCATACATATTATATACATAAAGAGTTATGAACATTAGCATACATATTATATACATAAAGAGTTATGAACATTAGCATACATATTATATACATAAAGAGTTATGAACATTAGCACACATATTATATACATAAAGAGTTATGAACATTAGCACACATATTATATACATAAAGAGTTATGAACATTAGCACACATATTATATACATAAAGAGTTATGAACATTAACATACATAGTATATACATAAAGAGTTATGAACATTAACATACATAGTATATACATAAAGAGTTATGAACATTAGCACACATATTATATACATAAAGAGTTATGAACATTAACATACATATTATATACATACAGAATAGTGAACATTAGCATATTCTGAGTGAGTAGCGTGTTCATGTTGTTACTTCACATATGATGTGCACCGCACTGCTGTTGGTTAAATCCCACCGAGTGTGTCGATTACCTTCATGTAAGGAACTGTCAAACTGGTTTGCTGAAGGTCGATGATTCTACCTGGGTACTCCACGGTGCTTGAAATACTGCACTGATGGGTACCCGGTGTCTCCCTCCATAAATAATAAGTGAAGTGACCATATGACCTCGGTTGTAGGTGGTGGAAGTCGTGATAACGCAGTGGATGCGCGTTTGCTTCAGATACGAAAGGTCCGGGGTTTGAGCTTCGCTGGAGCCGTTACGATTGTGCCCTTAGGCAAGGCATTTATATTCACAATTGCCTCTTCTCTCTCCTTCATGGCGATGGATTCCATCAGGAATGAGGTCTCGCATCAGGAATGAGGTCTCGCATCAGGAATGATGTCTCGAGAGTGATTAATATAAGTTGAAAGAACTTGTTTCGCAACCGATCATAAATAAATGTGTATAAACTAAATAAATAAACTACCTAGGTAGTTGGTGCGACTTTAATACCAAACAAACAAACAAACAAACACGCAGGCGATACTTCTTAGTGTGTAGGTTGCGTGACAAAAACAATATGCGCCATTGGGCAACATTATCACGGTACGGGTGTACTCGTGTTTATTACACCCATATGCATGGGTAGATACAGAAATGCTTATGATGTACTAGTCTCAATACCGCGGAATCCCAATAAAGCTAGATAATCGTGTATAATTAAAAAGCGTATCGTCATAGCCTCACACAATAATCCGCCCCTGGTAATCCATGTAATAACCAGGTATAAAATACGTACTTATAGAAATCATACGATTACCATGGCAACATATTGTTGACATACGAGAAATATATATTTTCTATGTCTACAATATGCTCAACCAATTACTTGCGCATGCGAATGTATGTATATAACCGATGAACCACATAATTACCCGCGCTGATTTGTATGCAGTTCGGTAATTAATGTCCAATTTGTAGCAAAGTACGCTAATAACATGTAGTCGTAATAGCGAAGTGGTAGCCTACGCGTTCGTTTCAGGGGCGAAATGTCCGGAGTTCGAGCCCCGCCGTTGCCTCTTCTCTCTCCCTCGTGGCGATGGATTGCATCAGGAATGAGGTCTCGAGAGTGAGTAGTATAAGTTGTAAGAACTTGTTTCGCAATCGAGCTAAACATAAATGTGTGTAAGCTAATAACAGGTTCGAACGTTATTGAATGTAAAGGCTGTTAAAAGTTCTCCATAGCAGGCCCGTAGCCACACTGAGACACATCGAGGCACATAGCAGGCCCGTAGCCACACTGAGGCACATCGAGGAAGTTGTCTCGGTTAAAATGTCCAAAGCAAAAACAAAAATTGAAAAATTAAATAAATAAAATGCAAAAAAATAGCCCTTTGTTGTATAAAATGCTGACTGCTAGAGAGCTGAAAGGTGAAAGGTCAGTACATAATTATACGTCTAAAATCAGAAAACGCAGGAATTCTCTTCTATACCCCAACAATTTTAAGGGGGACCATGTCCCGGCACCCCTAGATTTCCTCGGTTGAAATTACCCTCTGGCTACGGTACTAGGCCTACATAGCGTAAGCTCTTGTAGAAATAATATTATTAAATGTCTACATTGTTCGTGCAAAACGAAACGAATGTATCGAAAGCGATACAAAGCTTACAGCTTAAAACTTCACTAAATCGTTAAAATTTAAAAACAAAACCGGCAAGTTGGTAGTATTCAAAAACAATGTACGCATAACGGTTTGGGAGAAAGGGAGGCAACAGCTAAATCAGCCCTTGGGATGCACACCACTGTATTTACCCCCCTTCTTCGTGCTATGGTAAATCGATGAACATTCAGTCAAATTCTCAGTTCTAAACAAGAATGCACTTATAACGTATGTAGTTCTGTAAACTCCAGGGCTACTGTTTGATGTTAGACACCAGTAAGTCATGGCATCACCATGAAGGCTATTCACAAGTTCCCAATGTAAACAAACACCGGTTCAAAATAGATCGCGTAGGGATCCTAGCTGTTATGCAGGGCTGTTTGCTCATCAATGCGCGGGAGCAAGTAGTACTGAAATAAATGCACAAAGTCTTCTTCAAATGAACACAAATGCCACAGATGCACCACACTCACAATAAGAAATGCAAACAGTCTCTGGTTCTACAGTAAAACATCATCAAAGTATGGTCGGCTTGATTACAAAACTACTTTCTATGTCCTTCAGTGGGGTCACACGTACGTTTGAAACACGGATTAGCTTACGTAGCCTTGTGCTAAACAGCGTGGAATAGTGTGAGATGGATGGAAGTGAAGAGAACTCGAGAGAGAGTGAGTGAGAGAGACACAGATAGACGGGGAGAGAGGGTATAGGGGAGACAGAGGGGAGAGGGGAGAGAGAGGAGAGAGAGAGAATAGGGAGAGAGAGCAGAGAGAAGAGAGAGAGTGAAGAGGGAGATAGAAGAGGGAGAGAGAGAAGAGAGAGGGAGAGAGAGAGATAGATAGAGAGAGAGGGGGCGGGGAGAGGAGGGATGCAACATGCCACACTATTGATGGAACATTCTTTCGTAGTTCACAAAATTCTTCGGAAATATGTGTCCCCAAACATGAGGCTCTCCGATTGAGGAGTAAATGTTACACTATCACGACGTCACTATTGGCTATCATTTGTAACCACATCGATGTAACGGCGGAATGGATTGACTGCCATCGTAGCCGTCTCAACAATCGCCGTCACTAATTGACTGTCATTTTGTAGCCACAGCGATGTAACGGCGGCATTGATTGGCTCTCCTAATAACCGTCTGAGCGCAACAGCGTCACTAATTGGCTGACATTCTCAGTGTAACGATGTCATTGATCGGTGGCTGGTATTGAAAAGCAACACAATCGAAGCATACGGTCCATTAACCAGCTTGCCTCCTTGCTGCGGTTGTTTCACCAGATTCATTATAGTTAAGCTAATAGTAATATGTCCATCGTTCCTGGTTCACCGGAGGTGAGGGTATATAAGCTCTATCATCATCCACCGTTCATGGTTCACCGGAGGTGAGGGTATATAAGCTCTATCATCATCCACCGTTCATGGTTCACCGGAGGTGAGGGTAAATAAGCTCAATCATCATCCATCGTTCCTGGTTCACCGGAGGTGAGGGTATATAAGCTCTATCATCATCCACCGTTCATGGTTCACCGGAGGTGAGGGTATATAAGCTCTATCATCATCCACCGTTCATGGTTCACCGGAGGTGAGGGTATATAAGCTCTATCATCATCCACCGTTCCTGGTTCACCGGAGGTGAGGGTATATAAGCTCTATCATCATCCACCGTTCCTGGTTCACCGGAGGTGAGGGTATATAAGCTCTATCATCATCCACCGTTCATGGTTCACCGGAGGTGAGGGTATATAAGCTCTATCATCATCCACCGTTCCTGGTTCACCGGAGGTGAGGGTATATAAGCTCTATCATCATCCACCGTTCCTGGTTCACCGGAGGTGAGGGTATATAAGCTCTATCATCATCCACCGTTCATGGTTCACCGGAGGTGAGGGTATATAAGCTCTATCATCATCCACCGTTCATGGTTCACCGGAGGTGAGGGTAAATAAGCTCAATCATCATCCATCGTTCATTTTTACAGACGGATCTGTAGTCCAGTGGTAACACGCTGGGCTGGTAATCTAGGGATCGCAGGTTCGATCCCCCGTCTGACCCTAATAAAATTAAGTCTTTCAGATGGGGCGTTAAACCGAGGTATCGTGTCGGTGCTTTACACCTTGCACTTAAAAGAACCAGAGGAGACGCTCTGTCTGTATCATGCACTATCCTCCAAAATCTAAAATAACTAATCTCTTCAGGAGGCGTCGCTCATATGGGCAACCGGTAGCGACGATAAATAAACGTAAAACACACACATCGTTCATTTCACCCACAACCGCATAGCAATCTGTTTGAGCCGTTGCGAAAATATATGAATAACCTAGATAGACATGCATATGAACAGTATCCCGAATCAACGATAATATAATAAAGAGTTGGATATATTGTTACGGACATTTCAGAGGCACACCCATAACATATTAAAGGAAGACCAATCAGCAATGTACATTACCTACATAATACAGTAGACATATGTTCATGTTGTCATAACGTGTAGCCCAACACAGTTGCTTTTTTTTGCCAGATTAAATCGTATACAGCAATAATAATAAAATCATAATTTAATTTCTAATATTGTTTTCCACGTATTTCATCATATGCATAATAATTGTAATGTAATGCATGACAACAATGCACTAAAATATTACTAAGCTTAAAAAAACTTGTTTTCATTTTCAGAATGGCAAACGCTCGGGCAAAGGCGGAACAGGCTGACCAGGCGGCGTTGAAGGCCGAACAGGATTCCGATACTGCTAGGTTGAAAGCTAAAGAATTCGCACCAGAATTTCACCAACCAGGTACGTATTACACAACCAAGAAACAACGATTTCAAAATACAAACATCACATTGACATCTGCCCAAGCTTTCACATCCCGCTTAAATATGAAGAAGTCGAATTGCTTCTGATATAATAAATATGTGTATGAACCCTTTAATTGACTGCAATAAAGGGGGCCCCGAGTGGTTGACTTCAAATCACTTGCCCCTCACCGCTGTAGGTTCAAATCCCACCGGGGATGTCGAATTCTCTCACGTGAGGAAGCTACCTAGCTGGCTTGCGGTAGTTCGGTGGTTCTACCGGGGTGTCCGTCCGTGCCTGAAATACTGCTCGGAGAGGCGCCGGATGTCTTCCTCGCCAATACTAGCTGGAGAGTCGCTATATTACCTAGGTTGTGTGTGCGACTCTACGCTCCAAAATCAAACAAACAAATCACTGCCAATACTAGCTGGAGAGTCGCTATATTACCTAGGTTGCGTGTGCGACTCTACGCTCCAAAATCAAACAAACAAATCACTGCCAATACTAGCTGGAGAGTCGCTATATTACCTAGGTTGTGTGTGCGACTCTACGCTCCAAAATCAAACAAACAAATCACTGCCAATACTAGCTGGAGAGTCGCTATATTACCTAGGTTGTGTGTGCGACTCTACGCTCCAAAATCAAACAAACAAATCACTGCAATATTTAATAATAATAATAATAATAATAATAAAGACTTTATTTAACGAGAGTACTCATTTAACACAAGTTAATCTACCATGAGGCCCTCAACATATATACAATCAAATGCAATCAAAAGATAGCACTATAAGTGAGAACTGCACATTGGAATAATATAGTAATGTAAAAGCTGAAAAATAGAGAAACTATATTTAATATGTAATGGAATATGATGATATATGGAATTGGCTAGCAGAGTAGAAAATGGGAATGAGACAATTAATGATACTAGATCTATCTAACAATGTGCAGATTTGACTTGTAGTGGTATCTTCAAAATATGTATGAAATCAACTTAAGGACAGCAATTTTCCGATTCTAATAAATATAGCAATGGCAATACACGTTTATAATAACAGTAGAAGTACGCGATTAGTTTGAATTGTTATAGTTCCACCTTAAGTAGAGAATTTTGAACTGTTGGATAGTTGGAGCATTTTGAACTGAGTGAGGCAATGAATTCCAAATAGATGATCCTGAAAATTCAAATGTATTACGAAATAATTCACAATTTGGTCTTGGTGTGTATAATTGATATTCTGAGGTTGATCTAAGAATTCTAGGATGTATATCAGAAGTAAAAGTGAAGGACGATTTTAAATAGTCTGGAGCAGCTCCATGTAATGTTTTATACATTTGTATAGCTTTCTGATATATGACTCGTTCTGGAAAGGTCATCCATTTTAGTTGGGAAAATAACAATTGCGATGGAGTGTCAAAGTCCTGATCTAGAATTAGTCTAGCTGCTCTCTTTTGTAACCAAACTATTTTATCTTCTAAAGATGAGTTGCAGTTACCCCAAATCACACAACAAAAGTCTAAGTGAGGCAATATGTAAGCATTGTAGAAGAGGTTGCGATTGGGAATAGAGAGATACCTTTTTATACGAGACAATAAATATAAATAAGAGTTACATTTTTTGAGAACATTATCAGTATGCTTATCCCAGGATAGTGTATTGTCAATCATAACTCCGAGTAGTCGTTCAGCAGAACTCGAATGTATGAATATTGCTGTCTAAGTTGATTTCATACATATTTTGAAGATACCACTACAAGTCAAATCTGCATATTGTTAGATAGATCTAGTATCATTAATTGTCTCATTCCCATTTTCTACTCTGCTAGCCAATTCCATATATCATCATATTCCATTACATATTAAATATAGTTTCTCTATTTTTCAGCTTTTACATTACTATATTATTCCAATGTGCAGTTCTCACTTATAGTGCTATCTTTTGATTGCATTTGATTGTATATATGTTGAGGGCCTCATGGTAGATTAACTATTGTTAAATGAGTACTCTCGTTAAATAAAGTCTTTATTATTATTATTATTATTATTATTGTTGTTCACTTTCACTTCAAGAGCAGACTCACTGATACTATGAGCTTTTGATTTAGAGGAAATATACATGATTTTGGTCTTAGAAGTATATTTGTAAATGACTTTCATGCCCACAATGTTCCGCACATGTTTAAACCTATTTCTACATTTTCTCTTCATCACAATTCAGTATGATTTGGTATGTTTATACAAATTTATTTTAGCTCGATTGGGAAACAGGTTCCTTCAACTTTTATTAATCACTTTCGAGACCTCATTCCTGATGGAATCCATCGCCATGGAGAGAAAAGAGGCAATGTGAAATTTAAATGCCTTGCCTAAGGACACAATCGTAACGGCTCCAGCGAGGCTCGAACTCCGGGCCTTTCGAACATGAAGTGAACGCATTTCCACTGCGCTATCACGACTTCCATGATGTGCTTGTGATTAGATGCACATAGCAAAAATAATAATGCAGTATACATAATCTCATCATAGCTTTACTACAAGCGGATCTGTAGTCCAGTGGTAACACGCTGGACTGGTAATCCAGGGATCGCAGGTTCGACCCTAGTAAAATTAAGAGTCTTTCAGATGGGACTTTAAACTATCGGTGCTTTACACTATGCACGTAAAAGAACCAGAGGAGGCTCTGGAATGGGTCTCTGTCTGTATCATTGCACTATCCTCTAAAACTCTAAAATGACAAATATCTTCAGGAGGCGTCGCTCATATGGGCAACCGGTAGCGACGATAAATAAACGTAAACACACACATGATAACTGGATCTCTGGTGGAAAACAATTCCAAATGATTGGAGCTGTCTATGCATTGCTCTGAATGGATTACATGATGCAGCAAATGTGTTTGATCTCAGAATCAAAGACGTATCATTTGCTTCAGGCTGTTGCCAATACATTTCGCATATATTATTGGGATGCAAACTGTTTACAATTTTAAGCATGAGATCAAAGCACTGGATTGTATGCATAGATAGTGCTTGGTTAACCCTTTCCCTCACAGAAGCACCTCTTGACGCCATTACCAATACGACATACATTGACAATGTAGTAGCCAAACCAATGTTCATAATAATGGCCAGAATCTCATGTAGTCCCAGTAATATCTATGGAGGTGGGATAGATATGGCCACTACTTATCCACTGCATGATAGCTAAATGGCTGTCGTTTGTATGGAGATATAATAGTATATTAACCTATATCTCTATGTAGTCCCAGTAATATCTATGGAGGTGGGATAGATATGGCCACTACTTACCCACGGCATGATAGCTAAATGGCTGTCGTTTGTATGGAGATATAATAGTATATTAACCTATATCTCTATGTAGTCCCAGTAATATCTATGGAGGTGGGATAGATATGGCGACTACTTACCCACGGCATGATAGCTAAATGGCTGTCGTTTGTATGGAGATATAATAGTATATTAATCTCTATGAAGGAAAGGGTTAAAATATGTGTATTCATTACCTAAAATTGTACGACATGTTATTTTCTGTAGCTTGGTAACTTTTCTGGATGTTGGAAGCTGTTGTATTACCCCAGATTATAGAACCGTAATCTAAATACTGCTATATATAAGCTTTGTAAAATAGAACTCTTTAGTTAATAGTAATAACTTAATACATAATTCTTGACAACAGCCAGGTATAAGATGATACATTGTGCAGATGATTTTGACATGTGAATCCTACTTTAGATCGTCCTGAGTCCGCCTCTGTGGTCGAGTGGTTAAGGTCGCTGGCTTGTATACCACTGTAACCTATCATCACTGATGGTCACGGGTTCGAGCCCCGCTCAGGCCGTGTCTCATTTATATGACAAAGTTGGCAGTTTCTTACGGAGGTTGGTGCACCCAAGTACTGGTTAACCGCTGGAGCCTGCCCAGGAAAGGTGTTGTTAGGTAAACTGTCCGCCGGCGATATAGTCCGAAATGGTGCTGATGCAGGCGTAAAACCCGAAATATAACATAACATATTAGATCGTCCTGAAAGTCAACACCTAGGAACTGTTCTCCACAGCTTTGTTGAAGGATTTTATACTTTATAAGAAATAGCAATACAGTCATTTTCTAAAAAGCGCCCTCTTTGATTTGTTGTTATAAATACAACGTTTGTTTTATCCGTGTTTAGCTGCATACCATTTTCTAACCACCATGTATCCAAATTAAATAACGCTTCGTGAAGATTTGATTGTAAAACGGTTGGATTATTTTGTACATCATAAAATGTCGTATCGTCAGCATAGAGATATGTAGACGATACTGTGTATCTCCTACTGTTATTGGCATATAGTTAGCAATACAAATTACTAATGACAGCATATGTATGTTTGTGTACCAGACAATTAATGCCCGTTTGTTACATGTAAGATGTTGCACGAGTAATTCATGTAAGATGTCGCACGAGTAATTTATGTAAGATGTCGCACGAGTAATTCATGTAAGATGTTGCACGAGTAATTCGTGTAAGATGTTGCACGAGTAATTCATGTAAGGTGTTGCACGGGTAATTCATGTAAGATGTTGCACGAGTAATTCATGTAAGATGTTGCACGGGTAATTCATGTAAGATGTTGCACGAGTAATTCATGTAAGATGTTGCACGAGTAATTCATGTAATATGTCGCACGAGTAATTCATGTAAGATGTTGCACGAGTAATTCGTGTAAGATGTTGCACGGGTAATTCATGTAAGATGTTGCACGAGTAATTCATGTAAGATGTTGCACGGGTAATTCGTGTAAGATGTTGCACGAGTAATTCATGTAAGATGTTGCACGGGTAATTCGTGTAAGATGTTGCACGAGTAATTCATGTAAGATGTTGCACGAGTAATTCATGTAAGATGTTGCACGAGTAATTCATGTAAGATTTCTCAACAGATCTATCTAGAGCACTCGTGTATTTGGACTGGCAACAGAGAGCCGCTGTTACAATATAATTGTAAACTCTGTAACAAAGTACTAAATGCTATTTATATCGGTATGTTGTGTATATTTCAGGCACAGATATAATTAAGAAAAAGCTCATAGAACAGAACCATAACGGCCAACCAATGGATGATAGCTATGAATTCAGTAATCTAGACATGCAGCAGAACCACAACCCGCATCAGCGCTCAAAATCCATGATGATGCGGAACGAGGACAGTAGTATGAGAGGGCTGTCACCGGGGATGGGCATGGATCAAGGCTTTGGTCCTAGAAAGACTAGTGCACAAGCCGATTTTAATTATCTAAGTGTAAACAATCCCTTGTTACAAACAACGCCAAATTCCCTCACCCCTTCTCAAGAAACAGTGACTTCCAATCATTCTTCACATAATCGGAGTCCTTCATTAAAAATTAGACGATATAGCTTTCTAGCTGGTTCAAGACGAGGGCGGGGATTTAGCGAGTTATTCAATTCCACAATTCTTAATGACCACTTTGATCAGTATTCAGCTCAACGTGACGATAGTGGCCTAGGAAGAGATTTTCTCAGTCCCGAGGACCGTGTTTCCAAACGTGTACACCCCAGTGATACTTCTCCCGATTCCGGTGTCTCAGATGGCGTGGACGATGGAACACGCCCATTCGTGCGTCGTAGGACTCTGCCTTGTATAGTCAAAGACGATGAAAGTGAAAACAGCGCTAAAGCGGCAGTGAAAGAACAAGCTCACAGCAGTGAACATTTAGCGGGAAAGAACCCGGATACTTATATTATTGAAAACGGTATTAGAAAAAGGGTAAAGGATGAAATTAGAAATCCCCAGCCTTCAAACCGGGCTTCATCAAAAGGAGATTTACCAAAGGTATATAGAATAGAAAGCCAAAACACCATGGGACGGTCGGCAAAACGAGGTAGTCTTCCGGACATTACTGTCATTCAAAAGGTCGAGACGCCCACAATGTCACGTGAGGAGGCGTATAAACTAAGTACCGCTCGAAGGGAGGAGCTACGAAGGCTACAAGATCTAGCAGAGAGGCGCCGACAGGGTGATGTTACTGTAATACTAGGCGATTTAAGGGTATGTACAGTATATATCATATTTATGCTCCATTAGAAGTAAGCTGGACATGTTTTCATCATTACTTATTTTATATATATTTTCAACAATCATTATACACTGTTCAATCATCAGTCAACACACGAATACAATATAATGGTTAGGGGCACGTGAATGCGTGAGCTCAAATCAAACTACACACACCAAACAGCATTACGAGTGTAAAGCTAATCTCTCTTTCATTTGAAATAAATGTGCAAAGGCATGTTGAAACCCCATTTCAGAACAAAGAATATATGTTAAACATATCAGATGAGTGTTTGTCAGCTTGTCTACCGATTTCTTCCGCGATATGCTCTAGTTGTATTTTACTTCAAGCTTTAATTCAATCAACATCATAGTATATATATCTTGATATTCCTCCAAATATGAAGAGCTTTGCAGCGCATATTACAAGCATATAAATGAATGAAACATACATGTAGTTATTCAAAGAAACCGGTATAAGCATAACGGTTGTGTACATATAATGGAATAGTCATAGCACATATAAATGTTCACTGTACAAAAATATGCAAATCATTTGAGATGTAAGGATAACCTGTTGCTATCATATTACTGGTACAGTTAGACAGATAACCTTCTCACAGTCTTTGACCAGGACAAACGCCAACGTTAATACGTGTAACATATCATACCAGATTATCTGCGAGTCTGTTGACGTTCCGAGTTCCCTGCATGCCCTGCCACCCTTAAGCTGTTGGTTAATTACATCAACAACAGACTACTACAAGTTTTCCTTTTTTCCGGAAAGATCCTCCTGGCATTGCCTATCTCCCTGCCATAGAACAGCTCAATGTGGCTGTTTGTCGCATTTATCATGCCAGCCCCTACTGGTTCTGCCTTTTAGCTCCTTTTAAACTTTGAACCCTATTTAGTTTTCATTACTATCTTATAATTGTTGCTTTTGATTTCTCGTCCTTATTAACTGCTTTGCGGTTTGGCGCTCAAAATGTCTACATCCCCGCGATGGGTTTGACATTAAGGGAAGATAGGCGTTAAATACAAGAACTAATTAGTTATGTGATGGCCATCTTGTAGTTCTTATCATTTTGAAACAATTTTATGAAAAAGATATATCTATTCTCTTATAAATTACATATTAACTGCCTGCGATAACTGTCGTGTTGGCCTTCTTCATCTATTTATAATGTTATTTATTGCATAAGTTTGCTTGTATTCAGTGTAATACAGTCATCTCATAATTTCTTATATGTACACACGTTTAATAAAACCTGGAAGGATTCTGATTGGCTGAAAGAATAATCCTTATAATTTATAAATTAAACTTTAAAGTATGCATATTTCACAGACGGATCTGTAGTCCAGTGGTAACAAGCAGGTTCGATCCCCCGTCTGACCCTAATCAAATTAACAGTCTTTCAGATGGGACGTTAAACCGAGGTCTCGTGTCGGTGCTTTACACCGTGCACGTAAAAGAACCAGAGGAGATTCTGGAATTGGTCTCTGTCTGTATCATTGCACTATCCTCCAAAATCTAAAATAACTAATCTCTTCAGGAGGCGTCGCTCATATGGGCAACCGGTAGCAACGATAAATAAACGTAAATCACCAAATGCATATTTCTATTTGAATTGGTACATAACGTTAATGGCAAGACAAACTACGATAGAAAGTATATATATATTATAATGATATAAAAGAAATATTGATGCAATTTTAGCATAAATATAACGCTGCCTTGCATAGTGACGTCATGACAATTTAGTGACGTCATAACAATTTAGTGACGTAATGACAAATTGCGCTGATAGTTTGCTCCAAAATGATTGTAGCAGCGTTATTTTATGCAAAATATGATTATACCCCAATGTCATGCAAGATACTATATATATAGTTTTTGCTAAAATAACCTAACATGTTAATGAAACTATGTGTATCTGTACTGACCTTAAATAAATGTAAATGCATATCTATATCATTATTTGTTTCAATATCTCATTTCAGGACTTTGTACAGCAGAGACAGCTACTAGTTTTGGTTATAGCATTGAACTTGAGTTTAGCTACAATGTTTTTCAACCTGCTTTCCTGAGTAAAAGAACCTTTTGGTCATTCCTACCCATAATTCCCTGGTTTTGACGGATTTACCGTCATGCAGCCGGATATGACGTAACGGTGGAGGTTCACCGGACATGACGTAATGGTGGAGGTTCAAAATGGCGTCTTGCCATTTGGAAGGACATCGATAGAAGGAGATAGAGGAGAGATTATTGTGGATATTTTTATCCAGTTTGTCGTGGAGAAGATGATAACAGGACAGTGTCATAAGAATTATTCAGAACAGCGAAGTTCTAGATTGTCTAGCAATGTAAGGAAAGGAGACTTTGTCTTGCAGAATTCCCAACGGAAATTTGGAGTTTTAACTGAAAAGTGCTGGAATGATTCTGAGAAGGAAATTTAATCTTGATATCAAATACCAAGGGAGTTTGGTAAACGTGTTCTTTGTAACATTTGCTAAAAGGAATCCATATAAGAGAATCATAAAATCTGGCGTAACTGGTCACTTGTAATTGTTCAATGTAAAACTAGTTTCGTCGTAGACCAAAGAGTGAAATGTGTGAAATCATAAATTGTCATTTGTTACAGGCTTGTGTAACGTAAATGCTTTCTTAGTTTGTGTGTTATCAATTCAATTCAACAAGAGCGCAAGATATCGAAGGATTTCGGCCAGTTGCTTTAAATAGTTTACCGTATATATTTCTAACAGTTAAAAACACAATTTTTGGTTACTTTCGGTTGAACACGTAAATCGTCATTAGATTCATTGGCATCAATCAGCCACCATTTTGTAGATTTCATGTTGGTTTTTTTTTACCAAGTGTGTTAAAAAGATGTTATAATGAATTAAATCTTGATATTATGCAAATATTTTTGTAGGGCCCCCATTAACTATTACCCTTGCCCGATGTAGATCAAAATATTAAAAATATTTAGAAAAATGTATGGTTTGTAGATTTTGATAGAGAAAATGCAATGCACACTTTAGATTTTTTGAAATTATTACAGTAGCATTTTCAATTTTAGAAATTGAGATTTCGTATTTTATTGTTATATAATACTTTATTGGATGAATATTAATCATTGAAATAATCAAATTACTTATTCGGAATTCAATTAGTTAAATGTAATTGTGATTTTTTCGTGTAGTCAAACGGAAAACTTAACACTGTAATTGATATGCAAATTGATCTGTTAACCCTTTCAACACCACAGACCTCTAAATAGGCTTACAAAAAGTGTAGATCCAGATGAGCCGGCTCGTGACGAGCCGTCTCATCAGGATCTGCACTTTTTGCCAGTGATATGACTATTTTTAGACATAATTACCCATTTTGATAAATGAACTTGTCCAAATGTGATTTTCTGATTCATTTATTGGTTTATGAATATCATGGACCAGTCCATGTGAGTTACTTGGTGTTGAATGGGTTAATATACATCCTACTTCAAAGTTAATCATGGCAGTGTAGATACATATCCATAAAGGAACGTAATTTACAAATAGTAATTTCGTAAACAAAGACTGCTCATTTTTTTTGTGGGCATATCTTCCTAAAAATGTACTTAACATCTAAATAATTTATTACTGCAAAAATGGGAATAGACGAGACAATAATAACGATTTGTAATCATGCACTTATTTGGGAGAAATCGGTGCGCATTACATTCTAGGTAAACGCATAACCCTTTGCTCGCTATCGATGAAAATATCAGTCAAATATATTATGTAATTTCATTAGAATTGTGTCCAAATTCCATTAGAGTTTTGAGCTACAAATCAGAAAAGCACATTAATGAATTGTTGTCTGCTATAATTATTTGAACTATTTATAGCCTTTATTTTACCCAGCATGCAAAGAATTAATAGAACAATATAGAAGAAATATGAGAATGTGTTGCACAATCAGAAGGTTAGTAAGTTATATAGCTGTATCAAAATCTATTCTCGTACAATTTGTCAAAAGTTATTTATTTGTTGGAGTTATGGTGCGAACGTGATCATATTTTCACATTTTGTTCGTGTGTTTATCGTCAAGTCTTGTGTGATTTGTATTTCTTAGAGATAAACATGATACAAACAAACCTTCACCTGTGTACATATGATTGTTAAATTGAAAGCGTCCGTGAAGTTGTGAATGAGAACAAGGCCATCGTGTATTTACATTCAGCGACTGAGTTTTCGACGTCTTTCAGAATATGCGTTTTTCATGTTACGCCCGGCTTCATGTTAGGGACTGTTGTTTTAGTAATGATGTTTAACATAATTTATTACGTTTTATCATTAGATTCCTCTTTTTTATTTATTTTGTTGCCGTTTTGATGTTATTTATCTGTTACTGCATTATTGTCCAATGTGTTCCCATATGTTTATATTTGGAATTGTACATACAGAATATACTCTCTAATTATCGATTGCACACGGACGTAGGTTTTAGATGTTAACATATGACCTTTTTTGCCTTACACTTTAAGATGGCTCATAGAGATACTGTAAAGTGAATGTTTCATGGTACCCTATTCTACTGTACATGATTGTAACTGAGATGCGGGCCATTTCACCAAATGCTTGTTCCAGGTTCCACTTTGGTCACGTTTGGATAATTCAGCTAAACCAGTTTCCTCATGGCATTCTGTTGCATAGCCAGTTAGTTTATCCGGTGAAAAAAACAATAATAATAATAAAAACTTTATTTTACGAGAGAACTCATTTAACAAAAGTTAATCTATCACGAAGCTCTCGACAATACATGAAAATCAATTGCAATCAAACGTTAGGGCTATAAGTGAGAACGGCACATTGGGATTAAACCTTCTAAGAAAAGTAATGTTATCTCTCAATGCTTGTTCTTGGAACACGCTTCATAAAAGTAATGTTATCTCTCAATGATTGTTCTTGGAACACGCTTCATAAAAGTAATGTTATCTCTCAATGATTGTTCTTGGAACACGCTTCATAAAAGTAATGTTATCTCTCAATGATTGTTCTTGGAACACGCTTCATAAAGCTGCCACAATTAGCGTTACAAGTCAGTAGTAACGGTGTGTGCCTGTATTTGTGGATGACTTTTTTGATACAATACGAAGCAGTAATGTTAATGGGCATAAATGGCTTGTATGTTCTATTTGGGTTGGCCAGCCATGCTTCAGAAGCAATCTTACTGATCACTATAAGTAACATGTATGTGTTGATTACTTGCAAAGAACCAATGATATTATCCACATAAGTCAAGTGTATGTACTGCCGCAATATCAACTATTGAGCGCTTATATTAAAAACCATTATGGTTATCGTAAGATTTAAAAACCTATTTAGTGAGCGACAACTGTCGTGTGTATTCTACTGGGTGGTTGTTTGTAGGAACCAATCATATTCATCTACACAAATGACGTGTTTATGTTACTTGGTGGTTATTTGTAAGAGCCAATCATATTCATCTACACAAATGACGTGTTTATGTTACTTGGTGGTTATTTGTAAGAACCAATCAAATTGATGGACACAACTGACTTTTGTATTCTACTGGGTGGTTATTTGTAAGAGTCAATCATATTCATCTACACAAATGACGTGTTTATGTTACTTGGTGGTTATTTGTAAGAACCAATCAAATTGATGGACACAACTGACTTTTGTATATTTGAAAGAACCAATCAAATTCATCGCCACAAATGACTTGTGTATGCTACTAGGTGGTTATTTGTAAGAACAAATCATATATTGATTGAGTAAACTTACTTAAGATGCGTCTGAAATGGAACAGCTTTGTGATTTCAGGCCAGTGAGGCTTGAAGTATGAATGACCGATGGACCAAATGGAGAGAACATCATCGGGCAAACAGTCAGATCATAGTTACACATGTTAACATCATAATGACACGTGATGCACCTGAGCCAGTTTGTGAATATGGAGAAATGCATGATCTCTTTTGTGTTATTATTCACTTTTTAGTATCCCGTATTGACGTCATCATTTAAGGCCCTTCTTACTACAACCAAAAAATACAGAATAAATTTAGATTCTTCTAACGACTTGTTTTTGTTTTAATAATTTTTGTCCCAGAACCACAACTAGCCTACAACCAGAACGTCTACTATATACGAGGGCCCATCAATAGTTTCGTGAACTCATTCTATGTTACGCGTATACATAATCTAACATGACCTCTACTTCTAGTTAATTTGAAAGGAGAAGAAGCATGTGGTATTTAAATGAAGTCATAAGGGCACAATCGTAACGGCTCCAGCAGGACGCAAAATCTGGGCCTTTCGCATCTGAAGCTAATGCACTACCACTGCATACTAGATATCTTATATTTTCCCACGAAACAAATAAATTCGAAGAATTGATATCCCCGGCGAAATGGACGCACAAACGTGTGGATATTCAATAAATCAAAGGGCAATAACTCTGATGTTTCATGTCGATTCACCACCATACATTCACCACCACATATGGTGGTACATATTTATTCTATGTCATAAAATTTCACCAATTGGTTACTAAGAAGACAGTCAAATTTGTTCATTTTTAGGACATTCTAGTATAGGATATTTGTGTTTATTAGAATAAGGTATAGAGGATATTTGTGTTTATTAGAATAAGGTATAGAGGATATTTGTGTTTATTGGTGTAAGATAGGATTTATTTCCTAGAGTGATCACCGAAATATGTATTTCCACTCGTGGTATCTCGATGAAATCTTACACTACTAAACACAAATCTTTTTCTTTTACGATTTCCAATGACTTTGGCTAAGATATTTTTCTTCAAATTGTATTCATTTGTACTGCCCTGTTGGGAGCTCACTGCACTACAACACACAACCACTTCCATTAGTGTGAATGTCCGTAATAAGAAATAGTTCCAGTATAATTTTCAACTTTCTGTTTGCTGTAAAAATTTAAACTACAGACAAACCAATTAATTAGAATAAATTACTTTATAATTAACTGTTCTTGACAATCAGAAAATATCTAAAGTACAAAAGTACATTCAACCACGGAGGAATACGAAACTCAAGAAGTGGTACAGAAAATGCCATCTTTCACTGTTTCAAAACAGTGGAAGTAGGGAGTTTTCTTTCACTGAATAAGCATAAAAGAAAATAGGACAATATCAAGATACCATCAATAAGCATGCGTGTAACTATGGTAATATTATGCTTCATAAAATTCCACCCATTAGGTACTGTGAGAACAGACTCCGGACTGACAAATTTGTAATTTTTAGTCAATTAAAGGGCAATAACTCTGATGTTACTACACCAGTCACGAGGGAAAGTGAACGTGCATAATCACACTATGGCGATACATATTTAGTATAAGTTTTATAAAATTCCATCTATTGGTTATACCGAGAACTGGCTCTGGACTGACACATAACACCAAATTGATTGCCGAAAGTCTAGCGGCGAATAACAAAAAAAACTAGACTGTTTTTGAAAAAAACCGTATATCTCCCCACTCATTTTTGATTAAATGGAGTCAAATCGTATATCTTATGGAGATCATTCGCGGACAAGCTACGAGTCATAAAAATGTTCAATTGACTGTAAATCCGTAAAAAATATCACCCAACCGGAACAGGGTTACAGTTACGACAATTACGCACTAGACATCGATGCTTCCTGCACAACTAGACATCGATGCTTCCTGCACAACTAGACATCGATGCTTCCTGCACAACTAGACATCGATGCTTCCTGCACAATTAGACATCGATGCTTCCTGCACAAGATGCTTCCTGCACAACTAGACATCGATCGATGCTTCCTGCACAACTAGACATCGATGCTTCCTGCACAACTAGACATCGATGCTTCCTGCCAAGTTTGGTGAAAATCCATTACGGTGTTATGGAGAACATTCGCTGACAAGCTTTGCGTAATGATAAGATTGTTCAATTGGCCGTAAATCCGCAAAAAAAAATCAACCAACCGGAACAGAGTTACAATTATGCACATCTTTACATCATACTAATGCTTGCTGCCAAGTTTGGTGAAAATCCAACAAGATGTTATGGAGATGAAGCGCAGGGATGAGGTAAAGCGGACAGACGGCAAGGGAAATTTTTTTTTTATCCCCCAACCATTAGGAAGACATAAATATCAGTAAAATAAATGCGTTATGTAATTGCAAACAGTCTAATAACACATTTTATTCTCACTGCCTTCAAATGCTTTGGACTTAAGATTCTCAGGTTTTCTACAATTTAAAATGTCATCACCACGGATGCTTTAGTGCCATTTAACTAACACGCAAGCTCAAATTGTATACTTTCAATCCACAACAAATATAATTAGACAATGTGTATGTTTGTATGTTTGATTTATAAGATTTAATTATTTAACGGCCTATCACTCATAGTTAGCAGCCTATCACACTCATAGCTAGCAGCCTATCACACTCATGGCTAGCAGCCTATCATACTCATGGCTAGCAGCCTATAGCAGCCTATCACACTCATGGCTAGCAGCCTATTACACTCATGGCTAGCAGCCTATCACACTCATGGCTAGCGGCCTATAGCAGCCTATCACACTCATGGCTAGCGGCCTATAGCAGCCTATTACACTCATGGCTAGCAGCCTATCACACTCATGGCTAGCAGCCTATCACACTCATGGCTAGCGGCCTATAGCAGCCTATCACACTCATGGCTAGCGGCCTATCACACTCATGGCTAGCAGCCTATCACACTCATGGCTAGCAGCCTATCACACTCATGGCTAGCAGCCTATCACACTCATGGCTAGCAGCCTATCACACTCATGGCTAGCAGCCTATCACACTCATGGCTAGCAGCCTATAGCGGCCTATCACACTCATGGCTAGCAGCCCTATCACACTCATGGCTAGCAGCCTATAGCAGTCTATCACACTCATGGCTAGCAGCCTATAGCAGTCTATCACACTCATGGCTAGCGGCCTATAGCAGCCTATCACACTCATGGCTAGCGGCCTATAGCAGCCTATCACACTCATGGCTAGCAGCCTATCACACCCATGGCTAGTGGCCTATAGCAGTCTATCACACTCATGGCTAGCGGCCTATAGCAGTCTATCACACTCATGGCTAGCGGCCTATAGCAGCCTATCACACTCATGGCTAGCGGCCTATAGCAGTCTATCACACTCATGGCTAGCAGCCTATAGCAGCCTATCACACTCATGGCTAGCAGCCTATAGCAGCCTATCACACTCATGGCTAGCGGCCTATAGCAGCCTATCACACTCATGGCTAGCAGCCTATAGCAGCCTATCACACTCATGGCTAGCGGCCTATAGCAGCCTATCACACTCATGGCTAGCGGCCTATAGCAGCCTATCACACTCATGGCTAGCGGCCTATCACACTCATGGCTAGCGAATCAATTGGTACTATTGTTTAAAATGATGTTTCAGTGGAATATCATTTGATCATACACAGAAAACAACAATATTCCTGTATTTATTGCATTTGCTAGCATATCTATACTCATTTATAACAAACAAAATATCATAATTTCATCATCATCAACTGAACGCTTCCTGACACATCTCTTTAGCGAGTTTCTCTAACTTCTTTTCAGAAAGAGTCATTTCTTCTGAATCACAATACTCTTTAGCTTTGGAGAGCCAATAGTCCTTGGTACGCTCAAAATAGTCCTTAATTGCTTCTGATGTAGGTCTCTCCGGGGCGTCACTAAAGTCTATATCAATGTCATCATCGTCGTCGTCGTCGTCATCAGAGTCTGCAAACAAAGTATTTACATTTTGTTTTGTAGAGATAACAAGTGCTGTTGATCATATTACATTGGGGGGGGGACGTTTATTTATCGTCGCTACCGGTTACCCATATGAGCGACGCCTCCTGAAGAGATTAGTCATTTTAGATTGTTGGAGGATAGTGCAATGATACAGACAGAGACCCATTCCAGAATCTCCTCTGGTTCTTTTACGTACACAGTGTACAGCACCGACACGAGACTTTGGATTAACGCCCATCTGAAAGACTGTTAATTTTATTAGGGTCAGACAGGGGATCGAACCTGCGATCCCTGGATTACCAGTCCAGCGTGTTACCACTAGACTACAGATCCGTCTGTAAAAATCCAATCCAATATTTATACCCAGGGAGATCTCTTAGTCTATTTGTGGAGAAGAGTGTGCGAATATACTTGTACAGGGATCTGCTTGGACAGACATTTGTTTTATATATATAGGCAACTAGTAAAATATAAGTCATATTCAGCTTACACTAGAAAGACGAGTTTCTAGATAAACTCTAAACATGACAACCACAGAATTAACATGATAACCACAGAATAAACATAACAACAGAATAAACATGATAACCACAGAATAAACATGATAACAACAGAATAAACATGATAACCACAGAATAAACATGATAACCACAGAATAAACATGACAACCACAGAATAAACATGACAACCACAGAATTAACATGATAACCACAGAATAAACATGACAACCACAGAATTAACATGATAACCACAGAATAAACATGACAACCACAGAATAAACATGACAATCACAGAATAAACATGATAACCACAGAATAAACATGATAACCACAGAATAAACACAACAACAACAGAATAAACATGATAACCACAGAATAAACATGACAACAACAGAATAAACATGACAACAACAGAATAAACATGACAACCACAGAATAAACACAACAGCAACAGAATAAACACAACAACAGAAAGACAAAAATGATAAATATTTTCCATGTAATAACTCGATGCAAAATTGGGCATCATAAAACCTGACAATACACCAATAGCTAAGGGGAGTCATTGTTCTCAGTACATGTAATACACCAATAGCTAAGGGGAGTCATTGTTCTCAGTACATGTAATACACCAATAGCTAAGTGGGAGTCATTGTTCTCGGTACACGTAATACACCAATAGCTAAGGGGAGTCATTGTTCTCAGTACATGTAATACACCAATAGCTAAGTGGGAGTCATTGTTCTCCGTACACGTAATACACCAATAGCTAAGTGGGAGTCATTGTTCTCGGTACACGTAATACACCAATAGCTAAGGGGAGTCATTGTTCTCCGTACACGTAATACACCAATAGCTAAGGGGAGTCATTGTTCTCAGTACATGTAATACACCAATAGCTAAGGGGAGTGATTGTTCTCGGTACACGTAATACACCAATAGCTAAGGGGAGTCATTGTTCTCGGTACACGTAATATAGGCCGTAATTGCTTCTGACGAAGGTCTCTCAGGCAATGATTGTGTCGAGATGTTCATGCAAATACATGCAAATTAAAATTTGTTTTCCCCCTTAGGTATCAACCATTTAACTCAGCTGTATTTGTAACCTTAAACGCACAAACAAAAAATCAAACATTTATGAAACTTCAAATAATTTGTAGTTGCTCAATGTTCAGTATGCTATCTTGGTTAATGGTAAAAGTAAAAGCATTTAACATCATTTTTACTTACCATCAGAATCACTATGTCCGTAGTTCAATTGTGTAACATCGTTTTTACTTACCATCAGAATCACAATGTCCGTAGTTCAATTGTTTAACATCATATTTACTTACCATCAGAATCACTATGCCGTAGTTTAATTGTTTAACATTATTTTTACTTACCATCAGAATCACTATGTCCATAGTTTAATTGTGTAACATCATTTTTACTTACCATCAGAATCACTATGCCTGGGCTTTGAAGCTTTTGCCCCGTCGTCCATCTCGTCCTCGTCCGACGATGAATCTGACTCATCCCACACCTGAAGGACACAACAAACATGCACATTACAAGTATATCAACAACCATGCACATTACCAGTATATCAACAACCATGCACATTACCAGTATATCAACAACCATGCACATTACCAGTATATCAACAACCATGCACATTACCAGTATATCAACAACCATGCACATTACCAGTATATCAACAACCATGCACATTACCGTTTTGTTCGTATATCAACAACCATGCACATTACCAGTATATCAACAACCATGCACATTACCAGTATATCAACAACAATGCACATTACCAGTATATCAACAGTTACAACCATGCACATTACAACAGATCAATGTTTCCGACTATGACTGATCATGAGGAACTACCCAGTCACTAGCACTTATTTAGGTTGATTGCATCACCTGATCATGCATGGCCTGATCATGCATCATCTGAACGTGCATTGTCTGAATGTGCATCGCCTGATCATGCATCGTCTGAACATGCATCGCCTGATCATGCATCGTCTGAATGTGCATCGCCTGATCATGCATCATCTGAATGTGCATCGCCTGATCATGCATCGTCTGAACGTGCATCACCTGATCCTGCTAGATCGTGCTGTGAAGTGTTCATCATTACTTGAACCTGTCACATTGTGACACACTCGTTTTCAAACAACAAGCGAAGAATGTCTATTTATATATCAAACGGTAATAATAAATTGAAAGCTAAGATTGCATCACTGTAATGTTAAATATAAACAAACCTGAGTTTTCAAGTCACTTTCAATAATTATATTCCACTCTTCCATCTTGTTCATATCCAAGGAGTACATGTCTGACAGAGTGATTTGTTTATCTCCTACCTCATAGATACCGCCGTACATAAACAATGCTCCATTCTTCACTGCCAACATCGTATTCATACGCGCTGGTGGAACAAACACGCTTACAGATTCACTATACTGAACGCTGTCCATATGTTCAGCAGATGTGCTACTCTGCGGGCCAACTGTCAATTTGAAAACAGATTCTTCTGTTTCCATGGTAACAGGCATGCTTTCCGGTTCTGCCTCCATACACACAGAAGGAACATTCTGGGCGATACCCATAGCAACATCAGTACTGTCCAACTTCTCTGCTTTCTCCAGGCTATTTTTAGTATCACCATTCAAATCGTTTATTTCACTGTCAATTGCTAAAGGCTTCATATCGTCATCCCCAACGTCCATTTCCTCGTCATCTTCATTACTTTCCTCATCATCTTCATTACTTTCCTCATCCTCGTCATCAGTATCGTCTTCAATATCATCATCGATGCCACCCTCAGCAGACGCTTCTTTCTTTCTTCTTCTCTTTTTCTTTTCGACAGTTTGTTTCTTACCTCTTGTAAAAATAGAAACACAAATAAATCAAGCACATCCCTACTATATGTACAACTTTCAACCGTCCTTTCAGGTGTAACAGATAAAACTTACTGTTGACAACTTCTTTGTGAATTCCCCGCAAGAAATGTTTCGAGAATTTTTACAATTATTTTCGGTCTACGGGTTTCAATCTAAACAATGAAATATACCTGTAAATAAGAGTTCGTTATTTACAAAAATCATCTCATGATTCACTGAGGACACAGTGCTATGCGGGCAGCACAAATCTGGTAGCTGGGTCTAGCCTATTCAGCCGGCTGTCAGTTTTATGACCTTGTCCTCACAATCATATGTTATGTTATATTTCGGGTTTTACGCCGGCATCAGCACCATTTCAGGCTATATCGCCGGCGGACAGTTTACCTAACAACACCTTTCCTGGGCAGGCTCCAGCGGTTAACCAGTACTTGGGTGCACCAACCTCCGTAAAGAAACTGCCAACTTTTTCATATAAATGAGACAGGGTCTGAGCGGGGCTCGAACCCGTGACCATCAGTGATGATAGGTTACAGTGGTATACAAGTCAGCGACCTTAACCACTCGACCACGGAGGCGGACTCCTCACAATCAATAGGGGACATCTACTGATCAAGGTCGATCTGCCAATCATGCATGAGGTTAAAAAGACCAATAAATCCTGAGTTACTGTTTGGAGACCATTTTTCAAATCAATTGAGCTTTAACATACTGGTCCCAGGATCACAGAGGTACGGAGTATGGTATGTTGTCTTCTAAGTATGAGGAGCGAAGGTAATACCGGACCCTCTTGGAAGTCAGTTACCATGACAAAGACCATTTACATACTGAACCCAAAATCAATAGGGGTCACCTAGAGACTACGACAATACTGCCTGTCAAAGATTAGACAAAGTGGATTTGTGGAAGTCGTGATAGCGCAGTGGATGCGCGTTCGCTTCAGGTGCGAAAGGTCCGGAGTTCGAGCCCCGCTGGAGCCGTTACGATTGTGCCCTTATGCAAGGCATTTAAATTCCACGTTGCCTCTTCTCTCTCCCTCGTGGCGATGGATTCCATCAGGAATGAGGTCTCGAGAGTCATTAATATAAGTTGTAAGAACTTGTTTCGCAATTGAGCTAAAGTAAATTTGTATAACCTGTTAAAAGTTTAGACAGTTAGTTATTGACCAGAAACAAAGTGTCCACAGATAGACTGACTGAAGCACATGGCTAACACCGAATTCCCTCTTGCCACAATTTGTTTGTTTGTTCGGTTTTACACCTGTATCAGCACCATTTTGGGCTATATCACCGGCAGGCAGCTTACCTAACACCTTTCCTGGGCAGGTTCCAGCGGTTAACCAGTACTTGGTGCACCAACATCAGTAAGAAACTGCCAACTTTTTCATATAAATGAGACCTGGCCTGAGCGGGGCTCGAACCAGTGACCATCAGAGATGATAGGTTACAGTGGTATACAAATGAAGCAGAATTAAAATCTTTACTCAAAATGCCAAGCTAGTTTCAAGATTTCTGGCTATTTAGGAAACGTAATCGCAGAGTTCCTCAAATGGTTATTTCTTCAGCACAACTTATTTTGATAACTCCCTTGCTAGATAAAGGGAGATCACTGTTGACCATATCTACCTGACTTCTCCCTGAAACCATTTCCCTTTATCCAGTTCCAGCAAGTATAATGCATTGAAGAATTTCCCAGTTAATTGTTCCTCATTTTCTTCCTGAAAATAATTATTATACAAACTGTTAACCCATAATGTTTTTGCAAACTGCATAGAGCCAGATCAGACGCATTCTGTACCATCTGATCAGGCTCTATACTGGTTTGCTATTCAGATAGTGGAAGTCATGATAGTGCAGTGATAGCGCGTTTGCTTCAAGTGTGAAAGGCCGGTATCAGATTTTCACCCGTGGGTGAAAAAAATGCCATGTGATTTTCACCCCCCTATGAGATTTTCACCCGCCCCCCCCATATTTTTGTCAAATGTTGTTGTTGCTGTGTTGCTTCTATCTTATGGTATGTGAGAGTCATATGACTATTTTATATATGGTGGTGACAAAATTGAAAGAGTTGCAGGGGGGTGGGGTGAAGATATCATTGCCATGAGATTTTCACCCCCCCCTTAATTGTCTTAAAGCAATACAACAACATATCCATTGAAATAGCACAACTTTCAATTGACTGAGTGTGCAGTAGTGGGGAATTGTACTCATTATATAAAGAATTAATAGACCATTCACCTCAAAATTTGTTGCTTTTTATTTTTGATTTTTAAATTCCTTGTATATCTTGGAATATGACTAAAGTTGATGCTGTATTGCTTCTATCTCATGGTATTGGAGAGAAATATGACTATTTCAAACATGATGGTGACATAATTGAAAGAGTTGCTGGGGGGGGGTGAAGATCTCATACCCATAGACCCCCACCTCCCCCTCTAATTGTCTTAAAGGAAAACAACAGGTGGGGGGGGGGGGTGACCATGATATTTCCATCCGTGCCCCCAATAATAATTTTTAAAGTGATATAAAAACATATGGAAAACTTCAGTCATGTAAATCAAACATGATGTTTTTAGTGGGCATATGAAATAATGTAGTTCTTACCGATGAGCTATACAAAAGGGCTTTACTGATATATTATTTTCTTTTCTTCTTCATACTGTGGCAGAAATGGTGATGTACATAACTATTAGTGAGATTATTAGGGTGTAGGGGTGATGTTGCGATTAAGTTATCGCCATTTTAATATCATGAAATAGAGGCGCAGACATGGTATGCATATCATAGTAAAGTGCGTTCAATTCTATACACAAAATCCTTGAAAAACAAATTGTATATGAATATTGGGAAGTTAGAAATAATGACAGCGGGTCAGAAAGTCAATGCTCAATTACCTCATCAAAAACTCCACCGAAGCACACCGCCCTGTTGTTACCGACAACAGCCAATGATAGTCCAGATCTTGGAGATGGCCTTGACCCAGATTGTTTGACAATGACCCACTTCCACTTGGTCGGCTGGGAATCATCCTTCACTTTACCTGCAAAAGTATAATGTTGGCAATTTGTATAAATTTTAAACCAATTTTAAATCAATTTTAACAAAATCTCACAGAAATACTTTACACTATAATGCAAGTTGATATTATACAAAATCTAACCACTTGCTATATCAAAGCATGTAAACATGTAAACATGTAACTGCTCCAATATTAATACTTTGTTTGTTTATTTTTGGTTTAAAGTCTCAGACACCTTAGGTCATTCAGCGACTCCAGCTAGTATTTGTGGAGGAAGACACAGGGTGTGCTCCCTGAGCAGTATTCCAGGCATAGACGGGCATTCAGGTAGAACCACCGACCTTCCGCAAGCCAGCTGGATAGCTTCCTTACATGAAAGAAATCGACAACCCCAGTGGGATTCGAACCTACAGCGGTGAGGGGCAAGTGATTTGAAGTCAGCAACCTAAACCACTCGGCCACGGTGGACCAACACTCAGCTGAAAGACAATTTACAACTTTGATCACAAGCTAGCCCTTTAGAAGGTTTACAATCATACACAAACATATATGACAAACAATCTCAGTAAACCAGGAACCTGTTCAAACACCACCTTTAGTAGCTGGTACCATGCTGGACTCATAATTCCAGGTTCATCCGTACAAAAACCAGGAACCTGTTCAAACACCATCGTTAGTAGCTGGTACCATGCTGGACTCATAATTCCAGGTTCATCAGTACAAAAACCAGGAACCTGTTCAAACACCACCTTTAGTAGCTGGTACCATGCTGGACTCATAATTCCAGGTTAATCCGTACAAAAACCAGGAACCTGTTCAAACACCACCTTTAGTAGCTGGTACCAAGCTGGTCTCATAATTCCAGGTTCATCCGTACAAAAACCAGGAACCTCTTCAAACACCACCTTTAGTAGCTGGTACCATGCTGGACTCATAATTCCAGGTTCATCCGTACAAAAACCAGGAACCTCTTCAAACACCACCTTTAGTAGCTGGTACCATGCTGGACTCATAATTCCAGGTTCATCCGTACAAAAACCAGGAACCTGTTCAAACACCACCTTTAGTAGCTGGTACCATGCTGGACTCATAATTCCAGGTTCATCCGTACAAAAACCAGGAATCTGTTCAAACACCACCTTTAGTAGCTGGTACCATGCTGGACTCATAAGTCTAGGTTCATCAGTACAAAAACTTTCGGCATAACCAATATCCGAAAATCAAGGGCCAAGACTGGACCAAAAAAGTTGGAGCCACTTATCTGCGTGGATGAAGGGGTAGATGAGTTAGGGGAATCCCTCCCTGCTTTGATATATTTGTAAATGGTGAGATTCTAGCTTGTTTAGTAAAGTTCTATTCAGCAATGACTAATCCGTGAGGAAGGTTTTTTTTAACTGTAAAGAGCCATCGTCAATGGTATGAAAGGTTCAAATATGGCACAAGAGCAATTTTGCTGACTTTTCGTTGAATTTTCTTAAAATCGTCATATTGAAATTTTAGGAACCAATTTTATTGCAATATCGCCATTTGGGGTTTGTAGTGTCTGATAGCGTGGCCCATGAAATCCCATGTGTCTGTGCTTAGCATCAAGCATGCAAGCGAACCTTATTTATCTCTCCAAAGTAATCGCTCAACTGGAAACAGTGGGGACAATAAATAAACTCAAATACAAACAGTATTACATTAGGGCATAAGTGCAAATATGGTATAGTATTACCTTCCGGCATGAGTGCAAACATGTCCGTGTGAACCTTCCCGACATCCACATCTTTTTTCACCCTCTCCTTACTGTATCCCCCATACATGATTATCCGGCCCTGATCTAGTGCAGGAGCGAGGATGCACCCGGACCTTGGGGCTGGGGGTATCCCACTTGCCACCAACTGTGTCCAGGTATACGTGTCGAGATTAAAAGCGTAGACATCATTGAAATACTTGTAATCTCTGTAATAAGAGAACATATCTCCATCAACACGGCATCCACATGACACCAACACGGCATCCACATGACAACCAACACGGCATCCACCCGGCACCAACACAGCATCCACATGACACCAACACGGCAACAACACAGCACCCACACGGCATCAACACGGCATCCACCCGGCACCCACATGACACCAACACGGCAACCACACAGCACCCACACGGCATACATATGGGCCACAGCATCACTCACCGAAGTCTAGTTTAGTATATACAAATTTATGTCAGCTTGATTGCGAAACAAGTTCTTACAACTTATTTTAATCACTCTCGAGACCTCATTCCTGATGGAATTCATCACCACAAGGGAGAGAGAAGAGGCATGTGGAATTTAAATGCCTTGCTTAAGGGCACAATCGTAATGGCTACATAGGGGTCGCAAACTCCAGAGTTTTTCGCACCTAAAGCAAACGCGCTACCACTGCGCTATCACCCAAGTCTAGATTTGTACATAATGGTAAGTGAACAATATTGGGTCAGAAATGAAGTTGCTACAATTTTTTTAAACAGCTGAACTAGTTTTTTAGCAGAATTTATCGAACCTGAAAATGTAACTTGTGACAAAATATGAAAACTGATCATGGAAAATAGCTATGCTAAAGTGTTTTCAAAGAAAAAACTACACCAGAATACCGTAACTTCAATTTTTTAACTCATGGGATATAAAATCTGAATGTAAAACCCTAAACACCGATCAATGGTGGAATTCACCCAAAATAGGCTGTGAAACTCGTAGAAGCTTGACAAGAATAAACTGTGATTGTGACCGTTACCTCACAAGTAAACGTCAGAGCTTTCTAAAAATTGTTGATTAATGCTTAAGTCGCACCAACAGATAGGTCATATGGCGACTCCTATTATTGATGGAGGCAGACTGTTATTGATGGAGGCAGACTATTATTGATGGAGGCAGACCCAGGGTCCCCTCCAAGTCCACGACCGCTTCTAGTTGAAAGCTGGAATTGCAACACGTTTGCAGTTTCAGTAGTATCTATTCTTTATTCATTTATCCTTCGTTTTGATTACAAATTGGTCTCTTCGCTATTCAGTTATATGTATGGACTTGAAATTAGGAAATATTATTTTATGGCTGTTGAATTTTACTCCCCCGATCAAATCACATACACAAGTGGCGTTATATTGGTTCATATTAGAATGGAAATATTATTTGTCTTGCCGTTGTTCATCGCCGAATAAAACACAGTTTGCCATTCTGATGTGTAGGTATTTACAATGGCAAGACAACTATTATTTCCATTCTAATATGAACCAATATAACGCCACTTGAGTATGTGAATTTATCGGGGGAGTAATATTCAACAGCCATAAAATAGACAGGCTCCAGCCGTTGTTTATTGCAGATTTAACAATTATAGATTTATTCTTTGTCTCGCAAATCTTTACTGTTATGTTATATTTCGGGTTTTACGCCTGCATCAGCACCATTTTGCGCTATATCGCCGGCGGGCAGTTTACCTAACAACACCTTTCCTGGGCAGGCTCCAACATTTAACCAGTACTTGGGTGCACCAACCTCCGTAAGAAACTGCCAACAAGTCAGCGACCTTAACCACTCGACCACGTTTATTTATCGTCGCTACCGGTAGCCCATATGAGCGACGCCTCCTGAAGAGATTAGTCATTTTAGATTTTTGGAGGATTGTGCAATGATACAGACAGAGACCCATTCCAGAGTCTCCTCTGGTTCTTTTACGTGCACGGTGTAAAGCACCGACACGAGACCTCGGTTTAACATCCCAGCACTTTGTACTCATTCAAACGCAAAATACAACCTTCTTCTACAACTCCTCCTCTATACAATGTCGGTTCACGAAGGAACCAAATTCTACATACGCGTCTTCGATTAGGATGTAGCTCGCTAAATCACGATTTATATAGAAAAAATCTTGTCAATTCACCATTATGATTGTGCAACTCCGTTGAGACTGTTTCACATTACATTTTTCATTGCCCCAGGTTTAATACACACAGACAACAACATCTTTCAAATCTACCATGTGCTCCAACTATCAATAATTTACTATATGGGGATGAACACCTATCACTAGAACAAAATACATGTATGTTTCTGAGTGTCCATAGCTACATATCATCCACAAAGCGTTTCGAGGGACCGTAAGGCCTCCAGGGAGGCGCTGGCTGACCTGTTGATCGGTGTGTGGTTTCATTGTTTGAATGATTATTAAGTATTTTCATGTCCAACTGTCCCTTCTTAGAACAGTACTTCTTGCATAAATGTATATAGAATATCCGCCTCAAGTTACACTCGATTTTAGTATTATTCTTTATACCTACCGAAAACGTTGCAAATATATACCATGTACATTTCCATTGGAGAGGAATTAATATAAGTTTTCTGAAAACTTGTTTTCCAATCCAAACCATTCACAATTTATGTAATTTGTAACATTGTTTGTGTTATACATGTAAATTTATTGGAATAAATACTGTTTAAACCAACGTCCCATCTGAAAGACTGTTAATTTTATTAGGGTCAGACGGGGGATCGAACCTGTGATCCCTGGATTACCAGTCCAGCGTGTTACCACTGGACTACCGATCCGTCTGTCATGCCCTATGGAACACTTCTTAAATGCATTTATGTTCAAACAAAGTTAGTGAGTTTCTTTTATGTTCAGTATATTTAATGGTTTTATGCGACCCGGTTCCAACCTGATGTTATCATGGAATCCACCGAACACAATGAGCTGTTTCTTACACTGTACCATTCTATGGCCACTTCGTGCCGACGGACCTCCTGGAGCGCTGAAGAACATAATGCAAACAAATTCTGAAATGATATGTATCCTCACATCGATACAAACTCGGAAATGATATGTATCCTCACATCGATACAAACTCTGAAATGATATGTATCCTCACATCGATACAAACTCTGAAATGATATGTATCCTCACATCGATACAAACTCTGAAATGATATGTATCCTCACATAGATACAAACTCTGAAATGATATGTATCCTCACATCGATACAAACTCTGAAATGATATGCATCCTCACACCGATACAAACTCTGAAATGATATGTATCCTCGCATCGATACAAACTCTGAAATGATATGTATCCTCACATCGATACAAACTCTGAAATGATATGCATCCTCACATCGATACAAACTCTGAAATGATATGTATCCTCGCATCGATACAAACTCGGAAATGATATGTATCCTCACATCAATACAAACTCGGAAATGATATGTATCCTCGCATCGATACAAACTCTGAAATGATATGTATCCTCACATCGATACAAACTCTGAAATGATATGTATCCTCACATCGATACAAACTCTGAAATGATATGTATCCTCACATCGATACAAACTCTGAAATGATATGTATCCTCACATCGATACAAACTCTGAAATGATATGTATCCTCACATCGATACAAACTCTGAAATGATATGTATCCTCACACCGATACAAACTCTGAAATTATATGTATCCTCACATCGATACAAACTCGGAAATGATATGTATCCTCACAGCGATACATTTATCTACCGTATATATCCGGCCAGAAGCCGAGGATAAAATGTTGGCTTGAAAAAGCCGATTTTACGCTGGATCCTTCCATAAGTCGAGGGTACTTTGTGGACTTACGACAATGGTTTTAAAACATTCTCTCATTTTTGAAAGAAATCGGGCTCAATTAGAGAAATCTGGTTAACTTTATTCCATCACAAATCCTACAAAATGCACAGATTCATGAAGGTTGTGTATCAGCTATTTCTATGGTCTACAATGTAAATAATTGTTATGTTATATGTTATATTTCGGGTTTTACGCCTGCATCAGCACCATTTTTGGGCTATATCGCCGGCGGGCAGTTTACCTAACAACACCTATCCTGGGCAGTCTCCAACGGTTAACCAGTACTTGGTGCACCAACCTCCGTAAAAATACTGCCAACTTTTTCATATAAATGAGACACGGTCTGAGTGGCACTCGAACCTGTGACCTCCAGTGATGATAAGTTACAGTGGTATACAAGTTAGTGACCGTAACCACTCGCCCAGTAGTACAGCTTGGCTTATCACAAGGTAAATAAAGTCAAAAATTATAATAAATTGGTGTTTTTCTACGTACACGACTTTTTCCCATTTCTTCTCTCTCAAGTGGAAGAGCCAGAGGTCTCTGTAATGATAGAACTGCGACTGTGTCGGACTCGCAAACTCCCCTCCAAATATCCACAACTGTCCACCTCCCTGCCTCAATGCAACCGCCTGGAGACAAAACAAAAATGTAACTAAGTACCTGAAAAATTAGGTGAATTGTGCTGCTAAATACTAGAGAGGTTAATTAGTACAGTCTACATCCGTTATGTCGAATTCCGTCGGACTGAACAAAATACTACGACATAACTATCCACAACTGTCCAACACCTTGCCACAATGCAACCGCCTGAAGAAGACCAAACACAAAAAGTAACTAAGCACCTGAAGAATTATATATATATTTCCCCTTTAACTGGTTTGTGAAACAAGTTCTTTTATATATCCTTTTCCGTTCCAATTGGTCATTTTGGGCAACATTTGTTCATTTGAACATTTACTTTGGATTAAGACAATATTTTGTGCAAACATAAATCATATATACCGAGTCAAAAAAGAAACGATACCAAACTAAAAATGACGTAAAACGGATAAAACCATAGAAAGGTTTAATATATTATTACGTATCAGTACCGGGTATCTTATTGCAACGTCAGCCAACCATAGACACAGGTAAATAAACACCCGATAATCCTGGAACGCCGAATTTCCGATTTGCACGTGCTCCTCAACAAAGACAACTTCCTGCACATGTACAAATCGGAAAACCGGTTTATTGTACTGGTATTGCATTATCATCGAGGAAAAACACCTTACATAGTTACCTCTAACAAAATGCCTAGGCTAAACCGCAATCAGAGAATGCGTGCCATTGGCATGAATGACGGCGGTTTACGTCAGTGTGACGTTGCAAATCGACTCGGGGTTATGCGGATCACGATAACACGTCTACTTCGACGTTATCGAACACATGGAGCGGTGGACGACCGTCCAAGATCTGGTCGACCACGTGTGACGATGCATGAACAGGACCGTCACATTCGGACGTCACATTTACGTGACCGGTCCCTACCTGCTACGCACACAGCTGCCGTTACTCCTGGGATGACCAACAATCGCATCAGTGCACAAACAGTCAGGAACCGGCTCGGTGAACGTGGCATTCGTGCCTATCGGCCATACATTGGACCCATCCTGTCACGACGTCACCGTGACGTACGGCGGGAATGGACGACGGAACGTGCTCGCTGAACTCGGTTACAGTGGAATTCGGTGATGCTTAGCGATGAATCGCGGTTCTGTTTGCGTCGAGCGGATGGCAGAGAGCGGGTATATCGCTGACGCCGTGAACGTTATGCTGACGCATGTGTACGTCAGGTCGATCTGTTTGGGGGCGGAAGCGTTATGGCGTGGGGCGGTATCACCTTCGGCAGTCGCACTGAACTGTTAGTGGTGGACGGGAACCTAAACGCACAGCGGTACTGTGATGAGATCCTTGCGCCAGTTGTTGTGCCGTTCTTTAACGCCAACAGAAACGTCACACTGTTCCAACAGGACAACGCCAGGTGTCATACTGCTCGGATTTCCACCACATTATTGGAGCAGAACAATATTGAAACCCTGCCGTGTCCTGCTTTGTCACCAGACTTGTCACCCATAGAACATTTGTGGGATACGTTAGACCGCCGCGTCAGATGATCAGCCGGTAACGTTAAACCAACTGAGGGATGTTTTGCGTCAGGAGTGGACAAATATTGACCAGCAAGAGATTCAGACACTCTTCCGTTCGATGTGACGGCGGTGCATTGCAGTGAGAGACGCAAATGGTGCCCATACTCGGTATTGACGTCTGTGTGAAAACTCCATTAGACCCCTGTCCAACGAATTACGTCATCACGCAGCAGACAGTTTCGGAGGCTCATTATGCTTTATGTGCTCCTCTTTCAAACATGTTGGACTATCATCTTATGAATTTTCAAAGAATTTTCTTAATAAATGTTGAAATTATAGACACATAAACACCAGGTATCGTTTCTTTTTTGACTCAGTATATAACATACAACATACACATACCTGCAAACCCCCCAGATTCAGTCAGGAGTCTCCCTATCACGACTTTCCAAAAGGATATGGGCCTTTAAAGTAAGTTAACATGTCGTGCGTAGCATATAAATATTTGCAATACTGTGATTACGTTATTAAACAAGAAAGACTGTATTAAATAGGCAAATCAATTAGAATGAAGGACAGGTAATGAAGGATGGATTATGAAGGACAAGTTATGAAGGACATATTATGAAGGACAGGTTATGAAGGACAGGTTATGAAGGACAGGTTATGAAGGACATAGTATGAAGGACATGTTATGAAGGACATGTTATGAAGGACAGGTTATGAAGGACAGGTAATGAAGGACAGGTAATGAAGGACATAGTATGAAGGACATGTTATGAAGGACAGGTTATGAAGGACATAGTATGAAGGACATGTTATGAAGGACATGTTATGAAGGACAGGTTATGAAGGACAGAGTATGAAGGACATGTTATGAAGGACAGGTAATGAAGGATGGATTATGAAGGACATGTTATGAAGGACATATTATGAAGGACAGGTTATGAAGGACAGGTTATGAAGGACATGTTATGAAGGACAGGTTATGAAGGACAGGTTATGAAGGACAGAGTATGAAGGACAGAGTATGAAGGACATGTTATGAAGGACAGGTTATGAAGGACATATTATGAAGGACATATTATGAAGGACAGGTTATGAAGGACAGGTTATGAAGGACAGGTTATGAAGGACATAGTATGAAGGACATGTTATGAAGGACATGTTATGAAGGACAGGTTATGAAGGACAGGTAATGAAGGACAGGTAATGAAGGACAGAGTATGAAGGACATGTTATGAAGGACAGGTTATGAAGGACAGGTTATGAAGGACAGAGTATGAAGGACATGTTATGAAGGACAGGTTATGAAGGACAGAGTATGAAGGACAGAGTATGAAGGACAGGTTATGAAGGACAGGTTATGGAGGACATGTTATGAAGGACATGTTATGAAGGACATGTTATGGAGGACAGATTATGAAGGACAGGTTATGACAGCCAGGTTAAGGACAGATTATGAAGGACAGGTTATGAAGGACAGGTTATGGACAGATTATGAAGGACAGGTTATGACGGACAGGTTATGAAGGACAGGTTATGAAGGACAGAGTATGAAGGACATGTTATGAAGGACAGGTTATGAAGGACAGATTATGAAGGACAGGTTATGACAGCCAGGTTAAGGACAGATTATGGACAGATTATGAAGGACAGGTTATGACGGACAGGTTATGAAGGACAGGTTATGACGGACAGGTTATGAAGGACAGGTTATCCACATAAAGTATTAACAATAAATTGACTGGAGATAAGTTTTACAATGTCCAGGCCTGCACTGACCTGGTGTGAGCTTCTGGGTGGAGGACTGTTTGGTGCTGATACCATCAACCAATCATTCTTCTTGATGTTGTACACCAGCAGGTCATTATACATAAACATCTGAAAATAACATCTGCGATCATAATACATGTACTACTTGTGTAATATAAAGTGTTTGCTACAGTCCACTTGCAAGATACTGCATGTAACAATAGTCTGCATGTAACAATAGTCTGCATGTAACAATAGTCTGCATGTATCAATAGTCTGCATGTAACAATAGTCTGCATGTAGCAATACTGCATGTAACAATAGTCTGCATGTAACAATAGTCTGCATGTATCAATAGTCTGCATGTAACAATAGTCTGCATGTAGCAATACAGCATGTAACAATAGTCTGCATGTAGCAATACTGCATGTAACAATAGTCTGCATGTAGCAATAGTCTGCATGTAACAATAGTCTGCATGTAACAATAGTCTGCATGTAACAATAGTCTGCATGTAGCAATAGTCTGCATGTAACAATAGTCTGCATGTAACAATAGTCTGCATGTAACAATAGTCTGCATGTAACAATAGTATGCATGTAACAATAGTCTGCATGTAGCAATAGTCTGCATGTAGCAATGGTCTGCATGTAACAATAGTCTGCATGTAACAATAGTCTGCATGTAGCAATAGTCTGCATGTAACAATAGTCTGCATGTAGCAATAGTCTGCATGTAACAATAGTCTGCATGTAGCAATAGTCTGCATGTAACAATAGTCTGCATGTAGCAATAGTCTGCATGTAACAATGGTCTGCATGTAGCAATGGTCTGCATGTAACAATAGTCTGCATGTAACAATAGTCTGCATGTAGCAATAGTCTGCATGTAACAATAGTCTGCATGTAGCAATAGTCTGCATGTAGCAATAGTCTGCATGTAGCAATAGTCTGCATGTAACAATAGTCTGCATGTAGCAATAGTCTGCATGTAACAATAGTCTGCATGTAGCAATAGTCTGCATGTAACAATAGTCTGCATGTAGCAATAGTCTGCATGTAACAATAGTCTGCATGTAACAATAGTCTGCATGTAGCAATAGTCTGCATGTAACAATAGTCTGCATGTAGCAATAGTCTGCATGTAGCAATAGTCTGCATAATGATATCGCATATAACAATAGCGTACATTGTATACTAGCCATGTAAAATCTCTTACCTTGTGACCTGTGTAGTATTCTCCTCCAAACATTAGCAGTTCATCTTTATCAGGGTGTGCAGTCAACGACATGTTGCATCTACAATACAGCGTAACACAATTATATACATGAACATCTACAATACAGAGTAACACAACTATATACATGAACATCTACAATACAGAGCAACACAATTATATACATGAACATCTACAATACAGCGTAACACAATTATATACATGAACATCTACAATACAGAGTAACACAACATGAACATCTACAATACAGAGTAACACAATTATATACATGAACATCTACAATACAGAGTAACACAACATGAACATCTACAATACAGCGTAACACAACATGAACATCTACAATACAGAGTAACACAACATGAACATCTACAATACAGCGTAACACAACATGAACATCTACAATACAGCGTAACACAACATGAACATCTACAATACAGCATAACACAACATGAACATCTACAATACAGCATAACACAACATGAACATCTACAATACAGCGTAACACAACATGAACATCAACAATACAGCGTAACACAACATGAACATCTACAATACAGCGTAACACAACATGAACATCTACAATACAGCGTAACACAACATGAACATCTACAATACAGAGTAACACAACATGAACATCTACAATACAGAGTAACACAATTATATACATGAACATCTACAATACAGAGTAACACAACATGAACATCTACAATACAGCGCAACACAATTATATACATGAACATCTACAATACAGCGTAACACAACATGAACATCTACAATACAGCGCAACACAACATGAACATCTACAATACAGCGTAACAACACAACATGAACATCTACAATACAGCGTAACACAATTATATACATGAACATCTACTATACAGCGTAACACAATTATATACATGAACATCTACAATACAGCATGAACATCTACAATACAGCGTAACACAACATGAACATCTACAATACAGAGTAACACAATTATATACATGAACATCTACAATACAGTGTAACACAATTATATACATGAACATCTACAATACAGAGTAACACAACATGAACATCTACAATACAGAGTAACACAATTATATACATGAACATCTACAATACAGCATAACACAACATGAACATCTACAATACAGCGTAACACAACATGAACATCTACAATACAGAGTAACACAATTATATACATGAACATCTACAATACAGTGTAACACAATTATATACATGAACATCTACAATACAGAGTAACACAATTATATACATGAACATCTACAATACAGCGTAACACAACATGAACATCTACAATACAGCGCAACACAACATGAACATCTACAATACAGCGTAACAACACAACATGAACATCTACAATACAGCGTAACACAATTATATACATGAACATCTACAATACAGCGTAACACAATTATATACATGAACATCTACAATACAGAGTAACACAACATGAACATCTACAATACAGCATAACACAATTATATACATGAACATCTACAATACAGAGTAACACAACATGAACATCTACAATACAGCGTAACAACACAACATGAACATCTACAATACAGCGTAACACAAATAACATGAACATCTACAATACAGCGTAACACAATTATATACATGAACATCTACAATACAGCGTAACACAATTATATACATGAACATCTACAATACAGAGTAACACAACATGAACATCTACAATACAGAGTAACACAATTATTTACATGAACATCTACAATACAGAGTAACACAATTATATACATGAACATCTACAATACAGAGTAACACAACATGAACATCTACAATACAGGTAACACAATTATATACATGAACATCTACAATACAGTTGTTTGTGTAACACAACATGAACATCTACAATACAGCGTAACACAACATGAACATCTACAATACAGTGTAACACAACATGAACATCTACAATACAGTGTAACACAACATGAACATCTACAATACAGCGTAACACAATTATATACATGAACATCTACAATACAGAGTAACACAATTATATACATGAACATCTACAATACAGCGCAACACAATTATATACATGAACATCTACAATACAGTGTAACACAACATGAACATCTACAATACAGTGTAACACAACATGAACATCTACAATACAGAGTAACACAATTATATACATGAACATCTACAATACAGTGTAACACAACATGAACATCTACAATACAGTGTAACACAATTATATACATGAACATCTACAATACAGCGTAACACAACATGAACATCTACAATACAGCGTAACACAAAATGAACATCTACAATACAGCGTAACACAATTATATACATGAACATCTACAATACAGCGTAACACAACATGAACATCTACAATACAGAGTAACACAACATGAACATCTACAATACAGCGTAACACAATTATATACATGAACATCTACAATACAGCGTAACACAATTATACATGAACATCTACAATACAGAGTAACACAACATGAACATCTACAATACAGCATAACACAATTATATACATGAACATCTACAATACAGAGTAACACAACATGAACATCTACAATAAAGAGTAACACAACATGAACATCTACAATACAGAGTAACACAATTATATACATGAACATCTACAATACAGAGTAACACAACATGAACATCTACAATACAGCGTAACACAACATGAACATCTACAATACAGAGTAACACAACATGAACATCTACAATACAGTGTAACACAACATGAACATCTACAATACAGTGTAACACAACATGAACATCTACAATACAGCGTAACACAACATGAACATCTACAATACAGAGTAACACAACTATATACATGAACATCTACAATACAGCGTAACACAATTATATACATGAACATCTACACTACAGAGTAACACAACATGAACATCTACAATACAGCGTAACACAACTATATACATGAACATCTACAATACAGCGTAACACAATTATATACATGAACATCTACAATACAGAGTAACACAATTATATACATGAACATCTACAATACAGAGTAACACAATTATATACATGAACATCTACAATACAGCGTAAGACAACATGAACATCTACAATACAGAGTAACACAACATGAACATCTACAATACAGCGTAACACAACATGAACATCTACAATACAGCGTATCACAACATGAACATCTACAATACAGAGTAACACAACATGAACATCTACAATACAGCGTAACACAACATGAACATCTACAATACAGCATAACACAACATGAACATCTACAATACAGCATAACACAACATGAACATCTACAATACAGCATAACACAACATGAACATCTACAATACAGAGTAACACAACATGAACATCTACAATACAGAGTAACACAACATGAACATCTACAATACAGAGTAACACAACATGAACATCTACAATACAGAGTAACACAACATGAACATCTACAATACAGTGTAACACAACATGAACATCTACAATACAGGTAACACAATTATATACATGAACATCTACAATACAGCGTAACACAACATGAACATCTACAATACAGCGTAACACAACATGAACATCTACAATACAGAGTAACACAACATGAACATCTACAATACAGCGTAACACAATTATATACATGAACATCTACAATACAGAGTAACACAACATGAACATCTACAATACAGAGTAACACAACATGAACATCTACAATACAGCGTAACACAACATGAACATCTACAATACAGCGTAACACAACATGAACATCTACAATACAGAGTAACACAACATGAACATCTACAATACAGAGTAACACAACATGAACATCTACAATACAGAGTAACACAACATGAACATCTACAATACAGAGTAACACAACATGAACATCTACAATACAGAGTAACACAATTATATACATGAACATCTACAATACAGAGTAACACAACATGAACATCTACAATACAGCGTAACACAATTATATACATGAACATCTACAATACAGCGTAACACAATTATATACATGAACATCTACAATACAGAGTAACACAACATGAACATCTACAATACAGCGTAACACAACATGAACATCTACAATACAGAGTAACACAATTATATACATGAACATCTACAATACAGCGTAACACAATTATATACATGAACATCTACAATACAGAGTAACACAACATGAACATCTACAATACAGCGTAACACAACATGAACATCTACAATACAGCGTAACACAATTATATACATGAACATCTACAATACAGAGTAACACAACATGAACATCTACAATACAGCGTAACACAATATGAACATCTACAATACAGCGTAACACAATTATATACATGAACATCTACAATACAGCGTAACACAACATGAACATCTACAATACAGAGTAACACAACATGAACATCTACAATACAGAGTAACACAATTATATACATGAACATCTACAATACAGAGTAACACAACATGAACATCTACAATACAGCGTAACACAATTATATACATGAACATCTACAATACAGCGTAACACAACATGAACATCTACAATACAGAGTAACACAATATGAACATCTACAATACAGCGTAACACAACATGAACATCTACAATACAGCGTAACACAATTATATACATGAACATCTACAATACAGCGTAACACAATTATATACATGAACATCTACAATACAGCGTAACACAATTATATACATGAACATCTACAATACAGCGTAACACAACATGAACATCTACAATACAGCGTAACACAACATGAACATCTACAATACAGAGTAACACAACATGAACATCTACAATACAGAGTAACACAACATGAACATCTACAATACAGCGTAACACAACATGAACATCTACAATACAGAGTAACACAACATGAACATCTACAATACAGCGTAACACAACATGAACATCTACAATACAGAGTAACACAACATGAACATCTACAATACAGCGTAACACAATATGAACATCTACAATACAGAGTAACACAACATGAACATCTACAATACAGCATAACACAACATGAACATCTACAATACAGAGTAACACAACATGAACATCTACAATACAGAGTAACACAATTATATACATGAACATCTACAATACAGAGTAACACAACATGAACATCTACAATACAGCGTAACACAATTATATACATGAACATCTACAATACAGCGTAACACAATTTACATGAACATCTACAATACAGAGTAACACAATTATATACATGAACATCTACAATACAGAGTAACACAACATGAACATCTACAATACAGAGTAACACAACATGAACATCTACAATACAGAGTAACACAACATGAACATCTACAATACAGAGTAACACAACATGAACATCTACAATACAGCGTAACACAACATGAACATCTACAATACAGAGTAACACAACATGAACATCTACAATACAGAGTAACACAACATGAACATCTACAATACAGAGTAACACAACATGAACATCTACAATACAGAGTAACACAACATGAACATCTACAATACAGAGTAACACAACATGAACATCTACAATACAGAGTAACACAACATGAACATCTACAATACAGCGTAACACAATTATATACATGAACATCTACAATACAGCGTAACACAATTATATACATGAACATCTACAATACAGCGTAACACAATTATATACATGAACATCTACAATACAGCGTAACACAATTATATACATGAACATCTACAATACAGCGTAACACAATTATATACATGAACATCTACAATACAGCGTAACACAATTATATACATGAACATCTACAATACAGCGTAACACAATTATATACATGAACATCTACAATACAGCGTAACACAATTATATACATGAACATCTACAATACAGAGTAACACAATTATATACATGAACATCTACAATACAGAGTAACACAACATGAACATCTACAATACAGCGTAACACAACATGAACATCTACAATACAGAGTAACACAACATGAACATCTACAATACAGCGTAACACAACATGAACATCTACAATACAGAGTAACACAACATGAACATCTACAATACAGAGTAACACAATTATATACATGAACATCTACAATACAGAGTAACACAATTATATACATGAACATCTACAATACAGAGTAACACAACATGAACATCTACAATACAGCGTAACACAATTATATACATGAACATCTACAATACAGAGTAACACAACATGAACATCTACAATACAGCGTAACACAACATGAACATCTACAATACAGAGTAACACAACATGAACATCTACAATACAGAGTAACACAATTATATACATGAACATCTACAATACAGAGTAACACAATTATATACATGAACATCTACAATACAGAGTAACACAATTATATACATGAACATCTACAATACAGCGTAACACAACATGAACATCTACAATACAGCGTAACACAACATGAACATCTACAATACAGCGTAACACAACATGAACATCTACAATACAGCGTAACACAACATGAACATCTACAATACAGAGTAACACAACATGAACATCTACAATACAGAGTAACACAACATGAACATCTACAATACAGAGTAACACAACATGAACATCTACAATACAGCGTAACACAACATGAACATCTACAATACAGAGTAACACAACATGAACATCTACAATACAGCGAAACACAACATGAACATCTACAATACAGAGTAACACAACATGAACATCTACAATACAGAGTAACACAATTATATACATGAACATCTACAATACAGAGTAACACAATTATATACATGAACATCTACAATACAGAGTAACACAACATGAACATCTACAATACAGCGTAACACAATTATATACATGAACATCTACAATACAGAGTAACACAACATGAACATCTACAATACAGCGTAACACAACATGAACATCTACAATGCAGAGTAACACAACATGAACATCTACAATACAGAGTAACACAATTATATACATGAACATCTACAATACAGAGTAACACAATTATATACATGAACATCTACAATACAGAGTAACACAATTATATACATGAACATCTACAATACAGCGTAACACAACATGAACATCTACAATACAGCGTAACACAACATGAACATCTACAATACAGCGTAACACAACATGAACATCTACAATACAGCGTAACACAACATGAACATCTACAATACAGCGTAACACAACATGAACATCTACAATACAGAGTAACACAACATGAACATCTACAATACAGAGTAACACAACATGAACATCTACAATACAGAGTAACACAACATGAACATCTACAATACAGCGTAACACAATTATATACATGAACATCTACAATACAGCGTAACACAATTATATACATGAACATCTACAATACAGCGTAACACAATTATATACATGAACATCTACAATACAGCGTAACACAATTATATACATGAACATCTACAATACAGCGTAACACAACATGAACATCTACAATACAGAGTAACACAACATGAACATCTACAATACAGCGTAACACAATTATATACATGAACATCTACAATACAGAGTAACACAATTATATACATGAACATCTACAATACAGAGTAACACAACATGAACATCTACAATACAGCGTAACACAATTATATACATGAACATCTACAATACAGCGTAACACAACATGAACATCTACAATACAGAGTAACACAACATGAACATCTACAATACAGCGTAACACAACATGAACATCTACAATACAGCGTAACACAACATGAACATCTACAATACAGAGTAACACAACATGAACATCTACAATACAGCGTAACACAACATGAACATCTACAATACAGAGTAACACAACATGAACATCTACAATACAGCGTATCACAACATGAACATCTACAATACAGAGTAACACAACATGAACATCTACAATACAGCGTAACACAACATGAACATCTACAATACAGCATAACACAACATGAACATCTACAATACAGCATAACACAACATGAACATCTACAATACAGCATAACACAACATGAACATCTACAATACAGAGTAACACAACATGAACATCTACAATACAGAGTAACACAACATGAACATCTACAATACAGTGTAACACAACATGAACATCTACAATACAGCATAACACAATTATATACATGAACATCTACAATACAGCGTAACACAACATGAACATCTACAATACAGCGTAACACAACATGAACATCTACAATAGAGAGTAACACAACATGAACATCTACAATACAGCGTAACACAATTATATACATGAACATCTACAATACAGAGCAACACAACATGAACATCTACAATACAGAGTAACACAACATGAACATCTACAATACAGCGTAACACAATTATATACATGAACATCTACAATACAGCATAACACAACATGAACATCTACAATACAGAGTAACACAACATGAACATCTACAATACAGAGTAACACAACATGAACATCTACAATACAGAGTAACACAATTATATACATGAACATCTACAATACAGAGTAACACAACATGAACATCTACAATACAGAGTAACACAATTATATACATGAACATCTACAATACAGAGTAACACAACATGAACATCTACAATACAGAGTAACACAATTATATACATGAACATCTACAATACAGCGTAACACAATTATATACATGAACATCTACAATACAGAGTAACACAACATGAACATCTACAATACAGCGTAACACAACATGAACATCTACAATACAGAGTAACACAATTATATACATGAACATCTACAATACAGCGTAACACAATTATATACATGAACATCTACAATACAGAGTAACACAACATGAACATCTACAATACAGCATAACACAACATGAACATCTACAATACAGCGTAACACAATTATATACATGAACATCTACAATACAGAGTAACACAACATGAACATCTACAATACAGCGTAACACAACATGAACATCTACAATACAGCGTAACACAACATGAACATCTACAATACAGCGTAACACAACATGAACATCTACAATACAGCGTAACACAACATGAACATCTACAATACAGAGTAACACAAAGAACATCTACAATACAGGTAACACAACATGAACATCTACAATACAGAGTAACACAACATGAACATCTACAATACAGAGTAACACAATTATATACATGAACATCTACAATACAGAGTAACACAACATGAACATCTACAATACAGAGTAACACAACATGAACATCTACAATACAGCGTAACACAACATGAACATCTACAATACAGCGTAACACAACATGAACATCTACAATACAGCGTAACACAACATGAACATCTACAATACAGCGTAACAAACATGAACATCTACAATACAGAGTAACACAATTATCATGAACATCTACAATACAGAGTAACACAATTATATACATGAACATCTACAATACAGAGTAACACAACATGAACATCTACAATACAGCGTAACACAACATGAACATCTACAATACAGCGTAACACAACATGAACATCTACAATACAGAGTAACACAACATGAACATCTACAATACAGCGTAACACAACATGAACATCTACAATACAGAGTAACACAATTTCATGAACATCTACAATACAGAGTAACACAATTTCATGAACATCTACAATACAGAGTAACACAACATGAACATCTACAATACAGAGTAACACAACATGAACATCTACAATACAGAGTAACACAACATGAACATCTACAATACAGAGTAACACAACATGAACATCTACAATACAGAGTAACACAACATGAACATCTACAATACAGAGTAACACAACATGAACATCTACAATACAGAGTAACACAACATGAACATCTACAATACAGAGTAACACAACATGAACATCTACAATACAGAGTAACACAACATGAACATCTACAATACAGAGTAACACAATTATATACATGAACATCTACAATACAGCGTAACACAATTATATACATGAACATCTACAATACAGCGTAACACAATTATATACATGAACATCTACAATACAGCGTAACACAATTATATACATGAACATCTACAATACAGCGTAACACAACATGAACATCTACAATACAGCGTAACACAACATGAACATCTACAATACAGCGTAACACAATTATATACATGAACATCTACAATACAGAGTAACACAATTATATACATGAACATCTACAATACAGAGTAACACAACATGAACATCTACAATACAGAGTAACACAACATGAACATCTACAATACAGTAACACAACATGAACATCTACAATACAGAGTAACACAACATGAACATCTACAATACAGAGTAACACAACATGAACATCTACAATACAGCGTAACACAACATGAACATCTACAATACAGCGTAACACAATTATATACATGAACATCTACAATACAGAGTAACACAACATGAACATCTACAATACAGCGTAACACAACATGAACATCTACAATACAGCGTAACACAACATGAACATCTACAATACAGAGTAACACAACATGAACATCTACAATACAGAGTAACACAACATGAACATCTACAATACAGAGTAACACAACATGAACATCTACAATACAGAGTAACACAACATGAACATCTACAATACAGCGTAACACAATTATATACATGAACATCTACAATACAGAGTAACACAACATGAACATCTACAATACAGCGTAACACAATTATATACATGAACATCTACAATACAGCGTAACACAATTATATACATGAACATCTACAATACAGAGTAACACAACATGAACATCTACAATACAGAGTAACACAATTATATACATGAACATCTACAATACAGCGTAACACAATTATATACATGAACATCTACAATACAGAGTAACACAACATGAACATCTACAATACAAACATAACATCTACAATACAGAGTAACACAACATGAACATCTACAATACAGCGTAACACAACATGAACATCTACAATACAGAGTAACACAACATGAACATCTACAATACAGAGTAACACAATTATATACATGAACATCTACAATACAGAGTAACACAATTTATACATGAACATCTACAATACAGAGTAACACAATTATATACATGAACATCTACAATACAGCGTAACACAACATGAACATCTACAATACAGCGTAACACAACATGAACATCTACAATACAGAGTAACACAACATGAACATCTACAATACAGCGTAACACAACATGAACATCTACAATACAGCGTAACACAACATGAACATCTACAATACAGAGTAACACAACATGAACATCTACAATACAGAGTAACACAACATGAACATCTACAATACAGAGTAACACAACATGAACATCTACAATACAGCGTAACACAATTATATACATGAACATCTACAATACAGCGTAACACAATTATATACATGAACATCTACAATACAGCGTAACACAATTATATACATGAACATCTACAATACAGCGTAACACAATTATATACATGAACATCTACAATACAGCGTAACACAATTATATACATGAACATCTACAATACAGCGTAACACAATTATATACATGAACATCTACAATACAGCGTAACACAACATGAACATCTACAATACAGAGTAACACAACATGAACATCTACAATACAGCGTAACACAATTATATACATGAACATCTACAATACAGAGTAACACAATTATATACATGAACATCTACAATACAGAGTAACACAACATGAACATCTACAATACAGCGTAACACAATTATATACATGAACATCTACAATACAGCGTAACACAACATGAACATCTACAATACAGAGTAACACAACATGAACATCTACAATACAGCGAAACACAACATGAACATCTACAATACAGAGTAACACAACATGAACATCTACAATACAGAGTAACACAATTATATACATGACCATCTACAATACAGAGTAACACAATTATATACATGAACATCTACAATACAGAGTAACACAACTATATACATGAACATCTACAATACAGCGTAACACAACATGAACATCTACAATACAGAGTAACACAACATGAACATAGATTACAATACAGTGTAACACAACATGAACATCTACAATACAGAGTAACACAACATGAACATCTACAATACAGAGTAACACAACATGAACATCTACAATACAGTGTAACACAACATGAACATCTACAATACAGCGTAACACAACATGAACATCTACAATACAGTGTAACACAACATGAACATCTACAATACAGCGTAACACAATTATATACATGAACATCTACAATACAGCGTAACACAACATGAACATCTACAATACAGAGTAACACAATTATATACATGAACATCTACAATACAGCGTAACACAACATGAACATCTACAATACAGCGTAACACAATTATATACATGAACATCTACAATACAGAGTAACACAATTATATACATGAACATCTACAATACAGCGTAACACAACATGAACATCTACAATACAGAGTAACACAATTATATACATGAACATCTACAATACAGCGTAACACAACATGAACATCTACAATACAGCGTAACACAATTATATACATGAACATCTACAATACAGCGTAACACAATTATATACATGAACATCTACAATACAGCGTAACACAACTATATACATGAACATCTACAATACAGAGTAACACAACATGAACATCTACAATACAGAGTAACACAATTTTCATGAACATCTACAATACAGCATAACACAACATGAACATCTACAATACAGCGTAACACAACATGAACATCTACAATACAGAGTAACACAATTATATACATGAACATCTACAATACAGTGTAACACAACATGAACATCTACAATACAGAGTAACACAATTATATACATGAACATCTACAATACAGCGTAACACAACATGAACATCTACAATACAGCGTAACACAACATGAACATCTACAATACAGCGTAACACAACATGAACATCTACAATACAGCGTAACACAATTATATACATGAACATCTACAATACAGCGTAACACAATTATATACATGAACATCTACAATACAGAGTAACACAACATGAACATCTACAATACAGCGTAACACAATTATATACATGAACATCTACAATACAGAGTAACACAACATGAACATCTACAATACAGAGTAACACAACATGAACATCTACAATACAGCGTAACAAAACAACATGAACATCTACAATACAGCGTAACACAATTATATACATGAACATCTACAATACAGCGTAACACAATTATATACATGAACATCTACAATACAGAGTAACACAACATGAACATCTACAATACAGAGTAACACAATTATATACATGAACATCTACAATACAGAGTAACACAATTATATACATGAACATCTACAATACAGAGTAACACAACATGAACATCTACAATACAGTGTAACACAACATGAACATCTACAATACAGCGTAACACAACATGAACATCTACAATACAGTGTAACACAACATGAACATCTACAATACAGTGTAACACAACATGAACATCTACAATACAGCGTAACACAATTATATACATGAACATCTACAATACAGAGTAACACAATTATATACATGAACATCTACAATACAGCGTAACACAATTATATACATGAACATCTACAATACAGTGTAACACAACATGAACATCTACAATACAGTGTAACACAACATGAACATCTACAATACAGAGTAACACAATTATATACATGAACATCTACAATACAGTGTAACACAACATGAACATCTACAATACAGTGTAACACAATTATATACATGAACATCTACAATACAGCGTAACACAACATGAACATCTACAATACAGCGTAACACAAAATGAACATCTACAATACAGCGTAACACAATTATATACATGAACATCTACAATACAGCGTAACACAACATGAACATCTACAATACAGAGTAACACAACATGAACATCTACAATACAGCGTAACACAATTATATACATGAACATCTACAATACAGCGTAACACAATTATATACATGAACATCTACAATACAGAGTAACACAACATGAACATCTACAATACAGCGTAACACAACATGAACATCTACAATACAGAGTAACACAACATGAACATCTACAATACAGCGTAACACAACATGAACATCTACAATACTGCGTAACACAATTATATACATGAACATCTACAATACAGCGTAACACAATTATAAACATGAACATCTACAATACAGAGTAACACAACATGAACATCTACAATACAGAGTAACACAACATGAACATCTACAATACAGCGTAACACAACATGAACATCTACAATACAGAGTAACACAACATGAACATCTACAATACAGCGTAACACAACATGAACATCTACAATACAGAGTAACACAATTATATACATGAACATCTACAATACAGAGTAACACAACATGAACATCTACAATACAGCGTAACACAACATGAACATCTACAATACAGAGTAACACAACATGAACATCTACAATACAGAGTAACACAACATGAACATCTACAATACAGCGTAACACAACATGAACATCTACAATACAGCGTAACACAACATGAACATCTACAATACAGAGTAACACAACTATATACATGAACATCTACAATACAGAGTAACACAACATGAACATCTACAATACAGAGTAACACAACATGAACATCTACAATACAGAGTAACACAACATGAACATCTACAATACAGAGTAACACAACATGAACATCTACAATACAGCGTAACACAATTATATACATGAACATCTACAATACAGAGTAACACAATTATATACATGAACATCTACAATACAGAGTAACACAACATGAACATCTACAATACAGAGTAACACAACATGAACATCTACAATACAGAGTAACACAACATGAACATCTACAATACAGAGTAACACAACATGAACATCTACAATACAGAGTAACACAACATGAACATCTACAATACAGAGTAACACAACATGAACATCTACAATACAGCGTAACACAACATGAACATCTACAATACAGAGTAACACAACATGAACATCTACAATACAGAGTAACACAACATGAACATCTACAATACAGAGTAACACAACATGAACATCTACAATACAGAGTAACACAACATGAACATCTACAATACAGAGTAACACAATTATATACATGAACATCTACAATACAGAGTAACACAACATGAACATCTACAATACAGCGTAACACAATTATATACATGAACATCTACAATACAGCGTAACACAATTATATACATGAACATCTACAATACAGTGTAACACAACATGAACATCTACAATACAGAGTAACACAATTATATACATGAACATCTACAATACAGCGTAACACAATTATATACATGAACATCTACAATACAGCATGAACATCTACAATACAGAGTAACACAACATGAACATCTACAATACAGAGTAACACAATTTTCATGAACATCTACAATACAGAGTAACACAACATGAACATCTACAATACAGAGTAACACAACATGAACATCTACAATACAGCGTAACACAACATGAACATCTACAATACAGCGTAACACAACATGAACATCTACAATACAGCGTAACAAAACATGAACATCTACAATACAGCGTAACACAATTATATACATGAACATCTACAATACAGCGTAACACAATTATATACATGAACATCTACAATACAGAGTAACACAACATGAACATCTACAATACAGCGTAACACAACATGAACATCTACAATACAGCGTAACACAATTTATCATGAACATCTACAATACAGCGTAACACAACATGAACATCTACAATACAGTGTAACACAACATGAACATCTACAATACAGGTAACACAACATGAACATCTACAATACAGCGTAACACAACATGAACATCTACAATACAGCGTAACACAACATGAACATCTACAATACAGAGTAACACAACATGAACATCTACAATACAGAGTAACACAACATGAACATCTACAATACAGCGTAACACAACATGAACATCTACAATACAGCGTAACACAATTATATACATGAACATCTACAATACAGCGTAACACAATTATATACATGAACATCTACAATACAGCGTAACACAACATGAACATCTACAATACAGAGTAACACAACATGAACATCTACAATACAGCGTAACACAACATGAACATCTACAATACGCGTACACAACATGAACATCTACAATACAGCGTAACACAACATGAACATCTACAATACAGAGTAACACAACATGAACATCTACAATACAGAGTAACACAACATGAACATCTACAATACAGAGTAACACAACATGAACATCTACAATACAGAGTAACACAACATGAACATCTACAATACAGAGTAACACAATTATACATGAACATCTACAATACAGAGTAACACAATTATATACATGAACATCTACAATACAGTAACACAATATACATGAACATCTACAATACAGCTAACACAACATGAACATCTACAATACAGCGTAACACAACCAACATCTACAATACAGAGTAACACAACATGAACATCTACAATACAGAGTAACACAACATGAACATCTACAATACAGCGTAACACAATTATATACATGAACATCTACAATACAGCATAACACAACATGAACATCTACAATACAGAGTAACACAACATGAACATCTACAATACAGCATAACACAACATGAACATCTACAATACAGAGTAACACAATTATATACATGAACATCTACAATACAGCGTAACACAATTATATACATGAACATCTAC